>JAQLOM010000023.1:16688431-16698819 GCA_030068315.1 Chrysichthys thysi
CGCGAGCTCAGCACGCAGCACCCGAAAACCGCGACACGCACGCACGCACGCGCGCGCGCGCGCACACACACTTCTCCGTAGCTGCTTTTCATCGCGAATGTTAGTTATGTAATGGTCAGGAGAGGAGCACTAATGGGATTTCGCGAAATCACTGGCGTGTTACTGTGCGCCGAGACACCCGGGGAAAGAAAGCAAGCTGCTCGGGTTTCACGCGCCTGTTTTGGGGGCTGATTACTGGGTCAAGCGCGTGAGACACTGAGGCAGCGGCAGAAGGGGTCACGTTCAGGCACGAGGAAGAAAACAAGACGAGCGCGAGCTCCAGTAGGTCTGACTCCTTCTTTCCCTCTGGTTTGTCAAACTGCACCCGGAGTCGGCGTGATGATGATGATGATGATGTCTTTCCGGCATGTGCTGAACATGAACACCGGACAAACCGAGGAT
This sequence comes from Chrysichthys thysi, assembly GCA_030068315.1. Taxonomy (NCBI): domain Eukaryota; kingdom Metazoa; phylum Chordata; class Actinopteri; order Siluriformes; family Claroteidae; genus Chrysichthys; species Chrysichthys thysi. Next base: position 16,688,873 of record JAQLOM010000023.1, read on the forward strand.
TAATGATATCTGGAGGTATTTTCTGCGTGTCGCGGAGCCTTTCCTGACATTATTCCTGCCTTGGTTTGTTTGATTTCCTCCTTTATTGATCTCTGTTTGTGTTTAAATGAAGTGTGCGGAGGATGTGCTAGGTTGTGTGCCGCAGCATGGAGCGCCGGTCTGCTCCTTATTGTTTGGAAGGGAAAAAAGGGAAACAGGGTAACTGGAAGGTCCTTATTAATTTAGGAAGGGCAAGAAAGAGGAATAAAAATAATCCAAACGCTGACTGTTGGGGTGTTTGGGGTGCGTAAGTGATGCGTTTGGGGCTAGTTAGCGCTTAGCGCCCAACTTGAGAAACTTTCCGTAACTGATGTAAGATAAGAAAGCGCGTAGGCATGGCAACGTGCTCGAGGCTCGAGACCATTTGGCCGGCTGTGAAGAGGCTGCTTTTTGTTTTGTTTCTGAGGGGGGAAAAACCCCCAAAACTACTCACTTTAAAAGTAAAAAACCGAAAGGTAATGACAAACAAACAAACAAACGAGCAGATTTGGAATTTTATTGATTGATTGATTTGATATTTTACCTGAAATATGTGGGTTTCTGTCACCTGATAGTTTGGTAAGGCTTTGCTGTACTTCATTGTACAGCAGGATTCTTCCAGAAGTTTCTGAATGGCGGTTTTAAGGCTGTGTGTTTCTATAAAATCAGAAACACTGTCTGTACATATGGCTACACGGTTAAATACATGTTTTGGAGCTTTATACAGTCGTTTGGTTGCTTTAAGAGCTTGCCCTTACACTTTGTGGCCCTGTTGGGGTGTTCACAAATTTCTTTTCAACAAGAACCAACAGGGTTTGATTATAAACTAGCTCCTTGTGCTTGTTTAAAAAAAGAAAAGGAAAAGAAAAAAGCCTCTTTCAGACTTACACAGGTTCATGTGGGTCAGTTCTGGACTCTTCCAGGATGATATTATTATTATTGTTATTATTATTATTGTTATTATTTTAAAATGTTGTCCTTGTAGATTTAGTCCTAATTAGTAGTAATGACATGGTAAGTACACACATTAATCCAAAAGTTTGTGAAAGTTAGTCTGTGTAACTTTTCCTGAGGTGACCCCCGGTCACTGGGGTTTACTGCCCTGAAATACACATAGGTAAAGGGTTTTGGGGGGGGTTAATTTTTTAACCTGAGATGTTAAAAAAACAAAAATCACCTGTGTTTTTTCTTTCTTTCTTTCTTTCTTTCTTTCTTTCTTTTTTACTTTAAAGCAGAACCCACATGTGATTGTCATGACATAAAATTCCCAGGCTGCTTCCAGTAGACGGCTCGGGTTTGTTTTCTGTAAGCAGAGAAAGCGGCCACTCTGGGGCGGTCTGGAAATGATGCGCCCTCGGCCCGCTGCGAGGCTGCTTTCTTGTCAGTGAAAGTTTCTTAATGACAAAGGCCCGTGAAAAGCAACGGCGCTCATCATTCAGAGAGGAGAAGAGAGACTCACAACTGTAAACAAAAGTTTCAGATAGCGTCAGCAAGGATCCGCTGCTGTGTCATCGGTATTGTTCTGCAGTCACAGCTGTGCCAGCTTCACATAATGTGTGTGTGTGTGTTTGTTTTTGTGTATTAGTGAATCTTACATTTAAAGAAATATATATTTCTTTTATTCTTTTTGCTAGTTCAGCTGGAGTGAGGGTTTTTTTTTTTTGCCCTGAGACAACTTTTCCCCCCAAGTTATACTCTTGGAGAATTTTTCTTCTCAAGGTTTTATGCCTTTTCCAATAACCCACTGTGGATATTTTGTCCTTGATGATTGACTGCATGCGATGAGATCCGTGTATTTGCATTGGCTTGCCTTTTTGAAAGAGAAGAAAAAGATCCGTGTGAGTCAGTCTGATAAGGACTGTTTGAAGCGATTGAAACGCTCGAGGTAGATTTCAAATGTAAATGGGTACGCATCTGTGAGCCCTTTGGGCGGGATGCAATAGATCAGCGTTGTATAGCGGAGAACTTTACGGCTGACAGATGAATTTGGGCCTCGGCGTTTGGAGAAAGCACCAGCGGGGGGGCTTGCGTTTGTTCTACACGGCTTTTGAGTTCGCACAACTTCTTTTTTTGGGCTGGCTTCTTATCACAGCAAGATGAGCCTCACACTCTTGTCTCTTCCCTACAGATTTGTGTGTGTGTGTGTGTGTGTGTGTGTGTGTGTGTGTGTGTGTGTGTGTGTGCTGTTCAGTGAGAAGCCCGTTGAGAGAAAGAAGCATTTGAGTTATTTATTTTTTTTAATGAAATAGGTACAATTGACTTGCTAAGTTTCAGTCTTGACAGTGAAGGAGAAAATGTAGATTAATCTCATTAATCCAGTGTTTTTTTCTCTCTCTTTCTCTCTCTTTCTCTCTCTCTCTCTCTGCATGAATGGATTTGTAAGTGGCTATCATGTATTATGTGTTCAGTAATTAACACTTGTTTTTTCCGTTTGTGTATTTGTGTTGTGCAATAAAAAAAAGTATTTCCAGACGAAGTGCTGACGGGGTAGTAAACGAACACCAAAACTTTATCTCAGATGATCAAAAAGTGGTCTTCATAGAACTGATTTTTAAAAAACATAAACATATTTCCCAAGCCTTTCTAAATAGTAAGAGTTTGTAAATCTGCTGTGGGGTTTTTCAACACCGTTTGCAAACCCGTCTCAGCACTCGGCTCACAGAAACCACTACAATAACTAATTTCCCAAAAATTAGTCTTGAAACTTCAGAATGAATCATCGTTGCTGTTATGGCACACCCTTTTTTTCCTTGTGATTATTTAAACCTCTGTATGCTGTGGTTAGGATACTCAGATAGCAGATAATGGAAACTTGATTTTCGGTAAACGTCTTGCACGCTGAAGTGTACGGAGAAAAAACTGTGCTCTGTGGTTTCTAAGATTCAAACTTTACAAAAATGACACACTCGAGTCATCACTTTTAGCGTTTTAACAGCATGAGTCATCGTGTGAGCTAGCTTTATTTGACATTAATCTCGATTTAGTTTTTCCTGTTTTATTATTATTATTTTTTTAAACGTCAGCGTTTTCAGTAAGTGAAGCAGCGTTTGGATCGTCGTGGGGTTAGGTGATGGTTTTTTCAGAGGTGAGGTGAAATGCGGTTTGAATCTAAAAAAGGTTATTTTTTGACAAGAGGTGTGAGGTGAAGTTGAGAGCAGTATTGATATTTTGGCATGAGAGATCATCGTCATCATCTTCGTCATCGCCACAGTGACCTTTCACTCTTTACAGGTGATCCACCAGGTGACCCTTTTACAGAGACTGACTTTATCAGCACCTGTCATTTTGCTTATGAATTAGAATAACAGCGTAGGTTTTGTAATAAGTTGAAATCTAGATTTATTCGCGTTTGTTTTTATTTATTTATTTATTTATTTTTAACAACACAACAGCAGCCATTGAGTTGCAGGGAATTAGTTTAAAATTAGGAAACTGAATTTTCGCTAGATTGCTGATTTGGTTACTTTTCTTGGTGGTTATTATTTTCACTTCTGTATTAAGTTTGTGTGCGTTTTAACGGGTTCTTGCTTCAGCCTGTTCTCAGTCCTCTATGATGTACGTCGAGCGTACGTTTTAATGTACGTCCACACACGAATTTGAGCTATTACGGAACGAAGGGCAACCCTTGCCTTTAAAAATCCTTTAACAACTTTGTTAAGTGAACGTTTTTGTGTTTATGACTAGAGAGCCCATTCATACGATCCTCAGAATTAATAATAATAATTATAATAATAAAATAGTGATTACAGTGATGTTATGTTTGTCATATTTCTGCTTTTGCACATGGTGTGTGTGGGGTGTGCATCTAATGTGAGCAACTCTTAAGTCAGCAGGGTTATGAGTACAATGGCTCGGTATGTTGGGTAGTTTTTAATGGACTGGTTTTCAATGCCATTTTTCTTTGAGAGTCGATTTGAGAGGCGCCCCGTGCGAATCGGCTCTGTGCCGTGCGCTCGCTGATCTTCTGGGAAACTTTCGGTTGTAACTTTGGGAAACTGCTGGAAGTACCCACTCGTATGTGCTGTAGCGAAATCCGTGCCATCACGGAGCGAGGCCTCGGCTCCTCTGGAACAGCGATGAGTCAGTTTAGCCTTCTCCACTTTCTTCACTCAGCGATGGTGTGTGTTCTCTCACCGCACGTTTTCAGTTTTTCTTTTCTCTCTCTTTCTCTTACTTCTCTCCCCCCCTCCCCTCGTCTTGCTTTTGTGGTCGAGTGTTCCTTTTCCATCTGTGTGGTCTGGAGGCTTGTGTTGTGGCTATAGCATAGGCTTCTACATTGTTCAAGACAGGTCGGACAGAATGAGTCGGAGCGAAGGAGGAGTTGGAGGGAGGACTGGAGGAGTTTTCCTTGAGAATGTTTGTTTTCCTGTTTCCAATTTGGTCGGCCAGAGGGCCTGTTCTGTCAGAGCTCCCATTCACGGAACCTGCTGCGAGGATGCCTGACTACGCCATACACAACCGCCCGCGCTCTCTGGATGTTTATTGCGGTCTCTGTGTTGCATTTATCACAACGATGCTCTTTGAGTTTATCCAAAGTTGTTGTTCTCCGTTTGCCCGTCATATGGTAATCCTTACGGTAGGCCGCACAGATTTTTCTTTCCGTAGTCGTGTAGGAGTAGACGAGCTGTATGTGTGCATTTATTGTGTAGCATACAATAAGCATACAGTGAAATGTCGGTCGTGTCAGAGTGTGTGTGTGTGTCTGTGTGTGTGTGTGTGTTCGGCGTTGCAATTTATCATCTAATTCGTGTTTGTGTCTGTGTGTTTGGAGTCAGGCTTTGCAGTAACTGAGAAGAGGCGGCAGTGTGATGTGGCCCCGACTCTCATCCAGGGACGTCTGTGAGAACCCCTGAAGAGGCCGCGAAGGAAGGACATCACGTTTTGTGAGAAACGCATGCGGACACAGGACGCCAGTAGTGAACTCTGCTTACATTAATGGAAACAATGGAATAAATTGGAAAGCAGCATGGAAGTGGAATAAAGGATATCTCAGAGGCAGGGCAAGGGCTTTGGATGTTCTGCCAACTCTGAAATCTGCCTCCCGTGGATGTGGGGCTGATAATGCTCTAACCCAATGCTCGGCAGAGGTATGTACACGCATCACTACATGCCAGGAAAGTACAGCACTTTTAAACCCCGGGTCTCGTTTTGTGTTAGCGACTGCCAGGTTTCTCTCCAGCGCATGTGACTTACAGCAGCGACCAACCAACCAATAAAGGCGCTTTTATTTCAGCAAGCTCTCACGTTGTTATCGTGGCAGGCTGAACACTGCAAGGGTAGCGCGAGTGTCTCCTGGCTTTGCGAAATTTCTCACGGTTACTTCTCTCCAGCCATCATATATCTGTCTATATATATATACGGCCTCGCTCCGTGATGGCATGGATTTCCATCAATGTATATATGTATGCACTATTTTCAAACCCGAATAGATTCTTTTCACTTTCAATCATGTTTTTGTTTTCAGTCAGTAATCTGTAATATTCTAGGTCACGCAAGTTATGTGATTTTCCAGTCGAGTCTGTGAACACGCTATTTCCAGATGTGTAAAAACAGTTACACTTTGGTTAGCGTGTCATTTAACATGACCTGTGAAATTCATGGCAAATACACGTGGCATAATAATAATAATAATAATAATGATAATAATGATAATATTGCCAGCTTTGTTTCATTAGAGCGAATGATTTCATAACCCAAAATGGCGTCTTGCTGTCAGTCTTTCTACTGGCGTGATGCACGTTGACTTGCATGTTTGACACCTGACTTTTCCCCTCTCCTTGCTATTTTTCTCCATTTGGAACTTGTGCTTGCATGCAATTTTTTAGCGATTTAATTCAAACAAAATGTCATAAATTTGAAGGACTCGGTTGCGAACCGTCTCCTAAAGTCCGTCGGTGTAGTCATTTTGGCGTTTTCATTGTCATTTTGAGTATAAAGCAGTTTTATCTGTTGGTATTTTTGCATGTGTTTCTCACTATAGTTTAACTAATGATGCAAAAGCAGTGAGCAGAGAAGTCCAGTAATCTTATTAGTCACATTCTTTGCGGCCTGAATTTTCAACCGAGGCCGATCCTAAATAAAGCAATATGAAAAAAAAGGTCATAGTTGACTGCTTTTGTCCGGTACGGACGTGCATATTAAACGCCCTGTAATGAGCAGCGATTACGAGATTCTCACTTTGTTAACGCTGCAGAAATAGAGGCTTCACTGATTTGCCATGCCATTTCTGCAGATTACTGTAATGTTAAACATATGCCATTTCTTTCCCAGACGGGCTTTCGAAATAAAAATTGGGTGCTTTTTAATGCTTGCAATTACTCCTCGTGGTCCTGACTGGGAAACACGCTTGAGCACATGCTTTTGTTAAGTTTTGCGGTGGCGCAGGGATCCCGAAAAGGGGAATATCGAGATTAACCCTCTGTGGATCTCTCACTCATGCAGTCCCACAAAGGATCTAAGGTCAAAGGTGACCTGACATCTTTAACTAGTGAGATGAAGGCTTAGAGGCCCCTGGTATCTCCTGTTGAATGGCATTGTGCTTTTTTTTTCGGTTGTCAAGCAGAAAATCTTTGATATTTTTTCCCGTCAATCACTCCTTGTTTTTGTTCCGACGTTAACGCTTTTTTTTCTTCCTTTTTTCACAAGCTGCGAGACGTAATTCAAATTTAAGGTGGTGTGAAATTTCCATTTGCCTCAGAGACTTCGTTGCTATCAGTTTGCTTTTTGAAAGTGAGAAAGTTCTTTACTTAAAAAGTGCAGTTGCCTTGTGTAACAAACTTATACTGGAATAATTTATTGTGGGGAAAAAACCCCAGAAGGTGTTCTGATGCACTACACAGGATAGAGCAGACACGGCACTTTGGACAATCCTTGAAATAATAATAATAATAATAATAATAAAAAAAATATGGACACCTGCTCAACCAACGGTGTTTAGGTACGTATCTAGCCTCGTGTTGCTGTGTTGCTTTTTTTTATGCCATGGTTTGAAGACTTGCCTCAGGATTGAAGGATATTTTGTATTCATAAGATTGCATAAAGAAGTATACGTGCCTTATTTTATCCTTTGAGTGTTTTTTTTTAGATGCTAAAAAAAAAGACGAATATTACACTTTGGTACCTTCCTGAGTTAGTATTGAGCATATTGTATCTGTGACCTTGAGCTGTACAAACTCTAAGAGTGTGCTCCGCAGGCTCTTAGTGCCTCTGTACGTACATATTTATGCATTCGATGCTGTGACAGTATAGAGCATTGATTCCATGAAATGTACTCAAAAACCTAAAGTTTGCAAAAATTCCCTTGGTTCCTCATGTGGCTGAGGGTTTTCAGGCATTTCCAGGCTAGATTTCCGAGCACTCTGTTTATGTGTTACGCAATGGCATTGAAGGAGACGAGCACAAGTAGGCGAACGTCAGTATATAAAAGTGCAGCAAGCTGTCAACTCTGCGCTCCATTGTAGTTTGGATATGAAAGTCGCCTTTCATCTGGATTTCAGGTTCGAACGTTGGCTTTTAGTTAACCGGCTAAGCCGTCAGGCCCGAGAGCCGTCAGTTGTCAGCACGCTTAATGAGGCAGTGAGGATTGTGTAGTTTACCTCTCCTGCTAACGGGCCGGGAGTGCAGGAAGTTAGAATGAAGAGTAAATATGAAGTTTGTGACAGTAAGTTTGTGGGAGCTGGCTGGCTGCATATGCTGAATAATAGAGCGAACCTGCTGAAGGCTGCATCAGCCAGCCAATTATGCCCACGTTCTCCCTCCTCGCGAGCCACCTTCTCCGCCTAATCCCAAACCGGCCCACCGTCCAAATGGCATAATTAGACAGAGAACATAAAAATGATCTCAGGCCGCCGATAGAACGCGAGATAAAGGAGCAATTCATCGCGTCGCAGTGGTCGACTGCAGCCCTGTTGTTTTTAGTGGATTGTTTCCGTGAGGCCTGCAGCATATGGTGGTGGAAAAAGGGCCGTGAAAAGGGGCTATAGAAGAGGGGGCTGGACACAGCGGAGCTGCAAAAACAAAACGCTGTGAATCGACCCTGGCTAAATGGAGGGGTAATGGCGAACACCACATACTCAGGAGTTGTTTATTTAAAAAGCCAAGCTGCATTAATCAACGTCTTCATCACCGGCTCTGGCAGAGTGAAAAATGTGCTGTTTTTACCCCCCCCACACACACACACACCTTGGTTTTTTTCTCGTTTAAAAAAAAAATTGATTCACTAACACACAATGTAATTTTAACACCACTCCAAGCCACAATTTTCACATTTTGAGTGATGTCTTTGCAGTGTCTCTTGCGCTGCTGGTCCGTGGCTCCGAACCCACACTGTGCCCACTGCACTGTGTAACTGCCAATTTGGTGTAAACTTTCTGGTTTTCGAAAAAGATGCGGCTTGCTTTGCTTGTCGCGAAGGCCTCCATGACCAAGCAGTCACCTTGACGAGACAGTCGTTGCTTTGGATATTTGCATTCCTTCTTTCATGCCGTGCTTAGAGACCTGGCGTTGTACGCTCCAGCGTGTGAACTTAGGTTTTTTTGAATGGTAAACCGAGGAGAGTGTCATGTATCCAGGCCGTGTCTTTGGCAAACGGAAACAAGGACCTTTAAAGATCTCTCCGTTTGTTTAGCCGAAGCCCCAGAGGCTTCCAGTCCCCGGCCCCCTTCTCCAGAGGCTATCAGATGTTTCCCTACTACAAGGAGGGCAATTCACAAATGTAGGTGTTGTTACAACATGGATGAGACAACAGGCATCGTGTCAAACAGCGGTTCAGCTTGCCGTAAAGACCGCATTGCTCAGCTGATTAAGGGGATCAGATAAAGCTTTACCGGGAGAGAAGCCTTCTTTCGAATATAACAGGGCACCGTTTCATCTTTCTAACACAATCGCGGATACAAGCGGCTCGATTTGTTACGTGATTGGACGTCAACTGGAACGAGACATCACTCTTGGGTTATTTTAGGGAGGAACAGAAGAAGCTTGCTGAAAAATTGTGTTGACCTATTCTTACCGAGACCTACAGCAAGCCGGCTGTGGTCGTTTCCGTCTTCTCGTAGCCATCAGATAGGCATCAGCCCGGAGGACAGGAAGGCTACGGATACTCTGCTTTGTAAAAGACAACAGCGGAGCGTTGAACAGGCCTTTTCCCGTCTCCTGGTCTGAACCCTGCAGGCTGCACTTCGTCTCTGTCAGGGGGGGGGAGATGGTGAACGAGGAGCTCGGTGGACCTCCCTCCCCTCCTCTCCCCACCGAAGAGTTATGGGCCACGGAGCAGAGCCCAGAGCCGGTCCCCCGGCCATGGCGCTCGCCACAGTCAGCACCTATTATGGTCAACGGGCCCGGGGGCCTGTCAGGTCCCGCTGCCTTTTTGATTCACCGCTCGCCTCAGATTCCGCCCGCAGTCCCCGGCCTTTTCTTCGCCGTGTCCTTAACTTCCAGATAGCAGATAAAATATCCATAAACAGCACTTGAAAGAGAATGTAAATGTTTATAGGCTTCCTGCAAGACTTATCTGATATTGTTCTTATTTATACGCCAGGGCTTGTACATTTCGAGGCGGACGGGACCGACCCGAATCGGAGCCAAATGGCTTTAAGTGCTGCCTCGGTGCAGCTTTTGCCAGCGGGGGAGGTTTTTAAGTGGACAGTTGGACGGTGGAGGAGCTAGCCAGTGACACCAGGATGGAAAGAATGCATAGACAATACAACACTGATTCCTTTCAGCTATCTGTCACGGCTGCCAAACGATCGGCAAGATTTTACCTTGCGAAGAGCCACTAACTGCAGAGTGTGTGGGCGAACTTTCCCTGGTCACACAACCAGAAAAGTCATTTTCTGGACTTTTTAATTTCAAGTCAACTTGTTACACACACACACACACACACACACACACACACACACACACACACACACACACACACACACACACACACA
>JAQLOM010000023.1:16717511-16729323 GCA_030068315.1 Chrysichthys thysi
CACACACACACACACACACACACACACACACACACACACACACACACACACACACACACACACACACACAGGGCAAAACAAGAGCTGAATGCTAAGTGGCGTTCAGTTGCATCCATAATAAATCTGTGAGACTATAATTTGTTACAGTGTAGTTTATGTCAAAGGAAAGTCTATTTAATGAGAATTCGGAGCAGAATTTAACCTTCGTTGTCTTCTGAGAGCAAACGTGTCTGTATGACCTCAGTGCATGCTGATGGTAATTTCTGTTCACAAGTCAGGTTATAAATTAGATCTTTTTTCCTTTTTTCTTCTTCTCGTCCGGGTGGCTCGGTACGCTGGGTAAAACGTGTGCCCTCATGCCAAATCCGTGACACGAAGGAACACATTTTATTCATTAAAATATCATCAACAAAGGGCTGGCGTCTGCCAGAGTCACTGATATTAGATGTTTATGGGTTGAGTTGGAAGACAGATTGGAAGGCTCGCTGTAAGCAAATCACTTTCAAGAATTTTATTTTTTGGTGGGGGGGAGAAGGGGGTGAAGAACAATCAAGAAGGTTATATGGAGACTGTAGAACGTGGACAACAGGCGCCGCTGGCTATAAAATCGACTCGGCGCAGCCGTACTGTAATTGTTTTTGCCTTAAAAGTCAGTTAACCTCACACTCTGGCTCTTGCTGGCTTTCAGATATGGTGCGGAAAAAGAATCCCCCTTTGAGAAGCTTCGGCGGCGAGGAAGACGAAGGCGAAGCGGCGACGCTGGCAGAGGCCGCCGGTCCGGAGAGCGGCGAGGCAGCAGGTAGCGAGGCCTCGGTACCAGAGGAGCGCTCAGAGCCAGGCTCCCCCGGTTCCGTCAAACCAGACACTCCTGGATTTCATTATCAGCAAACAGAAAACGCCGACGCCTCCCCGCCACGATCCGACCGAGGCCAAAGTCCTGACGGAGAGGGCGAAGCCGTTAAGGGTGGCGCGGAAAGTCAGAGACATTCGTCATCGCGCAGGGGGCCAGAGGCATGCGTCATTGTGCAGAGCTGTGCCAGCAATGGCGAGGAAACGGAGCCTACCCGCAGTCCTCCAGTACTGCCTGGTTCCGAAAGCCTTCACCTAGAGGGGGAGGACGGATCCGAGCTCCCTCGGCTCCCGGTCCGTCCGCTTCAGCCGCACAGGCCTGGCGACGAGGCCTCCAGCCCTCCGAGAGCCGAGAGTGGCGCTCCCCCACCTTCCTCTTCCTCCTCGTCTTCGTCCTCCTCCTCTCCCAAGCTGCAGGACTTTAAGTGCAACATCTGCGGTTACGGCTACTACGGCAATGACCCGGCCGACCTCATCAAGCACTTCCGCAAGTACCACCTGGGCTTGCACAACCGCACGCGGCACGACGCCGAGCTCGACAGCAGGATCCTCGCTCTGCACAACATGCCGCAGTTTCAGAGTCAAAGCCAGGGCAAAGACGGCAGCAGGAACCCAGGGGTCATCGCGGACCCGGGCTCGCCCAGAGCCACGCTGCTCAATGGCACCTACGACGTTCAGGTAATCGCTGCTGAACGCATGGTCATCTGAACATTGTGCGTTAAGAGTAAAGCATGAATCAAACACACACACGCATGTTGACGATGTTACAGCCGAACAGCAGAATATAATAGAATAAAATGGAATCTCCGCTTTCCTCTGAAAACAAAGATGAAAAAACAAGTAAATAAATAAAGATCTTTATCATTCAACAATATACAGTTGTCCAAATATGTTGACGAGCAAATAAGCATGAATTATTTTCTGAGAGTACAGTAATTATTGTTTTATCTACGCTGGCTTATTAAACTTACAAGCAGAAGCTGTCAAAGCTCATTTCGTTTTCATAAACACTTTCAAAAAGCAGAATAGTTCTGCTTTATTCCTCAAATACCTCAATCCTCAAGCTTTTTTTTTCCTTTTTCTTTTTCAATTCAACTTCCAGGTTCACAAATTGTCATTATACTGTGTAAACCTTTAAAAAAAGGAATAATAAATCTTTATTCAGTATTCATTCCGAGTGGAATTTTCCATGCTGTAATATCAGCGACTGCGATTTCTCATTTAGCCAATGAAAAGAAGGGAAAAAGAGCATAGGGAAGTCGGGCAAGGGGAGCCAGTAAAAACAGGAGAGTCAATTTATTTTAAACGACGGGTAATGAACAGATGTCATAGCTATTTATCTGCCCAGCTTTCACTGCGGTTTTGCTCTCCACTTCACCAATGTCGTGTTTACAGTTCGACTGGCATATTTAACTCCGCCGTTCCTACAGAACCAGCCGTAGCATGGCGCTCGGCCTTCGCCACACCGGGCCCGCTTGGCAGCGGCTCGGACCAACAAGCCGTAACGACTTTAATGTTATTGCGCTTCTGAAGCAGGCCAAACTTTCCCCCACATTTCTTTCTTTCTTTCGGATTACCAGAAATGACCTAAATAGTAACTGTAGAATTTTTTTGTTGGATATCCGTCGATTATAAAAGCTGTTTCCTTTTTTCCGTAGTTTTTTTCCCCATAGAAATTGAGATCCAGTGTTTTATGCTGTCTTAGTTTTAATTTTCATTTTAAATACACTAGAAGGCATTTCTAAATTTTCTGACGGTTTGTTGTTTTTTTTATAATCAGATCAAGAGAAACTCTGCTTGCTATTTGATAAATATTTCTTACTTACATTAATGTATAAACCCAAATTAATAATACAGTAAAAAAAAAGGCCTGGGAAATTAATCTGTTTTTAGTTTTTTCTTTTTCTTGTACATACTCCTTATTAAAGTTTAAAAAAAAAAACCTAGACGCGTCAAAGATTTCTTTTTGATTTAAGGACTGACATTATAGCTTCACTACAGTTTCAGTGTACCTGCGTAAGAATTAGGAATGGAGGGGGGAAAAAGACTAATTAAGTATTATTAAACTGTTCAAAAACGTACTAAAGACATTCCAGAAAGCCTTAATTTAGGTTTAAATCTTAAAGCAATAAAGGCAGTGTCAAGGCTAATACGTGCTTCCTCTAAAGCGACCCACGGCTCGCAGCCCAGCGTGGCATACTCGGAGGAGAGCGCTAAGCGTCCTGTTCTGTTTGGGTGAACACACGTTCTGGATTAGCTAGTGTTCTTGTAATGAACAAGGACAGATCATCCTGCAGCGTGCTGTCTGCGTGCTTTCAGTCGCTCACTGTACATCTTTATGTACTGCTTGTCCCAGGGTTGCTCATTACTTGCCATTTCTGTCTCTGCTTTCTTCTCTGCAGATGTTCTGTTTTAAAAGCACATCAAACCCCACCACTATTGATATTTACCTCAGTCATCCTACTTCATTTTTAACACGCTGCTGGTTAACAAAACCCAAACAATCATAGTGCACAGCCTTACTCACATGAGGTTAGCTGCATTTTCATATTTGAACAAACTCATTTCCTGACAGAAGAGAGTAAAGCGCTCCCACCGCTGGCCGCTCATCAGCCACTTTGAAACGAGTACATTAATAATGCAGCGCATGTGCTCGTGGCCTGAATCCAAACATCAGATCGAGTCTGCAGCTCTCACATGGCTGTGATTTATGTGAATGTTTGGAACAGGAGTCTGTCGAGAAGTACAGGTGCAGTGATTTGTTTAATCATCTCCTAAACATATAGTTCTACAGCTGCTCGGAAGAGCAAGACTACACGGTGGCCTGCCAGGATTAGATAGTCCTCATTCTGAGGGTGAATTCTAACGGGGCATGTGAGGATCTTACTGCCACCGAAAACACACAAACCTGCAATCAAGTCAGTCAGTTAATTATTATTATTATTAGTAGTAGTAGTAGTAGTAGTAGTGTTGTTGTTGTTATTATTATTCTTATTATTTTCTTATTATTTTCTTCTTCTTATTATTATTATTATTAGTAGTAGTAGTAGTAGTAGTAGGAGTTTTTAGATATCTAACTATTTAGAATTTTAATGAGAATATTATGATGATTTATTTATTTGTTGACTTTCTTACATTTCTATAACTTGATTTTTTAAATTACATTTGACCATTATTATTATTATTATTATTATTATTATTATTATTATTATTATTTTATTAGTAGTAGTAGTAGTTGTATTTTTTAAATAATAATAATAATTCTTAATATTAATTATAGTTATTTAATATATTTCTTATTCTTTTTAGTAGTAATTAAATTTTTTATTAGGTTTTAGATTTTTATTTGTTACAATAATTAAAAAAAAAAATTGACAGTTGTCCAGACTGATTATTTGCATTATACCTTTAAAACTATTTTATTTTTACGTGATCTCTCTCTTCATAATTACCAGATGAGCAGTGTTTCACTGTACAGTCATGTAAAAGCATTCATTTGAAATTTTTTTTTCATTCATTTCAGTGGCTGCGTATAATAAAACTACACACTGGCATTCTGCATTTTCATGCACTGTTGCTTCATGCCTAAGACGTGTCACCGGCGTCAAATTGTTCCATCTTGCAGAGCGAGCGCTTTTCGAATTCCCACGGAAAAATGATAAAACCGTTAAAGGTGGCATGATTCGCCTTTGTGCTGAGATAATTGCTGCTTCTTCTGTCGCATTGGAAATATTACTGAAAACTATCCAGCTGTTGTCTGCAGCCCAATGCGCCAGTGTTACTCTGACACCACATGGATCTTTTATGCTTTTCTCCATCTATTGTCTCTTACGCTCTCTCTCTCTTTCTCCTTCTGCTGCTGCCAGGTGACGTTAGCGGGCACCTTCATAGGCATTGGCAGGAAGACACCAGACTGTCAGGGTAACACCAAGTATTTCCGTTGCAAGTTCTGCAACTTCACCTACATGGGTAGCTCGTCAGTGGAGCTGGAGCAGCACTTCCTGGCTGCCCATCCAAACAAGATGAAGAACCCTCCGCTGGGTATTGCTAACCCTGACGACAAGGCCGCAGAAGCAAAGGGGAACTGCGCACCATGGTCAGGAGCGGAGGAGCCGGGTACGTGGGCCGAGCGGGTGGCAGTCCGAGCGGAGGACGACTCGGTGGCCGGGTACTCGGTGCCTATCCGGCCAGGGGGTGCTGACGTGCTGGCAGCGTATTACTGGTGCAAGTACTGCAGCTTCAGCTGCGAGGCGTCCAGTTCCTCCAGACTGCTGGAGCACTATGAGAAGCGGCACTGCCAGGCTGCAGGGCTAGACGGCAGTCCGGGAGAGAGGGAGCGCAAAGATAGAGAGGGAGATCTAAACTCAAAGAGGAAGGAAAATCAGAGCGGGAAGGCGGGTGCAGGGGCCGACACAGAGACAGTGGTGACCAGCTACAACTGCCAGTTCTGTGACTTCCGCTACTCCATGAACCACGGGCCCGATGTGATTGTGGTGGCTCCGCTGCTGCGCCACTACCAGAGGGCACACAGCATCCATAAGTGCGCGATCAAGCATTGCCCGCTGTGCCCGCGTGGCCTCTGCATCCCTGACAAGCACTTGGGCGAAGTCTCGTACCCGTTCGCGTGTCGTAGGAGCTCGTGCCCGCACTGCGCCATGCTCCTGCTGCAGCTAACACCCGTTGGCGGGGCCACGCCTCCACCCAGGGCCTCTGTCACCCACCTGTGCGATCAGTGCACCTTCTCCTCCACAGACGTGGACCTGCTGCTGCTGCATTACGACAGCGCCCACGCTCCCCGCCCCCTGCTGGAAGCCAAGCCCGAAGATGAGCCGCCAGGTGATGGTGCCGGCCGGGGCCAGCACGGAGAGTACGCCTGCACCAAATGCAACTTCTACACTGAGGTGGAGGAGGAGATTTTCCGTCACTACAGGTAACCGCACACAGGCACCCGACCCGTTGAAAGGCTTCATTACTTGATGCGGGTTGCTTTTTTTTTGTAAGTGCAATCCAGTTTGGCTTTTCAGAGGGTTTATTTTTTTTCACTTTATCTTTCTGAAAAAAGGGACGACTGCTGCGAATTAAGGCAATAATCTCTCCGTACCAAGGAGCACATTAATCTTTTAGCTTGTTTTATTCTATTTAGGCCCCAGCAGTCTTCAGTCAGAGGCTGGGACGCTGAAGCCATCGTTAAGATCAGAGATAATCAAATCATGCATGATGTGATTAGACTATCTGTTGTTGTGATGCACCAATATTGCTTTCTTACTAATAAGCAACAGATTTCCCTCACTGTTGCACCATGCCTTCAGTTAAGCAAAAGGCTGCAGAATAAATACACAACGTTAAGCATCAGGTAATTCGATCTGCTTTTAAAACGTTCCCTTCATTGGTTTTGATTTAACTTGCCTGCAAGCCAAATATCTGTGTGTGTGTGTGTGTGTGTGTGTGTGTGTGTGTGTGTGTGTGTGTGTGTGTGTGTATGAATGAGTGAGAGAGAGAGAGGAGGAGAATTTTTCTGTATGAAATCCCTTAAGCCATTATAGAGAAATGCTTTTCCTCATAATAGCTTTATGGGAATGCTTTCCTCAAGGACAGCCATTGCAGAGCACTACCTCAACATAAGATCTCAATTATTTGGGTATTTTCTGCCATACTTTACAGGCATGTTGCGGTTTGATTTATGGATAAAAGGGAGTTCACGTGCGCCACAATTTATATTTAACCGTACGAGTAATGAAACGCGCTCTGTTAAATCCAGTGTACACGTTGTGCAAGCACAGCAAACCGTCTTAATCCCTGCTATGTTTGCCATTATAACACAGCGCTTACACGACAGCTTTCGTTCTTCGTCCATCATCAAGTGCGTTTTATGGTAATATGTTATATTTTATTTACCTCCCAACAATTTGTTTCACATGAGGTTTTAAGTAGCCCACTTAAAGGAGGTGGTGCTCTCCTGTTCACAAATACTTATCTGACTATGTAGAGGAGTTTACATTTACACATAAAACATTAATAATTGATGTTTTTTTCCCATGTTTCAGAGCTAATTTCTTTTTACGATGAGCACACTGACATAAACACATGCACTGATCTAATAGTTTAAATAACTACGGTATTTTAGAAAAAGCACGGTGCTGTATTCTTTCCTCACTGTAACACACACTCAGAGGTTGTGTGTGTGTGTGTTACGGTTGTAATCATGGTGGCAAAAACTTTGGCCATGGTGTGTGAACTGCTTTATGTTCAGCCACCACATGATAAAACAGAGGAAAACGAGGGAAGAAGGCTGTGGCTGTGGGTTCTGATTCTCGCACCAAACCAAATGAAAGCAAACAGCTGGTTAGGGAGAAGGTGCACCCTTGGGCTTTTTTTCTGAATATAAATTAGTTTTTTGTATTTTTTGGGTAAAAAATGTAAAATTTAAAAGTAAAATTTAAATTTATTTATTTTTTTTAAAATAATATATTGTTTTCATGCATATATTATATATATATATATATATATATATATATATATATGTATATGTATTTTTTTTTTTTTTTTAATTTGGTCTCTGGTTTGTTGCATTTGTTTCCGTGATTGGACAAATTTTATTTTTCTGCTTTGCTTTGTTTGTTGGTTTTTCATTTTTGGCTAGCTTTTTGGCGATAAGGCTGTAAAACAGAAATCGTAAACTTTCATTTGTCATCGCATTTCATTTCTATAAAACATTATATTTTTTAAGTATATTTTTCAATTACTATTATTATATATATTATATCATCTATGATACTATTATCTCATTATAATAAATGCTGTATGATTGTATAACCGAAATTGTTTTATTAGGATTATATATTTGTAAAATATTTTAGCCTATATTTCCCACCCTTAAGGTCTTCACACATACAGGATCATTGATGTGTGTATGTGAATTTTTTTTTCTATGAATTTAACACAATATTAATATTCACATTAAACATGATATGATTTTGCAAGCATGACAAAAATAATTCGATGATAGTGGAGTGATACGTGATGATGAGCTAGTACTCAAAAAAAAAACATTGGGAACATCCTAGATCCATCGCTTGGTTCAGGAGCTGAAACTGTCTCAAGGTCTATATGCTCTGTCGCCGTACAGTGGTGCCTTGACTTACGAGGTTAATTTGTTGTGTGACGGAGCTCGTAACTCAAATCACTAGTATGTCAAATCAGTTTTCTCCATTGAAATGAATTGAAATGCCATTAATCCATTCCAGACCCACCCCAAAACACCGCAATTTTTTGTTACATGTTTTTAAATAAGAAAAATGTACTTATCAATAACGAATATTGTATAAAACACAATACAATAGAATGTACTGCAATAAACTGGCTTTATTAAGTGTAATGTACAGCATTTACCTTGGAGATCAGACAACTTGAAGATGCTGACGAAGGTGGAGGAGAAAGGCTGAACTGAATAACTGAATCTTATTCGCTGAGTTTTGCCCTTTTCGCCACGCTTTCCTCATTTTCATCTGCAGGGATTTTCGATAAAAACCCCTGTCCAATGAGGTCTGTTTCATCCTCCCTTTCAGGATGGTTCTGAAATGAGTTAAGGCGAGTGTCATTAAATAGCGCCGTCGCACACCCAGTTGCAGCTTTTTCTGGGTGTTTCTTTTGAATTAAGTCTGAAAGTAAGGAAATTATTTTAGCACCCTTGGCTGGCATTATAGCCTTTATCGACTCCTTCTGCTTCTGTATGGTACAGATCATTGAAGAAAGCTCATACTGCTTCGCCAAGTTGACTACACGCACACATTGATCATGTTTTTTCGATAATTTCTTTCTTTAATTCAATGCGCATCATGCGCTTCTTCTTCTCAGCACTGTCCTTCGCACTCACTTTCTTCGGACCAACTAGCGCCAACTAGCGGTGGGGTATCTGAAGCTGGCTCGTAACCCAAATTTTAGCTCTCAACTCAAAGCAAAAAAACGGCCGAGAGACAGCTCATATCTTGAAAACCCTTTAGTTGGGACACTCGTAAGTCAAGGTACCACTGCACTTTCACCGAATCCCAAAGTAGGCTTATGACCATGGACATTACAGCAACCGTTTAAATGTATTTAAGATGTGTGATTTTTTTTATCATTTCTGTTACCCTTGAAAAACAGCGCTGGGTTTTGTGACACAAAACGAATGAGAGACTCCACCCTGCCTGCAGCAGTGTGGTGACATTTCTATGCCCTGATTGGTTGAACGCGTTCCTATTCGCAGGTGACATATTAGAAGAATCGAGCCTATTATGGGGAAAAAAGAAACACTTTTTCACACACAGACATTAGTCTTTGATGTGAAAGTGTTCATGTACGAGACGGTCATTTAAAAAATATATTGTCCTACAAAATAAGTTGTAACGACAAATCACGCTGTATGTGTAATGACCTTTTAGGCATTCAAAATGCATTTCTGTATGTATCTTTTCCTGGTATTGTCAAAACACATCATCGCCCCTTAATTCAGAAAAACGTCATAATGGGCATGGTTAGATCATTCAAGATACTAGTGAGGTGATTTACATAGTGCTAACTTGTCTACTTATTATGAAAAAGTTGTCTAACAGTCCCCACCACTGCACCACGTTTGCAGCAGTAATTGACTGGAATTTTCAGTTGTTGTTGTTGTTGGGTTTTTTTTCATGCAATTCCTGTAGGACTGCATGCTGTGAGTTCTTGTGAATAATTAAATAAAAAGGTCTGTTTCCTGCGACTTTAAACTTGCTTCCAAATCTCCAACCATCATGTAACAGATGGATTCACTTTGGAGTGAGCATCTCAGTAAACACCCTTTAGGTGCACTTGTTATTCGCTCATTCGGATGTGACGGATCTGGCCCGGTCCCCCCTCCCCACCGCTACCACACAGACACAAACATTCGTCTGGGAGTATGTGTATGACATGCTGTGGTGCGTGTAGCCTAGGGCTGGTTGTTTCAGGTGGCTGCAGAATGACGCTGGGTTAAGTAGCGTGGCTGTTTCCTGGTGCTGTGTGGATGTGTGGAAGCACGCTGAATAAGGTCTTGTGTTTATATTCCGAGCTTCTAGCCAGGAAGGAGAAACGCGACCTGCACAGCCTCCCTGGAGGTTCTCCACTCCTCACCTCACACACTTTACCATCTTGTTAGTTTTTCCCCCTTTACATACATTTCATATACACAGTGAATGACTGTGCATGTGTGTGAAAGCTTGCTGTCTACATATTGAGGAATCTTTACCGCTATGTTATAGCTCACGATGTGTGTTTGGTAGGTAGTGCTTTATACATTCTCTTAGCGTATGTTTGAGAATGCCTGAATCGACAGCACATTTCTGCGCGTTCTTGACTGTAAGTGAGTACCTTGCGCTGCAAGTTTAGATTTATGTACAGTGAGGAAGCTGATAGTGTTGCAGCCCGCTCTAGCCTGTGACTGCTGAACTCTCACACATGATGTATTTCACAATCAGGACCGAGAGGAACACCAACATGATTTGTAATGCTAATAATGTATTGTAAAGCTCAGGGCTGTTGGATTATCGAATCTGATTGGTCAGAAGGTGTCGGTTGAATAAGGAATAACGCACCTCAGTGCGTACAGGCACGTGAAAAAAGTCCATGCCACACAGGGTGAATCGCGCCGCGACGCAGACCTTCCCAAGTGCATGTAACCGTGTGTCATGTAACCGCATGGTCTGGAGTGTGTTATTCTGCTTATACCACAGCAATTTGCCGGTGATTACAATGTTTAATTTTTGTTTAACGAACGCCATGTCATGCCATTTTTATTGTGTATAGTTGCATTTAATGTTGTGGAATGTCCACGAGACAAGTTACTTCCTGTTTTTACTTGTAAATATATATAGGCATGATAAACGTAATTCCCCCCCCCTCTCTTTCTCTCTCCCTCTCTCTCTCTTTTCCTTTTTCTTTTTTCTCAAAACCTTCCAAACTGATTTCCTTGAAATTAGAGGCATGGTGTATCATGAGCCTTAGCGAAAGTCTGAGCTCGACTGACAACTCCATACTTCTTAAAATGCAGTAAGCATTAAACTTCAACCATGACAAAACATAGCCAATGTAGAAATACAATGCCTCCATTGGAAATGTGTTCAGACATGTAACGTGGTTGCGGTTGCAGATTCCCACAACGCAGAAGAGTTAACTATTGTCCTTGTCCCTCACTGAGTGATCTTTAGACATTAAACTTATGTGTAGCTGGTGGCACGGTGGTGTGGCAGTTAGAACTGTCTCCTCAAAGCAAAAACGTCCTGGGTTCGATCCCTGGGGTTGACCTGAGCGCCTTTCCATGTGGAGTTTGCATGCTCTCCCCGTTTCCTCCGGTTTCCTCCCACAGTCCAAAGACAATCACAGAGGGGATTAGGCTGATTAGCTACTCTAAATTGGACGTAGGTGTGAATGTGCGTGTGAATGGTTGTCTGTCTCTGTGTGTTGCCCTGTGGTGGACTGGCGACCTGCCCAGGGTGTACCCCATCTCTCACCCGAAGTCAGCTGGGATTGGCTCCAGCCCCCCCGTGACCCCGAACAGGATTAAATGGCAGAAGAAGAGATGAGATGAGAACTTATGTGGAGCGTCTGCTATCCAAGTGCCAGAGTGTGAGCTGTTACTATAGAAGTAATAACATATTAGAATGAGCGCATGAAGGTTAATTTGTCGTCCGTGTCACAGGTGGAACTGCTGTCCGAGCCATGCTGTGGTATAATCGTCTGCATGTTGAGCTCTTGAATCAGAAGATTCATTTTCTGTAACAGCACGGCTCTGAGAGTCCTTCTGCCTGTCACAGAAGTGCTGTGTTTATTAGTGCTGCCGCGATTAGTCGACGTAATCGACGTAATCGACCATGAAAATTAGTCGACGTCAATTTTTGCCTATTTATTTATATAACGTTACTAACGCTATTACACAGTGCTTCTCAGATAGCGGGGCGCGCTCCGGTGTGAT
>JAQLOM010000023.1:16750673-16762095 GCA_030068315.1 Chrysichthys thysi
TACCTTTGTGGTGGATACGTAGTTGCTGGCGTAGGTGGACGGTGGCGGAGGGATATGGTGGCGGTTCTCATGTTTTGCAATTATTTCTTACATTGAACATGTTCACACCACAAGTGCTTGACCGGAACTGAATGTGTTTGTGCCGTGAAGCGTGTGTGAAGCGGTGGCGGAGGGATATGGAGGTGGAGGTGGATACAAACACTTACTGTAAACAACCAAGAAAACAAAACAAGTCGACTTCTGGCGGTAAGGAAGTGAGGAGGTTACTGTACAGCGAATGAACGCACGTGTGACTGAGACCGATTAAAGGGACATGCATGTCTTTGTGAGTTGCACAATATGCAATTGTGCAATACACAAACAGAAAATGGGAAAACATTGGCGCATACAAAGCAGAAAGTGGTAAATGGCCAGAGCTGTGTTTGTTCAGCATCCCATTATGTGGTCGTGGCCAGATGCAAAATTTTGGCGGATTTTGAGGTCGGGAACCGATTTGTTCGTCTTCGGAGGCGTTCATGACCAGAAGTTCCACTGTATCAAGGGCCTCATGTCAGTTTGTACACATTCGAACCCAAGCAAAATATTAAATCAAACTGAATAATAAGTTTGGCTGATTTCCTAGAAATACTGTATGCTAGAGTGGCAGCTATATATTAATGTCTGTAATTTGTGTAAGTGTGTAAAGGAAGGTATTTTATTTCTAAAATGAAGAAAGTAAAACATCCACCTGAACTCGAGGGAGACTCCAGACATACCTCAATCAGAGTAGAACAACGAGAATAGAATTTCCATCCAAATTAAATGAGGTGGTTAATCTATTCAGTCGATTAAAAATCACAATATTTTCTATGTACATAACAAAACATGCATTGGTCTTGTCGAGTGGAGCTGCAGTAACATTTTGAAAGCGAATAATGCAGGACTTTTTAAATAAATTTTGTATACATTTTACAGCCAATTTAAAATCACAAGCGAGACAATTGAAAACTTGGGTTTTCAAAAGTCCTGAGCTAACATGAACAGTTTACGCTCGGACAGGAACCACAACAACAACTTGGTAATCATAACATTTGGTCCAGATTACACATAACATGCATGTTAATGTTAAACCCGGTGCCAAGTTCAGGGTACACGTAAACATATCACTCAGAATCCACAACCGGAATTAACTTGTTTGGATTGATAACGCTTTCAGTGGTGAAATCCCGTGAAATCTATCCGAGCAGGCCATTTTTGCAGTGTACCTGATAACTCCAACCTGATCTTGCCTTACTGTAGCCTTAAGACCATGGAAATGTACACAATGAGTTTAACATAGACCGCGTTAGAAATCACGTTGCACAGCGTGTACTGATTGTGTATGTTTGTGAAGTAATCTAGCAGTTTAAGTGCAGTATCGCATTACTGCTGATAATTGCAACCAGTCGATCTCATCCCACATAGTCTTTCTCAGTCAGCCGCTGCAGTAAGATGGAGAAGGAATGTGTAGTTTCTCCAGTTTTACAGTAGGCAGCACTTCACTCGGTAAAAGCGTATACCTTGGTCATTTTCACTGAAGGTAGGCAGTATGAAAATACTGATACCTCCCATCACTACTGAGTAAATTTAGTGTGTACCATGAAAAATGCATGCTCTCCAGTGTGTTAAGTACCAGCAGAATCCAATTCAAATAGATAAAACAGTCCCAGTGCATCATCTGCTATCAAGAAATATTTCACAATTGCATGGTATTTGAACGTTTTGATTCTTCTCAGTGCACTGTGATGAATGTGAGTTAGTAACGAAATTGAAGTCGCGCAGGCGTGTTTTGGTTTGGTGTTAAAGAGCTTGGCTAAAAGTGTAAGGTTCATTAATTTGGCAGTGATGTACACTAGGTTTTGACCTACTTATACTTTAAAGGGGCTGGCTCACCCTTCCCAGAATCCAGTTCTTTTTTTTGTTTGTTTTGAAGGCACGGGACAGCTCTCTGTGCAGCAAGTCCTCTGCAAATTCACTGTTAGTGATCCCTTTGAAACCCATTTAGAATTTTTTTTGTCATCTCCATGTCATTCATAGAAGCTTTGAACAAAATATGCCTTATCTTTTCTTTCCTTTGCGTCTTCGAGCCTGTTATGTATGGAATAACCATGCAAAAACAAAATGGATTGGCCAAACAAATTTTAAATATAAATACTTTTGAAGCATATCTTACATTTCACTTTACAGTTTAATAATGTATGGCCTAAGATGTCATTGGATTGGTCCAGATTGTTTTTGGGATATCGATGGCGTAGAAAATGGTGGCTCGCTACTTGGCACAGAGGGTTCTGGGAAGGGTGAGCCGACCCCTTTAAAGAGCATTTGCATATTGTCAATTCTGCATCTTAAGTTTTAATAAGATCCAGCTGTGTTTCGTATAGCCATAGATATGGCCAATATGATTAGTGCATGGCTCTGAGCAACGCTTATGCACTGAGGTGTATTATTCTCACACATGGTTTTAGCTTGCAGAGTGTTTTATCATGCATTACCCTCACCAAGGCCCTGTTTTGCATACGCTGGCCTCATTAAGTGGGTTAGGGCCAAACTGACCTGAGGAAATTCTTACTCTAAATTTGGATTGACAGAGCGTCATTAAAGACCATGCCTTAGGGTAATGAGAAAACCATTGCCTATGTAGTCTGTCACTCAAAATGAAGTCCCACCTCCTCTAGTCCTGCCAGAATGAACCAGGTGGCCCTAATAATCCAAGCAATGGCTGAAACCAAAACCTAAACTAAGTTATTTATGACCTGGAAATGGGAAAAAAAAGAAATTAGGGGAGGACTCTAATTAAACAGTGAGAGTAATTTAAAAGTTTACATGAATTGCGTGTTTGATTGGTGACCAATGTGCCATTGCTTGCTGGTTTGTAGCTAGTGATCTCCCCACAGTCCTGTTTTAAGTATAGTCTGCACAAGTTGTCGACTTGGTAGGAGCTTTAACAGACTCTGCCTTTTTTTCTATTAATATTCCCCTTTGTCTTGTTCCTCCTCAGGCATAAAGGCTTTCTAGGTCCATGGTGTCAGACAGTGGCTCCAAAAGGGAGGGAGAATGCCTTTGCGTGTAGATGACTCGTTGCACTCCATGCCCGGCTGCAAACGAACATCTGGATGGCATATTGGTTCCATGTGTGAAAATGAGATCAGCTCAAATAATGACCAGACTCTAGAGAAAGACAAACGCACACTGGCTCTGATTTGCTCGACAGCCCAAATTGGCAGCACCTTGCATAATTAGGGAGCAATTGTCTGAGATTAGATGGGCTTCAGACCCTGACCAATCATTAATTCGGAGCCTCGTCTCAAGGCCCCTCCCTCATTCTTTACCCTGATGCGCACCCCCCCCAACATTCGCTAAAGCGCTATCAGCTGGTAGCTATTTGTCAGAACTCTACCTCCTACTGACCCACCCACCTACCTCTGTATAGGCCTTAATTGTTTTAGACAAACAAGCAAGCTTGTGGCTTTGGTTTTTTTTTATACACAGGAAGACGTGACTTCTTTGATCCACGCAATGTTTCTTAGCAGGGCCTTAGAGCTATTTACTAAAGACATTTATTCAGACAGCGGAGAGACTCAAAATGAACACTTAGACTGGCGCAAAAGCCGGCACTGTAAGCTTTAGTGGTGGAATGATGGTTAACAGTATGCAAGGAATAACAAGGCGCTCATTTATATTCATTGTGCGCGTTTCTGTTTTGCTTACATTAAAAGTATTTTGGAGATGCTTATTTTGGACAATGTCGTTTTTCATATTCGGTTCCGTTGGTGTTTTGAGGTGTGCATGGCATAATATTAACACGGACGCTGACGCCAACTGCTATGCTTCATTAGGTGCTATAACTGCCCCTTTTAGTGAAGGGGAAAACTTTACCTCGCCACTATTTAGCAGCGGAATCCAAGTAGTGATCTGAAGCAACAGTGATGGCCTGGTCTCACTATCTGGCAGCATGCCCCGATGTATAAGCAGTCAAGACGTGGGGATTATGGTTGATGAGAACAAGGCAATTTTCAGGAAGTGATAAAGTGGAATACATCTGATCGTTTGCAGCACTCGGTTTGGAAAAGTGATGGTGTGAATTAACAGGCAAGAATAGATTACATTTCACTTCTGCTCCCCACATGGAGCCGAGATGAAGTGGGGAAGTCCGTGTGTGTGATTGTACATGTGTGTAAACAGCTTGCAGGCAGTCACCGTTGCAATTACCGACATGAGTACGAGTGTAATCACAACAAGATGGACCCACAGCAGACAGTCTCTGACGACGTAGAGGTCTGGGTTCCCACCTCTTGCAGCATGTCAGCACATGTGGGAGCTCAATCAGTAATGGTAATTTGTATTCGATGAATCTTGACATTCATGAAGCTCAGACACTGAGAAGGCTCACGGAGTGCATGGTGTGTAAAACAAGTAACCTGTATTGTGTGTGGGTGTATGTGTGTGAGATACGCTGCAGTGCCTTAACAACCTTCACCAGTCGGTCTGCTTCTTTCTGCCTTCTCTCTCTAATCATTTAATCCTGCAGAGCCTCTGGGCCAGAGGACCACACCCTTAACGCTGCCTTTGTGTTCAGAGTAATATTCAGGTTATAGCATGCTCCTACTCGCTTCTTTATGCTGTTTGGTCTGTTTCTCCATGTTCTTCTTCCTTTGTCTCTTCCTAACAACAGGAAAAGCCCTTACGTTTTGTCCCTTGGTGTCCATTCCCTATCGGCTCCTTGCTAATGTTCTCCTCGGCTTTGTTTATAGGAGGGTCATGGAAACTGGCCGAGAGAGACAGACAGAGAGAGGGTGGGAAGAAGACAGGCAGCACTCTGTTTTTGTTATTAAACGATGCTTTCACTGAGGAATGTGTGTATTAGCTGTAGATTGTTTCCTATTAGCAGCTTATCTCTCAAAGGGCCTAGCCTAGGTAACAGAGGAACGAAAGAGTGACCAGTAGAGATCTCTTGCAGAGCACAAGTCTTTGGGAATTCTCCAGTGCTTCCATAGAGATCTGGATGGATATCAATAATATTGCCAGGATGATTTCTGACACAGCACTGATTTTTAGCTAACCAATCCAATATGACAAGGAGCAGAGGGGTTGGGGGCTCCATTTCTTTCTTCCTTACTCACTCACTCGTTTTTTTTTTTTGTTTTGTTTTGTTTTTTTTGTTTTGTTTTTTTAATATAGCTGTTATATTTTGTTATTTTT
This sequence comes from Chrysichthys thysi, assembly GCA_030068315.1. Taxonomy (NCBI): domain Eukaryota; kingdom Metazoa; phylum Chordata; class Actinopteri; order Siluriformes; family Claroteidae; genus Chrysichthys; species Chrysichthys thysi. Next base: position 16,755,891 of record JAQLOM010000023.1, read on the forward strand.
TTAAATTATGCTTTAATCAATTGAATTTAATTACAAGGAACATTCCAGAGATTTTCACATTTCCACTGCTGCCTCTTGCTCAGATGCCATTTGGATAAATGCCATTTTAGTTTCTTTTATGGACCTGGAAAGGCCAGAACGAATCAACATAGTGAGGAGAAATCACCCCTACGCACCTGCGGCACACCTAGTAAGTAGCCTCATTGAGACACAAGGTGAACCGTAAACTGAAAAAGAAACGTGGAGCTGATTTCAGGAGAAAACAGCAGTCTATTTGGGATCACTGAAATCACACAAAAGCCCCTTTTGTTATAAATGAAAAGACATCCCAGAAATATCCTTATGGATATTCTAGGTGACCTGTATGGCTTTCAGAACAGGGTCAACACATCATTTCACGTGGTAATGTCTCTGCCCAGTGATTTCTCAAAGCAATGCCTGAAACCTGGTCTACCATGCTTCAACTTTGGCTTTTAGCTAATGTAGTACTTGTGTTCTTAATTTCTCCTACTGTGGTCCATGCAGTATAATTTATCGTAGCTTCTTTATTACAAAAACACCTTCCAACTGAGCAACTAATCTCCGAATATTCAGGAATTATGTTTTTGGTATGAAATCCAGCTTCTTGGGCCAATAACAGTTTACAAATGTTATGGAATAAAGGTTAACCTGCTTCCTGTTTATGGAAGAGATTTTTCACCTTTATTTGCTGAGCTGAATAAAAAGAAGATTTAGAAGTGTGTGTGTGTGTGGGGGGGGGGGGTACCAGAGGCTCTCTGTCATATAAGGTTTTTCTGATTGATCTCTGACCCCGCCGCAATCACTGAATGCTTGAAGGAGTATGAAAATGTCAATCTTGTGCTGTGGCCTTCACACTAACCAGATCTCAAGCCAATTGAACAGCTATGGGTGATGACCCAACACCCTACTAAGGCATTTTATGCTGTTTTTTGCTCTTTTATTTGTGATCTGTTTGTATATTTGCTTTTTAAGTGTTACTGTCTGTGTTTTCCCTGCATTTCCAAATAAATGAGAATATAATAAGCAAGATCTATAAAATAGTTAAAATTAAGATGAAATAGCACACGTGCTACAAATAGCGTTAAGGAAATGCTTTTCGTTTTTTCTCTCCGCCACTCTGTTGGCAGGTTTGGGGAGCCAGACTCCACACGTTCAACAAGCCAGACTCTGACCCTCCAACAGAAGTTTTTGAGAAACTTGTAAAATTCATTTGAGAACAAATGTGCACAATTTTTTGGCATTCCATCCTGCTCGAGCATGTCGGCTTTGGAACGCGCAAAGGTCTGAAAACATGGTGTTCATTTTCACTTTTATAGGGGGCCTCATTAGGGACTTGTGTGTTTTTACAAACAGGTTGTTCATGGCTGCAGATGTTGAGCTTCCTCCATGTTAGTAAAGCTTGGCCCATGGGCTTGGACTACCACAGACTGTAGCCACATTTTCACAAGGCATCGTTTCCTGCCTGTCTAACAAATCACCATTGCAGATGATTTTTTTTTTTCGAGTGCATAAAGTGCAAGAATACCAATCCTGAGAAAGAATGTGTTATACAGAGAAAGGATTTGAAATTGTCAATGGTGGCCTTGCAGTACAATAGTCTTCAGAGTGCTGTTTCATTAGGGTGTGGTCTTCTGCTCTAGTATTGAAGGATTCTTGCCACAGCTGTGTGTGTTCGTGTGGTCGAGATGAAGTGTGCCATTAATGGGAACCCTGGAAAATCTTAACAGGAAAAAATAGGTTCAGCTGCTCAGGGCCTTTATTGAACTGGAACTCTTATTTTTAACCCCATTGTTGTAGGGATGGGGACAACTGCTGCCTGGCGTCCTGCAAGCCATTCTTTCATGCAGACACGTTCAGGGGAAAGAGACATCCAACAGGACACTGAAGCATGGCCTTTCCTTATGCATTTCACAGCTCTTGCTGCTTTTTGAAACCCCTGAAAGCTTTCAGGGTGATAGGACATGACTAATTTGATCTTGTTCACTTGTCTTAATTTCAGTTACGAAGTCATTTTCTCACGCCAAGCTGCTCGTACGGTGAAGGCACTTGGCTTGCTCTACTTTTCCTCCTCAAGGCAAACTCATCACAGATGTCCCTCTCATGTCTCGGTTATGGCTGTGAAAATGAGCATAATTAGTGCCGGCAGTACGCTCTACTGTGCGAGGACGTCGCCATTCTCACATTTTGTTTGAGCTGAACTCTCAGGCCACACCAACTCCATTGATTGCACTTTTAAACCAGTCCTATTGATTAGCTGTGACACTGCATCATCAGAGCTAGCCTGCATCTGCATTGCTAATGTGGGCTGCAAGAGAATTGAACAAGTCAAGTGCACTCTATAATTAGTCTGTACAATTACAGAAAGGCTATAGCTGACTCCTCATTGGCAGTTGAGGTCAGGTTGGTCTTAGAAAAAGAAGCATTTAATTTGTGCCATTTTATTTTAGATCACATGCATTAAATTGGAAGGTTCCTCATAGTTAAGCCAGTTGATAAGAGGCATGATATGTCTCGCGTGACAAATTTAGCCAAGTCTGTCAGACTGTGTAAATGACCACAATTAGCTCTGGCAGTGCGTGCTTACACAGCTAGTAGGAGCACTGTTTCATTTTAATCTCTCATCTCTAATTTATCCAAGTGCCTGTGTCCATTCTCTCAGGTGACTGGAGGCCTGTATGAATATGGATGTCCATGTGTCGTTTCCCAGCTGACAGCAGGCTACTCATTTCTCTCATTTCCAAAAATGGCAGACTCCTCCACCTTGGCCTGTTCTCCAAGAGCCACTAATGGCCTCCTTTTTTTCTGTGCTGTGTGCTGAGATAGCTGTCTGGCTGAGACTGAGCAGGGTTTGTAGCTCCAGGCCAGCTCAGGCTCAGTGAAGCAGGGGAGAGAGAGAGAACGAGATAGAGAGCATGGGCAAGGAGGTGGAGAGGGAGCAGGGTCTGGATTAAGCTCAATTGAAAGGATGAAAGCCTGCTGGATTTCTAATGAGGTGTTTGCCAGGAATCTCAGAGTCACCGAGTCATTTCGTGAGAGTATGGCCATGCAGGTTTAAGAAGGAAATTGAGCATGGTTCTTTTCCGGGACGGAATATGACGAGGCACCTTTGGCACTGAGGGTGAAGCCTCGCCTGGTCCGAGTCAGGCCTGCTTGCCTGTCTTAAGGCGCCACAGCGTGGACGCGCGTGTGCATACGAACCCTTTTTGAAGCCGCAACAAGTCGAAACTTGTGAGCCAGTTGATCTGGTCTAACAGACGCTTTTAGCCTGACACTTTCCTACACACATTCACGTCTCCATGCGTGAACTCTGAGCTCCACTCCTGCTCGTGCTCCGTTCCTCTATTCCTGGGACAGAGCTGTTTACGAGTAGCAAAAAATATATTTCTATCTAGTCAGGTACTCAGACAATAGCACCTAGTGTAACTGAAATGAGACGTTGTTTCCTGGGGTTTTCCATCTTCAAAGTTTGATCTCATTATAGTAAGTGTGTATGTGTGTGTTAGGAAGTAAATCCTTCACACAACCCTTAAGGCCAATACCATGGCAACAGGGCAGCCTACCAGCCTGTAGGTCTGAACTAAGAAATCTTGCTCACAGAAGCCTTCTTGATCTCTCTCTCTCTCTCTCTCTCTCTCTCTCTCTCTCTCTCTCTCTCTCTCTCTCTCTCTCTCAATCTTTTCTTATATTGTACTATGGAGTGTACTCAATACCCAGCACTACCTGCATTCAATTATCTTTTTGTTTAGCTTATACTTCTATTCACTTTTTTTTTTTTTCCCTGTCTCTCAATTTTCCCCATTTCGTCGTCTCTTTCTGTCTGGTTCTCCTCCTTATATTTTCTGTTTATTTTTTTGTTCTTTCTCTTTTCAAACTCTAACCAAGACTGTCACACATACCATTAACTTGCAGCCATATTTTATCAGTACAGAAAAAAGAGCCCTGTGGTAGTGAAACTAAAGCTGATTCATACCAGACAAGTCCTGCTGCTGAAAGCAGTGTTTACATTCTCCTAAAAATCAAATGAGAGGCTGATTTCTCCCAGCAACGTGGCTTGGTGGGCTCCAGAAGATGCTTGTGAAGTTGGCAAAATGGCATCTGCAGTCTTCAAAAAATGCTTGAGTTCGTTTTTTCATTGATAAGGGTTTTTTTTTGTTTGTTTGTTTTTTTCCATTTGTTTGTTTGTTTTTTTTTTAACCCAGATCTGTCACTCTGCTGAGTATGCAGTACTGAATATGTGATGTCATGATGTTAGATAAAATTAAGTTGCTATTTTATATCTGTCTTATGAGCCTGGACATGTCAACACTTTTTACTCACACTTAGCAATACTGAAATCCATTTAAATAGATGGAGGCTTTGCTTTAGGCTTGGTTAGTAGCTATTATATACGGTACATTTCCTGAAACATGGCATTACGTATTAGTACTTAGCTTCTTGTCCTTCTCCTGATTTACACTCTCTGATTGTTTTATATTATGCTTATGCTTAAAATGAGGTGGAACTCTTAGGAACTCTGCTTGGGGAACACTGGACCTTCGTGATTACTGTAAATGACCCATGAGCCTGTGCTGCTGCTCTGGTCTCAGGCTCGAATGTTTCAGAGTTTACATTGGACAGTCACCTTGGCTAAACTTAGCAGGTTAGAATGAACTTCATTCGGGCCCGCCTATTTACAGAAATGGGTAGGCCCGAGGTAATCAAACAGCCTATTCAAAGTGATGTGCTCATTTTCCATCTGGTCCAGTCAGCCTAAGCAACATGAGCTAGCTTCTGACTCCCCCTGAAATTATAACCAGGCCTGCCGTATCAGTGTCTGTCACGGTTAGCTGACTAATTGTGATCGGTTCTGTTAATTAGACCACATCACAGCCGAAGTGCGTATTTACGGTATATGTGGACCGATACACGTTTAAAGAAAGAACGGATGACTGATTGAAGAAAGCAGAAATCACTGCTCTTTTCACTAGTGCTTGCATTAAGAGCGCTCGCTCGCCTGTCGAATATAGTCCATATGCAGTGTTGCAGCATATGCTGAAACTTTATTGAGCGCTTTATTGATTTTGACTAGTAAGAAGCGGACGTGTATAGAGGAATAACTCGCCTTCACGTAGCACAGCCGTTTCTAACTTTTATTATTATCCACCTTGTATGTTGTATATTATAATTTTTGTATCTAAGGGCTTCAGTACGCACAGAGCTTCTCAGTGACATTTATCGCACAGTTGTGCAGATGGTATGGACGAATAAAACTTAAATAAGTATTTTGAAAAGTGCTTATGACAACAGCTGCACATGTGTTTACCATCTGTGCATGTTATAGTTGCTCAGGTGTTTCCTTACACTGTACACACATAAATGCATGGAGCTGAATTATTTCTAGCGGTCACATTGCATTGCTTTCCTCGTTGTGCAGCTAAACTATTTTGGTTCTGTTTCAGAAACATGTTTTCTGCCAAATACAAAAGAGAAAGGCTTATTTGTAATGAAACATGCTGTTCATGAAATCTGGTCCTGTTTTAAAGATGGTTACTGTGCCGGATCGTGTTTGGTGTACATATGGACACTGAACTGTAGCAGTTTGATCAATTTATTAGGATTACCTATACACCTGCACTTCAGTGCAAATAAGTATCCAAGCCCACCAAATATCGCAACGCATAAAATCATGCTGATGCAGGCCAAGAGATTCAGTTAGGCCTAATGTTCACAGAATTGGGGAAAATGTGATCCCAGCGAATGGCATGGTTGTTGGGGCCAGACAGGCAGCTTTCAGTATTTTACAGAACTGGTGCAACAATTATTAACATCCAGTTAGAGGAACCATTGTTGATAAGAGTGCTCAGAGGAGCACAGCCAGACTGGTTAAAGCTGACAGATGGGTTGGAGTTAACTGAAATAAGCACTCCTTACATCTGTGATGAGCAGAAACGCACCTCAGAATGCACAGTACATCAAAGCATGAGGCTGATGGGATTCAACTGCAGATGACTGCATTGGATTCTACTCCAGTCAGCCAAGACTAGAAACCTGAGGCTACAGTGGGCATGAGCTCGTCGAAACTGGACAGAAAAAATTTTCCGGGACATAAAACCAGATATGTTGTATTGCTTTTTTGATTGCACAGCTGATCAAGGCAATTGTCGTGCTGTTTCTCTGGATGCTTTGTGTTTAACTTTAACTATAT
>JAQLOM010000023.1:16831971-16843748 GCA_030068315.1 Chrysichthys thysi
TAAATAAATAATAATAATAATAATAATAAATAACCCTTTAACCCTTTCAGGCTCAAATTGAATTTTATTAACAGGAATAATCTGATATTTTGACTGTTGCAAATCAGCAACGCCTGCCTGGAGAGGGTTAAAATGTTAAATGTCTCTTTCTACAGTCAAGCTAATGTCTCTGATATATTTAATGACGACAAACTTGAAATTGAATTGTGAGTATACGAATGACTGTGGTGTTAATTCATCTATTATTGCAATACCACTGTAGATCAAAGATTAAACAACTCTATGCTATTTGTGCCCATGAATATTGCAGTTATGTATGCAGCCAGAGATGAATCCATGAGTTGTATTATACATCAAAAAAAAAAAAAAAAAAAAAGCTCCACATCGTAATTAACAATTTAATCATTGCCATGAATATCATATTTCATAACTATACATCAACAGAGACTGGCTAATGTAGAGGTTTTCATGGAAAACACATAAATGAAAACCAAATGCAAAATGTCATGCTAAAATCAAAAAAATGTTTTCTACGTCAAAGATATTTTCCTTTTGATGTTTATCAACTCATTTACCACCGAAGCCATGCACGGCACTTTCAGAAAAATGGGCACTAATGGTACCTTTTGTACTCACTGGCATGGTTCCCTTAAGTGTACAGCCTTTTGGACCTTTACTATGTATCTTTTATCAAGAAATATGCATATAGTCTAGATTTACATAAAAAGTATTTATCATCCAATAATGTGCCTTATGTCATTTTTAAAAGTACACTATATCCACAGTTCAGATTTTTCTGAGAGCCCTCTATATTATCGAATAAATGTTTGTGGATACCTGACCATCACACCACACCATCACATTGTTCCCCAAATACTGCCATAACACTGGAAGCATACAGTTGTATAATATGTCTTTGTATGCTGTAGCATTAGAACTTCCCTTCAGTGGAACTAAGAGGGCCAAGTGCAACCCTCCAAGAAGACATGGATTGCCAAAATTGGTGTCAAAGAAATCAAGTGTTCTGCACAGAACTTTGATCTCAACCCAACTGAACAACTAAGGGACCCACAGGAAGGCTGATTGTACACCAGGCTTCTTCGCCCCAACATCCGTGCTGACCTCACTAATGCTCTTGTAGCGGAACGAACGCCGATCCCCACAGCCACACTCTAAAACCTAGTGGAAAGTCTTCTGGAATGGGATGTTCAGCAAGCACATGGTCCTGTGTCCACAGACTTTTTGGCCATATATTGTACACCTGTGTAGATATTCTACTCACATATGGATTGAATTAAAATATAAATAAACATTTATGCATTATGCTAATGTTGCTGAAAATATATTGAGACATTAGCATTAAGATGAGTGTTTCCATGTATGAAATCGGCAATTTTCATTGTATTTTTCTGTGACATGGTGAATTGTGATAGTGTGTATGGGTCATGACCGATTAGACTGGTGCTCCATCAGCCAATTACTGTGCATACACATGGAGCATGCCATCATATGTCACAATAATATAAACCCTGCAATTTCACATACCTCAGAAAAGCGCCTCAGTAGGGCTCCTGATGTCTTTTTCTCTAACAAAATTCTCCAGTCTGTTCCTTCTGGGTAGTAAAAATGCACTCCCAGTTATTAGAGAAGAATGTCTCTGTAAAGCCATTACAAAAAAAGCCATCCAAAAAGCAGACTCTTTATACCCTTGTGTCATTTTGACATTGTCATTAGTTTGTCTTACAATATTGGTTTTCATGCTCTCAAGTTCATGCGCTACTTCACAGATTTCATTGCAGGAAAAAGACATGCCATACAGCGAATCACTCGAGCACAGAGCAATTAAAAGTAACAGGATTTACAAGCATTCTGTCCATTATTAAGTCTTGACATAAAATTAACAGCCCATCTGCTACTGGATATTGCATCACTGCATTAGTGGTACATTCATGTTCCCAAAAACACATCACACTCTCTTGGAATCGTGCCCCCTGGAAATCTTTGGGAGGTCATTTTTTGTTTCATTGTGTGCAAAAAGGCTGCCCTACATGGCATGAAAACAAAGCAGTCTTAAAAGTTTTTCACTGTCCACATGGTGAGAGCTGGTGGCCATAATATCTTGCTGACACTCTGTGCTGCATGATTCCATATCAGTTAGCTTTACATGTGCAGTATATGACTATCTTACAATAGTTCTGTAATGCATACATTACAGTAGAATGTTTTGGGCCAAGATTTCAGACCCTGACAGATCATGTTCATTGGATGCTTTGATCTCAGAGATGATAAATCGGCTGCTGGTGAGCATATCACATGAAGTGATTATTAGTCCTCCAGTTGTAACTCACGAACATCGCAAATCATAAAATTAATCCACGATTTGTGATTTTGTCTGTGTGTTATAGACTCTGGCAACCCGCCTCCGCAAGAACACTACAATACCCATGAGCACCTGCGTTCTCACAATATGGCCGACAACCTCCCTAGGACAAGGTCACCTGACTTTTAATGAGACGCAGGTGCAGCCCATTTACTCACGGACTAATTAAGAACTGTCTCAAAGACTCACAATTTGCGAAGCATTAGACTCGCCTTGTGTTCACGCTATTGCCGAGCCGTTCTATCATTGACTGCCTTTCATGTATTACCGTTTTGCCCCTCGTTGCCGATTTCTGTCTTTGCCCTGTTCTGGTCTTGTTGTGGATTTCTGGTTTTGGATTTGGACTGTTTTTTGACCCTGTTTTTGCCCTGCCTAGTTCTGCCCGTCTGCACGATCGTTTGACCTCTGCCTGTCCCTGTTTACGTCTTTGCCTGCCGATTTCACCTGTTTGTTTGTTTATATTAAACATCTACCTTTTATCTGCAAATGCTGAAATGGCTGAAATGTCTTTGGGTTGTCGGAGGAAACTCACACAGGCATGGGGAGAACATGCAAACTCCGCACAGAAAGGCTCCAGTCAGCTGGCAGATTTGAACCCAGAAACCTCTTGCTGTGAGGCAATAGTACTAACCACTGCAATACAATGCTGCCCTAGTTTAGCTACATCTATTATATAAATGTAGATGTGTTCTCTTGGATTTGTTCTTTGTGATTCAGATTTTGTGATGAAACCTGTACTTCGATCTCCGGTGTTGTTTCATCTGACTATTTTGAAGACACTTAATGATAAGATATTCCTTTACGTTCTAAAGCTGGTCAACTTAAATTAAGCACTATGTCCAGACGTAAGCAATGCATTTACCTTTATTATAGTTGTACAGTATACATAGTGCACATATGTAGGAGCAAGCGTTATGATTCACATTTATTTAGTACAGATTCAGGAAAATATCAAAAGTAAATACAAAGGAAAAGTAATCTGTTAAATGGTCTGAAACTAATCGTGTCAGTATTATATGTGGAATTTGAAGTGGTGGCTCTAATTTACTGTACAAATGCAGCAGAAAAAAAGCTCTAATGCTGAACGATGAAAGAGTTGCTTTTTCCTGTCTTTTGAAATGTTCCTTGGTTTTTGGCTTATTGTAAAAGGACATGCTCTATTTTTTAGCATAATGGCTAATAATTAATGTAGTTGCTTGGCAAGCACATTAACTTTTCCACCAGAACATGCATTCAAATTTTCACTCAAAGTGCTGCCAAAATTTCAAGTAGCATAGTACATGTACAATTCCAAGATAATGAAAGATAATAATTATAATAATCTATTGTTTCGACTCCAGGGCCATCACCTGACACAAGAAATGTTGGTTAACGGTGTTTGACTCTGTTAAGCATGAAATTGACATGCAGTAATTGTAATAATGCAATCATTGATCATTTTTCAGTAACATATCACTTTATGTAACTGGTAAAAACATCTATCAATATCTTTTTTTTTTTTAAATAGATACACTTCGTATATTCTAAGGAACATACTCGGACAAATCCTGGCTCCTGAAGCATGATTATCCTAGTCTTCTGCTATAGGACTGACTTTTTATTCCCAAGCAGTCTGAAGACTAGACAAGTGAGAAGCCAGACTATGGAAAATGAAGATGGATATCCAGCAAGAGATTTGCTGGAAAACCAAGGGTGTCAAAAAATGTAACACGTGTCTGATGCATGTGATGTGAAAAAACCAGGATTGTCTCCTTTTTTTTTTCTCCAGTGCTGTATAACCACATACTGTACTCCAATCTTTACAAATCAGATATGAGCCGCCATCCTGTGCGGTACATATAGTATGCAAAACATGGCTATGTAACTCTAATGAGAATGATCAGATAATAATAATTCTTTTTTTCCATTTCACTTTATTAGGCATGGCACCTATCTCTTGACTCAGCATTACCTACAAAAACAGCAAACGTTCTGCACTTGGCTGTCTTCCGCTTTCTAATCCTGATCGGGAAAAACTGGTGAGCTGCCAGCTGACCTCCAGAGCAAATCATCTTTGCACTGAAGGCCTGTGAGGCCAGTTTGTTATTTTGTCACTATTACGGAAGTGGTCGTGCATACAAAGCGTTTGTTTGTTGTCATGATGTGACATCACTGATATGAAAAGCATGCACATGTGGGTCATTTGCGGAGCTCTGTAAACAATAATGACACATACAAGACAGATACAAATGCAAATATGAATGGTCAAGGTAGACAGCCTGGATCGGTGCTAAATAATAAATAAATCATCTTTGAAGCCATATTTGCTTCGAAATGATGCAGCACTTTTTTGGATCTCAGTGTCATACCCAATGATGAATTACTTGGTGAACTCATTTAGTGAGCTACTTTTGCTCAGACATTTGAACGTCACTGCAGTGCGGATCTGAGCACCACTAAAGGCCACAGCCACACAGACCCTTTTTTTATGTAAATAACCGCTTTACTGGAACCATTTCCGCTCAAGGACCTTCACTAGACGGCTAACCACTATATTCATCAATGCGTGAATTAAATGCCACTGTGTACTGTACTTGTTCATCACTGCTGTTGAAGGGCAACTTTTAATTAAAAAAGTAACAAATGAAAGGTCTGAAATCTTATCTCAGAAAAAAAATGTTTCTTTACAAGCACGTCTAAATAAATGAATGAATTAATTAATTAATAGAAAAGCAGAGGTGACGTTAGCTTAAGTCAGATTTTGTTGCATGACCATGAACTAAAAATGAGTTTGGTTCCTCTGAAAGTTTCTGGCTCATGCTGTCTTTCCCATCATCACTTCTGGCTCTCATAGCTGAGAGTCCGGAGAGTTCTGGCATGCTGCTTTGTGACCCTTGGCCTATTACAATTTACCAAGCTGGATACAAATTAATTAATGTAAATTGTCTATACAAGCATTTACAGAAGAAAAAAAAAATCCTCTAAATTCAGGGACACACTTATATCCTTCGTGCTCCCAAGTGTGTGCTGTCAAGATTAAAATGCTTTTTTTCCCCCAATTAATTATTCATTGATAAAAATGTTTTTTTATTGTCATTAAATACATAGTTAAGTTTAAAAAAGAAACAGAGCGAGCCAAGTAAAATGAATGTAAAGACAATTTCAAGAAATATAAAAGAATATAAGCATATAAAAGAAGAGCGGGCCAGGCTGTGCCTATGGTAGCCAAAGCTGTAGTTGAGTGGGCGCAAATTGCAGAACTGATATTACTGGAAGAGTCATTAGCGCATGTAATGGATATTTAAAGACTGGTAAGATTTTTTTCTTATGTTGGAGAATGAAAACTGGCTTATTATTTGTTTCTGTTTATCACAGCATCTTCTTTTAATACTGTGGGCCAGCACAAATTTGGCCAGCAAAAAGATCCTGTGTCATCCCTATGAATGTCCAAGTTTTTTCCGTGCTTTGAATTCTTGCTACTGGCACATTTCAAAAAAGCGTTAAGTGGCCAATCTGGTATGTCTCAACCTACGATGAGCTGTGATCTCCCTAGTGTGCCGCATGCAATAATGCGGCATGTTCCCCTAACATGAGAGTGCATTTCTCCTCCATCCTTAACCTGGTTACTGCATGAAAGTGCCTCCTCATGTGTCTGTAAAGCAAATGCACAGATAGGAGAAATTCATCTTCCTCAGCACAGGTGAGCAAATATAATGTGCAAATGTACAAGGTGATTGTAAAATGGGACATAGCTCTGTGGTTAAGACATTGGTCTACTGATTGGAAGGTTATGAGTTCAAATCCAAGCAATGCCAAGCTGCTTCTTCTGGACCCCTCACCCGCTCAGTTGTATAAATGAGAGAGATGTAAATCGTTCTGGATAAGAGCATCTGCCAAATAACACTAATGTAATGTAAAAAAAAAAATGAACACATATACCTACACTGTAAAATTATAGGAGGCTTCATTGCTTCAAAGTATCTCCACTTCTGCACTATCATTGGCACGTATTTCTTGAGTCTTACCCATGTGGCCTGCAGAGCCAAAATGCACCCTTCTTCTGGTACTGTTGAAAGGACATGCTTAATTTTCTCTCAGAATCTTATTTTACATCGACAATGGAAGACCTCATTCTGTGCTGCATTATCTAGATTTCCCTGCTCTACGCAAGAAAGCTTATTGTATAACAGCAATAGCAATAGATCAATAGATCAGCTTAGTCATAGTCAACCATTCTTCCCTCCGTAATGGTCAGCAACTGAGCCGGTTTCGATGAAACTGTCGTATATGCAGTAAATCGTTCATTTCAGATGGGGGGTCCCTGTTGAAATGTGTGCAGAATAAGTTGTGAACCATTGTAGGGATTTGAAAGACCTCCATCCATGCAGCAACCTTTCTCGCTTGCTCCAACATTAATCTGCATTTCAAATCAACCCCCTTCAGTAACAGTGTTGTTACTGTTGGCAATAAGTTTTAACATTTTATATTACACTGTAATATATATATATATAGACTGGACGATTTTATTATGTCTCATACATAAATGCATACATACTTAAATTATGTGTATTATTACTGTACTGCATATGATCAAATCAAGTATTTTAGCCCAGGATGATAATCTAGGACTTCAGTTATACATACTGTACCTGGTTACAGTGATTATATTGTAACTTAAAACTTGCAATAATAGGCTAGAATGATTGACATAAGTTCATATTATTATCTGTTGCCACCGTTACCACTTTTAGCTTATTTTTAACTTTAATTTAACTTCACATTTATAGACAACATGAGAAAGAAGAAAAAGAAACCCTTATTTGTCACATGTATAGTACAACACAGAAAAATTCTTCTCATTGCATAGTCCAGCTTCTTAGGAAGTTGGGGTCAGAGTGCAGTGTCAGCCACAATACAGCCTCTCTTGGAGGGTTAAGGGCCTTGCTCAAGGGCCCTATTTTGGCAGCTTGACAGCGCTGGGGCTTGAATCCCCTTGGCCTTCTGATAAGCAAACCAGACCCTTAACCAATGCCCCACCGCTGCCACCCAACTGCTGCTATTAAGGTTTGCTAAAAAGGCTAATTTGATGGAATGGAATTTGAGTAATTGTGCACTCAGTTCTCCCTCATCTTCCCTGTTGAGAAGAGAAGTGATATTTAAAATTTTTTTTTTTACAAAACACGATGGCGAATGGTCTGTGTTTCCAGAGCATTCCAGAGGGCTCTTACAGAGTGCTCTTTCTTCAGAAAGGTAGCTAGCATTTCTAATTGCTCTTCATGTTACATCATCTTGCTTAAATGCAAAAAATAGGTTTCCATTTCAATCTTGCAAAATATCGCCACATTGAATTGTCTGAAAACCACCTCATACAAGCGTAAAAACTTTTTTGCGATATTTGAGAGTTTGCTTTTTTTTTTTTTAGTTTGCTATTTCAAGTAGCACATTAAGCGGGTTAATGGAAAAAACACTTCTGTCTTCAGACAGCAAGTAAGGACTTTGGACACCATACATACATATGCTGTCTGCTTTTAAACCAGTCATCCAATATATGCGGTGTAGACGGCTATCCAATCAGCAGTTGGCACTGTGTACAAAGCCTCATGAGCTGAATATATTGGGTAAGGGGTATTACCGATAAGTGGCATAAAGTGGTGGGATGAAGGGTGGCCCTGTGAGATCTGCTATGACAACTCTGCCCCAGTCTGAAGTGAGAGCAATAATAAGCTGATAGACACAAAGCTTATTTTAGCAGACAGGATTTTCACTTCATAAGGCTGAAGTGAGATGATTAGTGAGTGATGCTGATGAATTCGTCTGCTCATTGAAATTACATTGTTAAACCTTACAACAGTTTCACCTTTTTTATGATCTTACTCATAACGCACCAGCCCATTTCAGGATAAAATGATTATTATTCCTCCTATAGTGAGGCTGAAAATGGAATACTTCAATTAGAGGAATTTTAGGTTGAAACCTAAGAAGAATTTGTTAAATAATTATTGACTCGCTTTGAGCCCTAACTAAAATCCAGTGTCTTTTAACTGAGTCTGGCTGATTCTAGTCTGTAGGGGTGGTGTGAGTAGCAGCAGCATTAAATACTCTGCACACACAGCCCACCCTAGTTCAGGTCAGAGTCTTTAAATGTATGATAACAAAGCATCCGTCCCTGCTGAGTTTCTAAATGCGGTCCTTACTGAAGAGGACTGATGAGAACTTCTCACAGAAGGCCAAAACCTGGAAATGGGACAGCAAACGTGATCAATCAGTTCTAACATTAAAACCACTGACAGGTGAAGTGAATAGCACTGATTATCTCATTATAATGGCACCTCTCAAGGGGTGGGACATATTAGGCAGCACCTGAACAGTCAGTTCTCGAAGTTGATGTTTTGGAAGCAGGAAAAATGGGCAAGCGTAAGGATCAGAGTGACTACGACAAGGGCCAAATAGTGCTGGCTAGATGACTGGGTCAGGGCATCTCCAAAATGGCAGGTGTTGTTTGTTGTTCCCTGTATGCAGTGGTTAGTACCTACCAAATGTGAGCCAAGAAATTACAGTCGGTGAACAAGTGACAGGGTCATGGGTGTCCCAGGCTCACTGATGCACATGGGAGTGAAGGCTTCCCATATGGTCTGACCCCACAGAAGAGCTACTGTAGCACAGATTGCTGAGAAAGGTAATGTTGGCTATGATAGGAGAAACAGGGCATTGCAGCTTGCTGTGTATGGAGCTGCATAGCTGCAGACCACTCAGAGTGTCCATGCTGACCCCAGGCCACTGCTGAAAGTGTCTACATTGGGCACAAGAGCATCAGAAGCTGACCATGGAGCAATGGAAGAAGGTGGCTGGGTCTGATTAATTCTTTTAATAGGTCCCAAGGCTTTAAGGCACCCGATTCACTCATTGTTATCTCCCTTGTCAGTAAAACCCTGTGAGCACGCCAAGAACCTGGATGTGATCTTAACTTTGAGAAGCATGTAACTAACACTACTATGTAACTAAAATGATTGTATATTATTAATAATCATTAATAATTATTACTGATTACTAATAATTACTGATTATTGTAATGTACCTTTTGCTGGACTGACAAATAAGATGTTAAAAGAACTTCAGTTTATCCAGATTGCTTTGCTAGGGTATTAATCAAAATTAATTTTGGTATTAGCCAAAAGATCTGAACGCACAACTCTTATTTTAATCTCTTTCCACTGGCTTCCAGTCAAACAAAGAATTGATTTTAAAATACTTCTTATTGTTTTTAAATCTGTCAATGGCTTAGCTCCTTCGTACATTGTTGACATGGTTACAGAATACACACCATTAGATCGCTAATGTCATCAAGTAAATGATCGCTAAATCAGCCCAAGGTGCCTTCAGTCTTTATGCCCCTGGACTTCCTTACAATGCAAAATAAGGTCTTCTCCAACATTCAATTCTTTTAAAAGTAGACTGAAAACCTATATTTTTTGCAAGCTTTCTTATTATTAGAATTTTAGAATCAGTTTTTCTATGGTAGATGGTCTCACTTTCATCTACCTGTTACTTTTAGCTTATATGTTTGACCTTATTTCATTTTTATTACATTTTTTCATTTATTTTATAAGGTAAAATATATAAGCATCTTTGCCATTTGGATCTTTGCTCTTTATTTTTAAGCACACTGAGTTAATTATGAACATCGGCAAAGACATGCCACCAGGATGTGCAATGGGAATAAGGCAATAAGGCCATATGATGCTGTGAGCAATGTTCTGCTAGGAAACCTTGGGTCCTGGCATTCAAGTGGATATTACATTGACACGTACCACCTAGCTAAATATTGCTGCAGATCTCAATCTGATCAAGTATCTGAGAGATGTCCTGGTTGATCCATGTTGATCCATCAAACAAGTTGATCCATGGAGGCCTCACCCTGTAACTTACAAGACCTGCCGCTAAAGTCTTGCTGACAGACACTACAGCACACCTTCAGAGGTCTTATGGAGTCCATGCCTCAACGAGTCAGAGCATTTTTGGGGGCACAAGGGGGACCTACACGATACTAGACAGATGGCTTTAATGTTATGGATGATCAATGTAGCTTAGTTCTTTTTCCAAAGGCTGATTGATTGATACTCATCTATAATAAGGTAACAAGCACATATTTTATGTTAGGGTTAATTCTTCATTTGGCTTGTCCAGAGCCAATGCGTTCCCTTCTACACTCATCAATATTCCTGATGAGGACCTTCTTCCACATTACTCAAGCCTGTAAGTCACTATGTTTCCTAATCTTCAAATCCACAGCAGAGATATTTGGCCTTTAGTCATCTTCAACACTCATCCTTTTCCCAAGAATTGTGTTATTTGAGCCCTGACCCCAGAGGTGCTCTGAATTATGAATGGCAAAAGAGAGGAGGAAAGTAGACACTGCAGGGAGCACAGCCTTTTCTGTACTGTTGCCGTCATACACACACATGACCTGGTCAGGCTTGGTAATCAGCTCTCAAGATGACTAAGGTCACCAGAGAGCTGAGAAGGAGCCTCAAGCTACACATGAATATGTTCTAGTGTAAAGTCTTGGTGCTAGACATTAAACTAAGAAAACTCACAACGTTATATTTACTGTATTACTGCGTTCTCATACTTCTCAGCCTACAGGTAGTTCTGGAAAAAAAGCAAATGATATATAATAATAATAATAATAATAATAATAATAATAATAATAATAATAATAATAATAATAATAATAATAGTAATATTGTGCCTATTTAAATAATGAACCTAATATTTGAATAGTTGGATAATGTTCATAAAATTCATCTGCATTCATCTGTGTGTTCATGGAATTTTTTAAAGGGGCCCCTGCCCATGAGAAGTTTGAGAACCCCAGCGCTAAACTATGAATATTAAATGGTTTGACATGTTAACTGTTTGCAGTAGTGCTCTTAAAATAAGTATGTAAGTTTAAGTGATGACCCATGTGTTTGAAATCCAAGTAAGCATTTTAATCATCAGCCTCTCTTGAGAATATTAAATATTCAATACTCTCTGTATATCCATATGTTTTTTTTTTTTTTTATAACTCAAGAATGTGTTATCATTGGCTGTAATTGACCTCATTTATTGTTGTAAGTGTGTGTGGAGGGGATATATGTGTTGCTGGATCCTGTCTAGGCATGACTCCCAGTTAGACAGCATGAAGCAATCCCCTCAACACCACATTGTCAGACAATTTATCATCTGATGTGTTCCTTGTTGCCATGGATACACCATTTTCCTTAGTAGCAGTGATGCGGTACAGATGAGGCACTGTCACGTTTCTATCTGGATGAGATGGAAAAAGGAAGTTAGAGAGCTAGAGAGAGAGAGAGACAGAGAGAGAGAGAGAGAGAGAGAGAGAGAGAGAGAGAGAGAGAGAGAGAGAGAGAGAGAG
>JAQLOM010000023.1:16879913-16890345 GCA_030068315.1 Chrysichthys thysi
CACCCGTGCCGAACCCGGGGCTCGAACCCAGGACCTTCTCACTGTGAGGCGACAGTGCTAACCACTCAGCCACCGTGACGCCCTTAAATGAGACAGTTGAGTTTTTTAATTTTTAATAAACTTGTAAAAATAAAAAAAAAACCAAAAATGTTTTGCTATATTATGGACTATTTTGTGTATATATAAATGGCTAAATAAATAAATATCTAAATAAAAGTGTGCAAAAGCTCAAGGGGTCTGAATGATTCCCAAACCCAATGTAAATTCTCTTTGTATAATATTTCTTCAAAAATTATCATCCCCTTCAGGTTGCAATTGGTATCATATGCTTATTGTTAGCATTTAGCTTTCCTGAATTTTTTTTCTCACAAAGAGTAAAGTAAGGAATAAGAAACATCTGCTTCTGGTGGTTAACATTGGAATAAAATGCTAATTATTATCTTGAATTCAGATGTGACCACTCCAATACAATACACCATGACTATGGACAAAATAGGGCTAAAATGAGGACCCAAATGCTCGTTTCAGCTGAAAATTCTTTTAATTCTTTTGAATTATTATTATTATTTTTTTAACTTTAACAATTTTTACATTAAAAATGACTTGGGAATACACTTTTTCCAACTCATGCTTTAGGGCTTATTTAGAGTACAGGTAGTCCTCAAGTTATGATGGAGGTGCGTTCAGCCACACCCATCATAAGTCAAAATTATTGTAAGTCGAACAACTGTGTTGCACCGCTTAGCCTACCTTAGGTATCTCAGCCTAGCTTAGCCCAGCTTATGTAACCAGGTTGAAATTATATGTTTATAATTTATTGTATTCCCTGTTTGTTTGAAACTTCACCAACATTATTAGTTAAAATATTTGCTTTCAGAACACAGTCCCATTTAAGAAAAATGTGCAATTTGGAAGTGTGTATTCTGGGTACTGTAGCTTTAAGACTGCCATCTTTATGCTGTTGTTTTCTTCCTGATTGAGGAAGAAGTGAGTGTTTAATGCGGCTTGTGCTGAAAATGAATTGTAAAGTTTTAATATGGTACAATGAGAGATTATGTAGTCCTGTTGTGTTGTTTTAGTTTTAATGTATATGTAATTATGGTATCAGTTGAAGTTCAGTTGCTTAAACATTTATTTTGTAGAGATTTGTATCATGCTCCATGGTGCTAAAAGCTCTTTATGTGTGCTCTGTTTTGCTACCAAGGAGACCGATATTTTATGCTGTGGAGCGAGAGAACATTTAAGTGAGATTTCATTTAAATCAGATTTCTGTCAAAAGAGAGAGTTTTTCAGAGAGTTTCAAGCCTGATGTATGCAGCCACACTGTCTCTCTGAGTTCCATCGATCCACGACACCCCGCTACACAAATACTGAGCTCCGGCTATGGACAGCTGCTGCTGAAGCTGTTCCATTAATAATCACAAAAAAACCCGAGGTAGTGCACTGTACAGTACACCGATACACAAGGTAACTCTGAGTTGCGGGCGAGTGTGACGCATCATGTGAGGCGAGTGATCAAAGCATCGAACCCATAGTTCCAGGTGTTGTCCATGTACTTCCGTGCGTTGTCTGAACGTCTGCATACATCATACGCTGTCACGCTGGCCTGTGAATTTTAAATATTTTCAAAATATTTACAAAATTTTAGCGAATCGCAATAGTCATCGTAACTTCGAAAAATCACAAGTGGGGCCATCTTAACTCGGGGAGCACCTGTATTCATTTTCCTTTTTTTTTTTTAAATAATGAATTGATTGGTGCTTCATGGTCCCAACGTTGTTTTGATTCCACCCTGGTCTTCATGATGTTTTTCTTTGGTATGTTCTTTGATAGTTCTCTCATGGGGCCTTCCATGAAGTCCTGAATTTGTATTGAGATCAGGTGGCACTTTAATTGCAAGCAGGTAGACTCCATTAAATTAAATGTGACTTCGTCAGTGGCGAATCAGAACTGTTAGAGATTTCAAAACAACAGGTGTGCATATATACAAAACCATCTTTAAAAAAGTATACTTTAATGTTGAGCTTTAAATAACAGCTTGCTGATGTTCGTGTGGATAGTTGCAATGTTTTATTCCCACCTAACTGCACAAAAAGTCTTGAAAATATAGAAGTTTGTACAAAGAAAACTTTTTTAATGTTACCAGTAGTGTGCACTTTTGATTTGCAATATACATCTCTTTGAAACCTGGAAAGAATTTTCATTTTTCCTCAAAATGAGCAAATTCCCATGACACTATTGGGAGATTAAAACTATTCCGTTTTAGCCGGACCTAAACGCTGCCCTTGCTGAGCGCCAAAAAAAACCCCAAAATATATTTTGACCATATTTCTGTACAAACAAAAGAATATCCTTTCATATTTTCGGCCGTTTCCCTCTTGAATGTAACAAAGCCCAAAACTACTGCAAACCTGTTAAAAAAAATATTAGATGGCTTTTGTTGTCAACTGTAGTCTAATGATCTGGGAAACCATTTTCGTCTTGAAACATAGTCAGCTTGCTTATTAAGTCCCATTAGACAGAAGTTCCACAGGGTGAATATTAGTGTTATTCGAGAGCCTGTCAGAACAGCATGTTCTTCAGAGCTTCCCAGTAAGAACAGAGATGGGGCCATTCTGGGTGGAGGGGGAACTGTTCCTCTGAAGCACCAAGATTGCATTGCAAGCATGTTTAGATTTCAACCTGAAGCCAGGATGATTCTCCTAGCACATGCACCAATTCTCCCAGTGCTCAAGGACATTATCGCCTTCAGCTTCCTACTGGCAGCTCCGCCGTCCAGCAAGTGCTGTGTGGAAGAGCGTGGCCTCAGGGAACCATTACCTTCCTCTGTAGTCCTCATTAGCAGTCCCTTCTTTTTCTCCAGTTCAGTCTGCAGTTGCTTCCAAGGCTGAAGGTCAGTGAAATGTCAACCTTTTTGGATGTATGCAGCTTTACTGTGTTCCTTCATTAGTATTCACACATTATTTGCCACCATCCATAATCTCTGTTCATTCCCCGCATCTTTCTCCCCCCATTATTCCATTCTGCTGCTGAAACGAACTTGCACCTGGTATCAATTATGCAATCCAGAGTAATGCAAAACAGTGCTTAGACATTTTGAGCATTGCATTGTTAATGCAAATGGAGATGGGCACACTATATTAAATGAACTCAATTTGATTGAGTGAAATGAGATTTGTGCAATACATACTAACAAGGTCTGTGGTTATAGAGTGCCTCTGTGGTTAGTTTATGGTGTCTGGGGCTCTTAAGATATAACAAAAAAGCAATAGTTTTGGATTGTGGATATTTTATGTATTTTATTCCCCATGTTGGACTTTGGTGGAAAACATGGGTAGCCAGGCTGAAAAAAGAAGTCTGAATGAGAGTGAGCTCAAAACTTTTTTTTTCGTTGAGGGGCATGTCACTTATTCCAATACCAAAGAATTCTGAGGAAATGTATCGTCAGAGGGCCGTCAGCACTTTATTTCTGTAAATTCATTATTCTTTGCTTGCATAATGCTTTTATATGTCATTAAATATTACTGCTGAAAAAAATCTTCTAGAGACAGACAGCGGCCAGCTAATGCATAGCAAATGCATGCTGACTGATGTGTAAAAAAAAAAAAAAAAAATCAGTTTGGTACCAAATTAAGTTGGTAATTAATCAATTAAGCTTTTCTATGTATATCCTCTGGAAGGGCAGGAGGAATAAGGCCACCGTCGCCACAGGCTTGCTCATCGGGGATATGTATGTATATATATATATATATATATATATGTGCGCTTATGGATATGTTTATTGATGAATAATTCTTTAATTGGACATTATGTATTGTAAAGCTGCTTTGCAACAATGTTCTGTTGTTAAAAGCGCTATACAAATTGAATTGAACAAGGTTGTGTGAAAAAAATAATAGACTTGCTTTTTAAGTCATGGAATTTGCCTAGAAACGTAATTCATGTCTTTTTATACTTGATTAGGCCTTATTATGTTGATTATAATCATCATGACTGACTTTTCCTGTGATTAACTATTATGTGATTTAGTCTCATGTGAAAGGCATTCAATAGTTGTTGTTTTTTTCCCCTCTTTGTTCATTGTTTTTTCCCCCCAATATTGTTTTCTATTAAGATGCAATAGGAATGCCTCAAACAAGCACCCTGTATAAATATGATCTGAGATCTCACAGAATTCAAATAATATAGTGGAACCTTGGATCGCGAGCATAATTCATTCAGGAAACGTGCTTGTAATCCAAAGCACTCGGATATCAAAGTAAATTTCCTGATAGGAAATAATGGAAACTCAGATAATTCATTTCACAACCCACGAATATTTATAGAAAAATGATTAATACAAAATATAAAGTAAAAATACATAAAACAAAATAACCTGCACTTTACCTTTAAAAAGAATGGTGGCTGGTGTGAGGGAGACGAGAGAGGGGAGAGGAGGAGGATTATTGTGTAGGATGACTTTCACTACAACTCACAGGATCACTGGAGTCTGTCGGCTCACTGGAAACCTTTACTTTTCGTGCAACTTTAACAAGGAAACTATCCAATGATGGCTGCGGTCATGAAACAAGCCGGGAGAGTGAACGCAGTTGCAGATAAAACGTCTTTAGTAAAGGTTTTAAGGAACAGATAGAGGATAGGGCAGGATCAAAATCCAAGAACAGGCAAAGAGTCAGAGATCGAGCAAACAGAACATCAAAGGTGAGGCAAAGGCGAGAGGTTAAAACACGGGCAAAAATACTATAAAGGGCACAATATCAAAAGATGTAAATCCAGGTGAGAAACAAGGTCATACACAGGAAAACCAATCAGGAAGTAACAAGACTCGGCGCTAATGTTAACAAGTGGTAAAGTATTGCTTCACAACGTGCACAAGCACAACACATTCCTTAAATAGTTATCCTATTCTTGTATGCAGAAATTGAGCACACCTGTGTTCAATCAGTGCTCCGGCGAATCAGAGCGAAGGAGGTAGGCCATGCTGTCGACTTCCATTTCCTCTTGGGAGCCTGAGTCCATTTCTATGTCAGAGCCATCTTGATTGTAGTCCTCATTGTCGAGCTCCATGTTGTCACACTGTGGGGTTTCCAGAGTCGCTGAGGGAAGGTTTCCGTTTCCGAAAGTGGCAGCGGGAGATTTTTGGATGCGCTTGTGACAGCTGCTTTTGCCTCCTTTTATGGATTTCACTGAAATGCGACATTGCATCGCCATTAAACGGATTCAACGCTCGCACTGCTACAGCCTTATTCAGGTGGTGCTTTTCTGCAAAGTTTTGCACTCTTTCCCACATTTTACACATCTCCCCCTGATCTCATCTGAAGTGAAGAATCAGTCTTTTTCTACGCTAGCGCGGATGTTGACTATACGAGTGAGCCACAATCCCGCAGTGAGTGAGAGAGAGTTGTGATCACGTGAGGCTCGGCAGACGAAGCGTATGCATACTACTCGTATTGCAAGACCTCACTTGTTCATCAAGTCAAACGTTATTAAAATTTCTTGCACGTCTTGTAAAACACTCGCAGACCAAGTTACTCATAATCCAAGGTTCCACTGTATATGAAAAAAAAAAAAATTAAAACCTTTACTTTTCAAGAGTCATGTAAAGGGGTACTTTTAATTCCTTACATTAACCACAGTCTTACTGCTACAGAAATTTAAATACCATTCTGTGTGCAGTGTAGTGCACAATGTATGCTCTAACACCATGATTTTATATATTACATTTCCATGTAGTGATTTATCAGATGCTCTTTGTGAGTCATAAGGCAGGACTTGAGCAGTGTGTGGCAGTGTATTTCTATTTATCTCTCTCAAAATCATGTACAGTACTTGCTACACTCTTGCCTTATCTTAAACAGCTTTCCTTCACATGCCTTCGCTTGCAGCAACACACGTGCGTGCACACACACACACACACACACACACACACACACACACACACACACACACACACACACACACACACACAATAAAACCTCACATAAACCAATATAAAAATGTTTGATTAAGTTAAAGATCATTTTAATGTGCTTATGGTAAACATTTCAATGATTATTAACTACAGTCTATTGAAGGATGTCATCTTTCCTAATTTAGAAGCATGTCTTTCACTGTATTTTAAAGCTATAGAGGGTTTTCGGTTATTAGGGTTAGGTTGGAAAGTTGAATAGTACATACAGTGTACTTTACCTTAAGGCAGGAACAGTTTTACTAATTTAAACATTGTGCTTGTATATAAAAATTAAATTACAATTACTGTGAGCACTGTTTGCTTATCCTGTGGCCTTTATATCCTGATCCTTCCTATTTCCTGTACTTCATTTGTAGTGTCTTTTTCACAACTCTGCCGTAATACTTGGCTCTGCTTGTAAGAATTCCAATTATGCCTCGTCTTCGTGAGCTTCCGCATTGCATTCATTGTCATTATATTTAGAATAAGTGTTGTTGCCATGGTGAACAGTAATATTGAGCTTGTAGGGTGAGGGGCTAATATATATAAACCAAAGAGATGGCAATTATACACAAGTTTATTGTATTTGTATTTCGTAATCAATCAGTCTGTCAATTATCTTTTAATTGATTACTTAATTGATTTATTTTTGCGATGAACATGAATTCTAGGATTCAATATTTCCGATACAAGTGAAATTTTTTTGCACCTTTTCCTTTTTTACAAGCTAAAAGTAACCATTTTCTCCAGTCATTGTTTTGAATTATAAGGTTAAATTGATTTATATTAATCTGATGACAAAGTAAAGGTCCAATGAAAGTAATAATAAAAAAAACAAAACAAAGAAAATGAGGGAAAATATTTTCATCCAAGCCAGATGACTTTGAGGTTCATTATTTCAAATTATGAACTTCATAACTTTTACATTCTGTGTGTCATGAAGCAGACAGACACAAGTAAAATTATTAAATTCAGACACACTGAACGGTTAGGTAATAGTCAGAAATGACAAGAGTCACTCAAACAGGACTCGGGCCAAGAATACTTGTATAAATTGCTTTCCTCCCAGTTTGATGTTAATGGAAGTTGAGGGGCCTTGGTGACACCCAGGGGACCAAGGAGGTATGAGCCCAGGTTATGAGCATGTTGTGATGATTAGAAGGGACATAGCTCTTGTTTGGAGGGAGCAGGGTGATCTTGGTCTCCCTGAACGATTTGTTGGTCAATATCCCAGGTTATGACAGTTACAAAACATGACTTTGGCAAAATGGTGCTGTTTGTGAAGGGTTTTGGATCATTGGGATATGAGAAGGGTTGCAATGTTACAGTTTCAGATGAATCTTTGCTAGAAATCTATAAACCCTTGCAATATCTGTAAATCCTTGATTCATTGGGAAATGGGTCACTCTGCTAATACTAGTTCATTGGTTTGACTTTATACTTGGCTTGGCTTTGACTGATAGCCCAGGAAGATGACTTGAGATTTGTTGAACTTGCACTTCTTAATGATTTTAACTGGATTATCCAAGATAGTGTTCAATTGTGTTGGGTTAATGATTTGGAGTCGAATAATGCCACCAATATAAATAATCATGAATTTTTAGAGCATGTCTCTGGGTACATCGTTAATGAATGATTGCCAGGCAGAGATGGCATCGACTGGTTAAAACAAAATTCAATTCTAGTCATGGTGACTGATTCAAAGTACGTTATAAGTGCTTCAAAGGTCAGGTTTGGATAAGGAAGAAGTTTGGATTGTAGTTAGATGTCACAAGACCCGGTCACCCCATGGTTATGCAGAACGTCTCTAGACCGCTCTCCCCTCCTCTCATAGGCACAGGATGGATGCAGGAGTGTGGGAGCATCTGCCATAGATTAGCTATAAAGCTTCAGAGATGTTTTCATCCATGGCCTTGCTTTCTGAAAAGGTTTGCAGGTTAGAGTAGGCCATTGGCAAGTGGGGTGCATTATCTGGATTTAATTATTATTTCTTACACTTGGTGAATCATAACTTGGTTTCGGAGCTCACTGCAAATATGGAGGCTATGGTAACTGTGGAAAGAGACATGCAGGGCTTGTTGAATCTCGATGCTGAGAAAGACTTGTTGCAGACATGGCATGCCACTCTGATGCAAGCCATGAGAAAGATCTGAATATCCATTGCGTATGCATCGAGACAGTAATATTGTACAGGCTGCTTTATTGCTAGAACACACGTTAATTAATCATGGAGAAAAGCAGCCAGCAATATCTGAAAAACGCAATTAGATACGTATGGGTATACGAGCGTAAAGATAAACCATGTTGGGCATTAAACAAAAGTTTAGTGAATGCAACCGAGACGCTGTTTGGAGAAAGAATACGATTGCTGGGAGAAAGGATATGAAAGAAATGTCTTGATGTGTTTTGAAGATTGACAGTTGTTTCTTTCATATAAGCCTGTGAGATTCATACGGCATCAGGTTTGTTTTTGTGTTCTTTTTGCATTATGGCGTGAATCAATGGTAAATAATGGACACTGTAATGTAAGGAGAAACCATAACAGTGGCTGGGGTTCTTGGCACCGAATCTGATGCTGAAGTTTTAGTGTAGATGAAGTTAAAGGTATCATAAAAAGCTGAAACAGCTAGATCCAAGAGAAAGTAGAAACTAGTGCCATGTAAACTGGCATGAGAGACAAAGACACATTTGACTAAAGCATTTATATTATGAAAAAGATTTTTAGCCAAGTTAAATTTGCATACTAAGTTCTGAATAATGCCTAGAGCAGTGCCGCAGTACTATGCTTCCATAAGGGTACATGTACATGTAACGCTGGATCATCTTTTCTTTCTTCTTTTTAACACCAATAACAAATTCTTTAAGAGTGACAGTTTTATTTATAATACGTAAACTCTTAGCAATGTCGATGAAAATTCATGTCCATATGATTTCCAGTATAAACGTGTCCTAATATTCTTTATTTTTGCAAGGTTCTGTCATGATGGATTCACTATGATGCGTTGTCATGATGATGCTCTAAATAACTACTTAGGCCAATCTTCAGATTATAAGACATATCATGAGAGAGAAGTAACATCTGTATGCTGAAGAGATACACACTTAATAACTAACACCAAAGCTGCATCTAAAACCGCTTAAAAAAAATTCATTGCAGTTCATGTAAACAGAATAGTAGCAGAATTATTGGCAAAGAGAGGTCCTTGCACAAACAAGGAATTTATTTCTGGCTTACAGGTGCCTCCAGCATCACAATGCAGTGCAACACACACTGTGTGGGGTACAATATATAGTAAAGAAATGTATTTAAAATAAAAAGGAGAGAACAAAATAGAACAATAAGACCAATATAACTAATACACACCACTGGATATAATGAGTAGGTGTGATGTGTAAACCAGTAAGTGTCGGTTACCAAGTAGCAGGAATATATTGCACCATAGCCCTGCGACTGCACTTAAAATGATTTTCCATATTAACTGTTCATGAGTGAGATGGACTATGAATGGGAAAAAATCTTGTGATTTATTTTGGTGCAGAGTGTGCTGGAGCATGTATCAGAGAGGAATAGTTCAAAGAGGTTATGGCTTGGGTGTCTGGGGTCTGTGATTATTTTTTTCTGTCTGCTTCTTGACCCTGTATGTGTACAAGTCTGGGAGAGTGGGCAGGGGTGCACCAATGATCCTCTTAGCAGACCTTACAGTCTGTTGAAGCTTTATTTTGTCTTATTTGGTGGCTGAACCAAATCGGACAAAAGAAACCAATAAGTGGTTAAAACCCAAAGTGAATATTTTACTCTAAGTTAAATTTTAGTATTATTTTGTAAGTACAGTGGAACCTTGCATTGCGGGCATAATTCGTTCCGGAGACGTGCTTGTAATCCAGATCACTCGTATATCAAAGCGGCTTTCCCCATCAGAAATAATGGAAACCCAAATTATTCGTTTCACAACCCACAAATATTTATATAAAAATGACAAAATATAATACAAAATATAAAGTAAAAATACATGAAACTGTCTGAATTGAATGAATGAATTTGCCTGCGTGGAGTGCATGTGCAGAGCACCTGTTCTGAGCACTCCGAATAGCGGCGCATGTAAGAGAACTCGCACACTAAAGACTACTTCCTGGTTTTCCTCTGCAATACCACACCGTGTCACATGGCTGGCGACAGGTGTACCGTACTGGGACTGATTGCCGGAGCTATAAAAAGACTCGCGCAAGCACGCAAAGGTCGCAGAGCATTCGTTGCCATTTTCCGTGCTCTTGTCAGTCCTTGCTATTCCCGTGCTTGCTTTCTGACAAAGTTTCTGTTTCTTGTTATTCAACCCCACCACACCTGGCAACAACCAAATACAGTGGTGCTTGAAAGTTTGTGAACCCTTTAGATTTGTCTACATTCCTGCTTAAATATGACCTGAAACATCATCACATTTTCACACCAGTCCTCAAAGTAGATAAAGAGAACCCAGTTAAATA
>JAQLOM010000023.1:16957502-16968370 GCA_030068315.1 Chrysichthys thysi
AGGAAATGAATGGTCATGAAAATAAAGAAAACACATTGAATGAGAAAGTGTGTCCAAACTTCTGGCCTGTACTGTATTTTATGTACAGTACAGCCCCAGCACAGGGTACATAATCAGAAATTCGGCTTTGGCGTGGTTCAAATGAATTTTTACGAGAGTATAATTTTTAGTGAGGATTTGTAAAGTGTTAAGTCAAACCCTGTCTGTGCTACAGTTCCGAATAGCCAAGTGTGTAATGTGGATTTTCCATTTTGCAGTATCTTCTAATTAAACAAGCTTTTAATACACGTGGTTTTGTGTAAAACTATGGTTTTCTTTTACTCTTGATGTCTTGATGAATGCCATTTAACTGAGGGAGTCCCTTTTGTAATGAGTCAGTATTTTTCAACAGCTAATAAATCAGCCAAGGATGTTAAAATTATGTAAAACTTTACAGGCCATCTGGTCATGCATAAGTGTTTCATAAAAATATTTGTTCTCTGTAGGCCAGGAAGCGTGCATCTGAATGAATTAATGGGGGATAATAAATTTCCCAACTCACTGATCGTGGTCTCAAGTTCCAACAGCCTTTGTTCCTAATGAATCTGTCAGTAACTTTGTTGTTAAAACTTGGCTAATTTACCTAATTAATTCATTTTCAACAGAGATAATTGCTTGATGCCTACTTTTGGATGCACAGGATTAAAGCCAAGTCAGAATTTTCCTTTAACTTGATTTTTGGAACCACATGCGAAGAAGATTATCTGATTATCTGTCGTCTTTACTGAGATGGAATAATAATACTCTATTCTAAAATCACACCGTAATTGGTTATTTTATTAAGTCTTTGATTGTAGTAAAATGGATTCCAGTTGTATCCCGAGATAATTTAGTTATTGTTACCTATACTCCTCTGTTTTTTATTAATAGCCATTGAACGTAAACAGTCACTTAGTTCCATATCAAGAACCATGACAGCCACCTTTTGTATGGATCTAAAAGTGTTTTTACTCTTCAATAGCAGTAATCAATGTGATGATGCTTTCATAGCAAACTATTATATGGCTGTTTAACTGGCAGTTCACTAACTGGCAGGTTCTAAATATAAATGTCATTCTTATAAAGTAAAAAATAAAACCAACAAAGGTATCATCAGGTATCAGGTATCTGTTCATAATATTCAATTCCCACCCCACCTCCCTTCGTTAATGAAAAGTGATCTTGTGCAATGCATCATTTGTACACTTTTGCACTGCATTCTGAATAACTGCTACCTAATTATAAGTCCACTTGCAGTCGGGTCCATTTGGACAATTTAGGTACCATTTAGGTACCTTTGCCTCTGTACACACCACACTGCATTTGAAATGAAGCAATCAAGATGTGATTGAAATGTAGACTTTCGGCTGTAATTCAAGGGGTTTAACAAAAATACACCATTAACTGTTTAGGAATTGCAGCCATTTTTTCATAGTCCCTCCACTTTTCCAGCCTTAAAAGTAATTGGGCAATTGTACAATAAGCAGTTTCGTGGCCAGTGATGGCCTGGAGTCTCATGATTTCATGACCGATTAAGGAGATAAATGGTCTGGGAGTTGATTCCAAGTGTTGAATTTGTATTTGGTAGCTGTTCATCAGTACTCAGATTATGTGATCCGAAGAGGTGTCGATGCAAGTGAAAAAGGCCATCGTTAGGCTGAAAAATAGACCTATCAGAGAGATAACAGAAGCTTTAGGAGTGGCCAAACCAACATTTAAAAAAAGAAATGCGCTGGAAAGCGTAGCAACACCAGAAGACACCTGAAGTGGATGATGTGGCTGCAGTGATAGGCTAGCAATCTCAACTTAGCATCTGGCGATGTCCATGGGACCTAGACTTCAGGTAGTTTTGACTTATCCCAGTATTAAAAATGATTCTTATATTTATAATAATATTAGAATTAGTTTGTCCAATTGCTTCTGAGGTTGTGAATATGGAGGGAATATGTAAAAAAAATGTGGATAAAAATTCCCAAATGGTTAATGTAATATTTTGGTTAAACACCTTGAATTAAAGTTGAAAGTCTGGTCTTGACTGATTCATTTCAAATCCACTGTAGTGGTGTACAGAGGCAAAAGCACAAAAATAAATAAATAAAGGTGTCACTGTCCAAATACTTATGAACCCAACTGTATATGCTATGTACTTGTCAGCTTGCCAGAACCAACATGAAGTATGTAGGATTGAATGAAGTTATTAATACTGTTCTAGGCTTCAGGAAACTTCAATTTTTGAAAATTCACTTCCATAAGATTTATGTTGTTCCTGTGTGTCTCTTCTTTTCTGCTTACAGGTTTCATATACACTTGTGGTGGGACATTAAAAGGAAGGAATGGGACCATTGAAAGCCCTGGTTTTCCATACGGTTACCCAAACGGGGCAAACTGTACATGGGTTATTGTAGCAGAGGAAGGCAACCGAATTCAGATAGTCTTTCAGTCTTTTGCAGTGGAGGAGGAATATGATTTTTTATCCCTCTATGATGGACATCCTCATCCAGCCAACTTCAGGACAAGGTGAGTACCGCTCATGGAGTAAAAGCAGAATGTTCTTCATTTTTTTTAATGTTTCTTTAATGACTTTAGACACCATTGACACATCGTGAGGACCCATTTAGAATGACACTGAGAAGCACTTTGATTCATTCTTCCCAGTGTCTGAAATAAAATAAAATGGAAGTGCATGAAGGGTAAATTACTTCCAAAATTTGCTGCGTGATGAGCTTAGTACAAACTGGGCCATGGATACAGAATATGCTTTGTGGTTTGCAGTATTTAGCTTTTCTCGAGGAACATGCACTTCAATGCACTGCCAAGAATCCTCCTAAGTTAATTAAACAAAAGCAATGCAATAAGAGGTATGTTGGATATTAATTATATTAGAGCTGAGTAATTGGGGAAAAATAGACATTGTTAGTAGAAGTATTTATCAAAAGACATAATAATACTGAGTACAATTGATTTTTACTCATGCTATGGTTAATAGTTCTTAAGATGAACGCATAAATACAATCCTTAATTGTAGCAGAAAGTAGCTAAAAAATATAGGAGGCTCTGGACATGTTTTAGAGCCGTAACATACTGTAAGCAGAGTACAACCATGGCTAAATGTTTCTTATTTAAATTTTTACAGTGGAAATCACAAGAGCTAATCATTGCTTGTGAAAAAAAATGCACCAAATGCACTGTATATAGATCAACAAATTAATCAGATTGAAATTAATGGACCCCTGCTGTATTCATTTTTCAGTTGCTTGGAGGCGCTTTGGTCCACTTATCTTCTTATAAAGTTTTGCTGATGGTGTTGGGTGTTTGCCGTGCACAGTGATGGGAAATCACCAGTTAGGACTGACATTAATTTCATGACATGCTGCACATGTTGAGTACTCACTGCACTGTACAGTTAGATATGACTGAACACACTGATAGAGAGGCAAAGATTAACCACACTGAGCTGTCTTTACTGTAGGGTTCGTGTTGCAGACAGAACTTTACACGTGATTCGTGTCCAACACAACTGGATATTAAGAGGAAATGGCTTAATTTGGGGTAAAAGTCTTTACCCTGGTAATCGTAATGGGAATAAATTAACAATTATTTATAGAGGCAACTTATAGCAATGCCCCTTGCAGGTATTTCTCCTTGGTATCTTATACAACACTGTAGGGGGGGAAACTCAATTATTAGTTACACAGTGAATTTCATGTTGTAAATACTCTCAAGTTAAACTTTATTATGAACACCTTTACATCTACATAAAATCATGCACATGGCATACAGATCAAGAGCTTCAATTAATATTCATATGAAACATCATAATGGGGGAAGTGTGAGCTCTCTGAATTTGACCGTAGCGTGTTTGTTAATGCTAGCCGTGCTGCTTTTTGAGTATTTCTGAAACTGCCGAACTCCTTGGATTTTCATGCCGAACTGTAGAGTTTACATAGAATAATGAAAAAATGAAAAATAAAATAAAATAAAGAAAACAGCAAGGTCAGCAGCAGGTCTGGAGGTAGAAACACCTTCTCGATGGGAAAGGTCAAAGGTGAGTGACCAAATTAGCTCTAGCTGACCAGAAGTCCATGTAACTCCAATAAACACTCCACAAACGTGGTGAACAGAAATGCATCTCAGGATGCACAACAGTGTGCAGTGAGGAGGAACGGTTTACGACAGCAGAAGATGACATTAGGTTCCCGTGTCAGCCAAGAACAGGAATCTGAGGCTTCAGTGGGCACAGACTCATGGAAACTGGACAGTTGGCATTAGCCAAATATGTGTCATATTTCCAATGTGCAGGTTCCAGCAAGGTGTTCTTTCTCAAGATTGTCTTTTGAAGCAGAAAATGCTAAAGAAGAACACCAAAAAAAAAAAAAAGGCCAAAACAAAAGCAAGTTTGCTCTATTCCCAAACTCATCCATTACCTGGACCTGTGGTGTCAGTGATACAGCTTTAAAGAAAGGGACGAGCATTGTAGGGAGGCTGACTGTATTCGCTGCTCTCACCTGTGTGTTTCCTTTTGTGTACGTCAGCATGTTTCATGCCCTGTACAGGCAGCAAGCTGGGTCAGGGTCGCCTCACAGGGGCCTCCTGGGATTTATCGCCCAGCTTGTGCTGTAGTTCCACACACTTGTCAGCTTCCAGCTGTTAGGCAGCCTGCAGAGTGACGCTCCACCAGTCTCACGTTTTCTCTCATTTGCTGTCTTTATCTCTATGCCTCTGTAATTTCCCTGTGTCTCTCACCCTCCCTCATTCTCTACGTCAGGGTTTCCCCAGAATTATTTTCCGACATGGGAAGTAACATGTTTTTGGACATTTTGAATTTAGGATGAAACAGAATACGTGGGCATCAATGATAATAATCATATAAAAACCCTATGAATTTCACTGCAGTATTCAGTAATGTTATTCATCATATAGGTTACTTATGTATAGCATCCTATCTACAGTATACTAGCAGTGACATGCTTGTGGTTTACCATAGCAGCCCGCTAAAGGCAAATACTCGACAGGACAGTCCTTCCAGCAGTCTACTCGTCTGAAATAGAGAAAATGGATTTTTTTTTTGGGGTGTGTGTGTAACTGTCTGTAAAGTTCGGGATCATTTGCAGCTCCAATATAGTAATCACAAACAACCTTCCTCCATCACGCCAACCAATAGGAAGCTAGGAATTAGGAAGCGAGCAGGAAAGGAGAAAATTAGCTGAATGAGTGATCTAAATAAGGGCTTAGACTTTGTTGTGTGTTCATCTTATCTCACTTCATCTCTCTTTTTTTCCTCTTTTTTCATTTTCCCCCCCATTTCTCTGGAACGAATAAAGAAAAGTAATCATAGAGCTAAGATAAACTGTTCCAGGTATAAATAATGTAAGGTCCTGCAGATGTTAAGTTTATGCTTTGCTTTGCTGTGCTCCCTGAAAGTCAAACAAATTGCATGTTGCTGTCCTACCTCACTAAATTATGCACCGAATTTAGAGACTGCCCTCTCCTTCTTTCTTATTCTCTCAGAATTACTTCTGTCTATTGAGAATGTCTGCGAAGAGAAATATATTGCATTTTTTTTATGACCACCTTTGGCGTCTTTAGAGATCTGGCACAAATAAATTGCCTTGAATAACAAGTCGTAACGATTTGCTCGTAACCAAGAGATTGTTTATGGTTTACATTTTAGCCTAATCTGTGAATTCACTTGGATGTGTAAATTTAATGACCTCTCTGTCTCTGAATACTATGTTGAAAAGCGCTGATGAATAAGAGTGCCCTATGTGTTTGTTTTATGTATGACTGGACAAATCTGAGCGTGTGTCTGTGATTCAGCTTCGCATCCAAATCCTTACGTTGAATGAATTCTCTCCAAGCTGTTTTTGAGCATGAAAAGAAATGCATGTGTTGAGTGATTCTGGCTCCAGTTTGTTGGGTGGCCTTGTATTTACTAGCACTGTCACAGGGGGCACTTCTAGCACAGTTACTATGGCATTTAATAGGAGGGGTAAATATAATGACGACAAACTTATGGGATCTCAAACAGAAAAATGAAAGATTAATAGCTTCTTTTGTCGCTCACCATTTTCCATCAACATTCAGAGTCATATTAGTGAGAAATCCAGCATCATTTTTAAACTCCAGAGTGCAGTGAAGCTATACGATTGAGCCTTGAGTTCCAGCAGAGACTTGACTAGTTAGCGAAATGACAAGCGTGGTGTTGACAGCAGTATTAGCATGAAAGCGGACGTTCTGAAATGTAATCTGTTAAATCAGAGTTAACATATAAGCAGATAAGGACCTCTGCATCACTTTGGTAGGTAGTATTGTATTTTATGTATTTATGGTTAAATCCCACTGGTGCAGCTATGAGCAGGTAGTGGAACAGCATTGTGGTTAATGTAGAAAATCATGAACCGAATGGAAAACAGATCCACTTTTCATGTTAATGAAAAGATGACAAAAGTTTCAATTTAAAAAGTCAACTCAGAATTTAATTACAAGATTAATCTGGGAAGCCGTCGAAGATCACGTTTGTTATAAAGATTAATATACGAGCCATTTAGAATGGATTTTTTCTTTAATGTAGCTTAGTTGAGACATTAGCGAAGCCTTAACACTACCTAAAGGTTGAAATAGTGTCGCAAGTATAACTTTTAACCCTTTATAGGGCACTAATTGAAATACTTGGAAATTCAAAATTGTAATCCTAAAAGGTTATTGGAGGATACTACAAGACTTTATATTACTTTAATTTTTTTTTTTTTTTTCATTTTTATGTTGCAAATCAAAGTCAATAGAATTACCATATGTGGCCAGTGTATGTTAAATGTTTCCAAAAAATCGTAGATACAGTCGATCCTCGCATTAATGGGCTAATTTGGAGGGAGAGGTTGTCCGTTGACTTGAATAGTCCAATGATGTGAAGTGTTTTAGTGTGGGGGGTTAAAATATTGGAAATCGAAGGAAAAACACCACTAAGGTCCATAAAAGTGCTCCCCAAGAACTGTACACATGACAAGCAGCATAACGACCAACATAAATAGGTAAGGACATTGAGAAAACATTGAGGTGAAAAACACCAAATAATCACCGAAAAAAAAGGGCAGCTTCACAACAACCACAGCTCAACCGACGCTTGTAAGCAACTAGTAGCACGCACGCCACCGCGGATTTTGTCCGTTGCATCTGATATCCATTAATTCGGTGTCCGTAGATGAGAGATTCAACTGTACGTAAAAAATATAAGAAAAGCACATACAAATTTAAGGGGCATTTATATAGGATGGGAGAAATCCATGTGGTTCTACAACCTCACAGAGAGGCATGGGGAGGCCATTTTAAAGTCCGTTGAAGATACCAAATATGGTTCTTTACCCGATAAAGGGTTAAATGAACCCCATCTCTCCCTCACGCTGTAGATGTGCTAGTGTATATGCTATGTACAGAACACTGTATGTTGCACACTTCGTCACTGGTCAGATTTATTTCTCAAAGCTGCTATTGGCTGGATATGTTTGATTGATGGACTGTTTGTCAAAAACTAGCACAGAACACTTCCATGTCATTGCTACTGCTGTGAGTTTCTCTCCACGCTTTTGGTGTCCATTACAAAATCTGTTATGTAATGGCTCACAGTAAAAAGTGATTCAAACCCTTTCTAAAAATAGCACTTATGAGGCCCTTTTCCACTGCATGGCACCGGCTCGACTCGACTCTACTCACTTTCGGTATCAGGTTCTTCATTTGCCACTGTATCTGGTCGTCATGGCAATGCTAAATGAAACAGCCCTGACATCATCTTCAACACAACACACACACACGGACATCGTTATTATTATTCACTCTCCATGCACTAAGCTGTTGTACTCCGTTTTTCTCCATGCGGTGCTATGTTAAAGAAGTTAAAGGGGTCATTCCCCGAGAAACCGTTTAATACTTGCTCGTTTTGAAATACGATAGGTCACTCCGAGTTGCATACGCATGCTGCATGTGAAAATGTCCTTCTACCCCCTTTGCCTGCATTTAGCCATAGAAAGAACATAGACGGAAAAACGAGCGAATCAGAAAAAGCTCTTCTAACTTCGAACATCACTTCGAAAACTTAGTATTCATGGCCTCACCCACCTTGGCTTGCGACCGCCCACGGGAAGACAGTTTTGATTTTGCGGTCAGGAGAGAGCAGAGCCTGTCTCGGCAGGTAGAAGCTAACTATTGAGAGTAGAGGAGCTAACAGCAATGACCCACTGGAGGGAGCGCCACAGTGCTGTTAGCCAATCAGAGGCGAGACGTTTGCATGTCATGAATATTCATGAGTAAGCGCCGAAATCCTGTCGTTCTCCCCCACCCACTCCTCCACCAAACTAGACTGAATCAGGAGCACCAGAGCATTATTTTAACCAAAACCGACTCACAGGGCATTCATTCATACTAGAAACCACTGCAATATTAATGAAAAAAACAATGCAATGACATCTTTAAAGCGGGCAGGATCACCAGCTCACACCGTGTGGCAAGCCAAAGTGACCACAATTTATCACATTTCGAATGCGTTTTTTTTCTTTTTTTCCTCGTTTAAAATTAGTCAGCCTGAACTGATATTTAGCTTAACCTGTTGGTAAAACCACTATGGGTGCTGTAATGAATATTGTCATGGGTTAACTGAGGTTTTGCAATTAATCATACTATGGCATGGCATTACTTGGACCGAAGCAGGAGTCTGTCTCTCTTACTAAAAATTAGGGCCTTGACTGGTTTCTCATGAACGCAGGAGGCTTCTGTTTGTGGATTACTTTAATATGCTCACTGTGTATAGAGGGCAAAGTGCACATACATTCATCAGTGTTACTATCAGAGGGTTAAGCAAAATATTAGTACAGGCTGGCTTATTTTACCCACAGCAAAATGTTCCGCAAATAAAACGTGCTAAATGGGGAAGCAAATCCAGATTTTTGGGTTGCTAGCCCTCTGTCTTCACCATTACGCCACCTCAGAATGCCATGGGATTTCTATGTTTAGTATGCCCCATCTTGCACAGTGATGACGCACCGATAGTGACAATTCTCTTACCAATCAGCAGTCTGCAGCATTTTCATGCCACCTTTTGGAATTGGCTCAGCTCATTTGGACCCTTGAGTGAGATGATACCAAAAATAGTACCTGGACACTGTCCAAAACTTTTGTTCAATTGGAAACCAAATGTACAGTCGCTTCAAGTAGAGTCAGTAGCAATGGAAAAGAGCGTATGCTGGCGTTCCCACAGGTACATGTGTAATAAAATATCTCTACCATGATAAAACTCTTTCATCTGGAAGGATATAAATTAGCACAGAGTTTCGGTCCTTTTTTCCTTTGCAATCCCTGATCTTTGAGTCCTATAGTACTACATGTTCATATTGCTGTATCATGAATTTATTCATAAGAAACTACAGTCATACGCTGCCATGTGAATATAAAGTATGGCTGTATCGGTAGCTGCATGCCATTATTCATTTTAATCCTCCTGCAAGAAATTCTTTTCTATCTGACAGGCTCCCAGTGAAAACAAGAGGTGATGTTAACCATATCAGCTTTTTGCGAGTTTATCAGATTTTCAAAGCCTCCATCGTTCCAAGATTGCTGGAAGTATTTAAAAAGCTGGTGTGGCCTAATTAAAATGCAAGGGGGTGTTTTCAGTGAGATGCACTTGATACAATCAAAAGAAAAAAAACCCTTCAACACTTGCTGATCAGGTGAAACAGCTGCTGGTAGACCTGGTTTCCCAAGTATCAAATTTGATTCAATTGATTGATTGGATGATTGATTAATTGACTGCAACTGTATATCTGCATTGTTAAAATATTTACAATCCAGCTAATTTTGATTTTGAATCAGTAAAATGCCACTTTTTTATTAATAATAATAGTAATAATAATTATTATTATTATAATAATAATAATAATAATGCAATAATAATAATAATAATAATAATAATAATAATAATAATAACTTAATTATCATTTTGGTTATAATAAAAGTGCATTGTATTTGTAATGTGCACTTCTAGTCTCAAGGAGCTGCAGCATTAAAAAGGTAGAAATGAAGACAAAAGTGTCATTGTTTGATTAACTGATTGATTGATACTGTATATCTGATGTGTTAAAATATTTACAACTAGCAAATTTCTGAACTGATATAACATCAGATGAACAGAAGTATGGTTAGATTAGTGTATAATTACCTGTAACTAGGAATCCTTGTGTTTTCTTAAGCTCAAAATGAGTCCTTTATATCTACATAGGGCGGGGGCGGGGGCGGGGAGGGGGGGCACCTCTATGGAGCTGCCAGCACGGATACACCTCTAGAGAGCACTGTCCATATTTCTGTTTTCCGTTTTTAAAAGCGGCAGCGTGAATTCAGAAGGAAGCACCAGAAGGAAGAAGAAGAAGACGCAATGAAGACAAGGAAGAAGAAAAGAGAGGAACCAGTGTTTGCCGCCGTTTGAGAGCCCAAGATTTGAAAGGGAAAAAAAAGGAGAATCATATTTATTATTTAGCGTTGAAAAAGCAAGGGAGCGTGAATGTAAGCACTTGGAAGTACACACCAGGCACCTGACGGACACTGAACTTTGTAATACATGCTAGGACAATCAGGGGTAAGGATGGGGCATTCAGGTGGTTGCCATTATTCTACTTCTATTAATTCTACATATTGGACCTTTAATAGTAGAGTACTATTTTACCCATGGGAGGGTAACCAGTGTTTAAATTAGCTTCATGTTTTTTGAATTTGCATTTGAAAGTGTGTGTGTGCGTGCGTGTGCATGTGTGTGTGTGTGTGTGTGTGTGTGTGTGTGTGTGTGTGTGTGTGTGTGTGTGTGTGTGTGTGTG
>JAQLOM010000023.1:17048222-17063880 GCA_030068315.1 Chrysichthys thysi
TCTGTTGTGAATAAAATATTGGCTCATGTGATTTGAAAGTCTTTTAGTTTGCATTTTATTCAAATTTAAAGAACATCCCAACTTTTCTGGAATTCGGGTTGTAAACTAGAATGTTAATGTCTAAGACTACAGGTGTTGTGAATGTGCATACTGCATCCTTTCATTTAGTCTGCTAGACATTGTTGTAAACTTGCGCTTGACAGGCTAAAAACTTAAAATAGGTTATTCAACAGTTGGGGTGCCATCTGTGCCCTGCTGATATTACTTTTATAAATTTGCATTTAAATAAATAACTTAAAACATTATTTCAACTTATCCACAGCATTTTTCTTGCCCCTGCCCTCTATCACTACACTATACCTTGACACATAATCCTCAACATACTTTTAAAATGTCAGGAATTCACCCATTTGTGCTTCAAACAGCATTTTTCAGTGGCTTGTCCATTACAGGTTATAAAAAAGGCCATTTTATTTCCAACAACATTCACTCAACCCTGTTACCTGAACATATTCATCTCTATAAAATAATTGGAATTGGCAAGTCAAATGTTTACGCGAATTTCCTAAAGGTCACGGAAAGGGGGATGAAATCCTAATGCCATCAGCATGGACGTCGATGGTTAATCACATTTTGCATATTTGCTAATTATATGCTAATATTAATGCTAATGCATGCTGTTAAGAGCAAAATGCCGTCATTATCAAAGAAACCTAGGATGGGTGAATGCATGATTCATTATAGAAAGGGTGTAATCACACTTCTATTCTGTGCAAGTCAAGTTTTTGGGTTTATTCCCTTTCTTTCCATGGAAGGGCCATCCAGTCATTATTTATATATATATATGGGTGTGTGTGTGTGTGTGTGTGTGTGTGTGTTTATACTGATGCAAAATAAGCATAACTAGCTATTTTGTTACACCAGCTTGTTCATCGTTTAGTGCCTACTACAAAAATCAGGCTTTGATTCATCAATCATCATTGCTAACCTTTAACATGACATGGGCATAGTTCAGATGCATTGAATATTTTGTAACACTGCACTTTAGTTTCATAAATATGCAGTATCTGTATCTCTCAAATTATATCTCGGTATATAAATATGCAAAACATGTGCTCCATTTGCACAGGTCATAACTAACATCATAGCTACCACATTTAATACATCCGTGGTCCCAAAAGAGGAATATTAGAGCCAACAGCATTAATTCATTCATTAGGAATATTAATGCTACCAGCTAATTATATGTGCTGAATGTTATGTAGACTTGGCGTGAACACAGTTCCTGTCTGGCTCATGAATACAAGGGTATTAAAATTCTCCATACATGTTTGGAACAGATAATGGGTTTAGCAGCTAGATAACTTCAATAACAATGTCACATTTATCTTTGTAATAACAGAGACAAAAGTATTATGCATTCCTTGTATGAGCACAACACATCACAGAAGTAGTCATCTTGAAAGTATCCACAGTGTGCTATGAGCACGTCACAGATGTAATAAGAATATAGCCCAAACTACTTGCTAGCGCCGTTAACATTAGGTGCTCTGTTCTTGAAATACTGACGTGCTGTCATATTGCAACATCGTTTCCCCTATTTAAATGCTAAAAGTTATGGCTGGCTTGGTAATTGATGGCCTTTTGTGGTCGAGGCCATTTATGGACCAAACAAATTTCCAACTTTAATCTGAATCAGGTTGTCTGTGCTGAGAGCTCCACGTCTGCTGGAAACGAAACATGAATTCAATACGGGTTGATAATAATTCAACTGGCATGTCTCAGCACTTTCCAAGTTTTCACGTAGGCTTCAGGGCCAGCAGGGAATGTGTTCTTACAACATTCACAAACTGAAGTGTACTTTGCTGTCAAGATATGTCTGACTTTTTTCTGCTTCAAATCCCTTCCTTAAGAAAGGACTTTTCCTTCACTGGATCAGATAAAGCTTAGGGATAGTGTACCTCAGAAACTCAGTTTGGAAAACGTGCTATGGATGGATAGATGGAGTGATGGATGGATGGATTATTAATAAAATCATATTATTAGATGGGGCAGTTGACAAAATTTCAAACAGCCCAGAGTATGAAATCAGGAACTCAGGCCCAATCAGGGTACCTGAAAGAATTTCCAAATTTCCAGTATGTTCCAGGAGTTGGATGCATGAGCATATACAGTAGCAATGGCTGGCCCCCCAGGGGCTCTTGGGAAAATTGATGGCATCACAAAGCCTGATTATTTCGAGCAGGAGGGAAAACCTATGACTGTAGAGGCATCTTTCAACAAGATTATTACCCCAAACATCAAAATCAGCACACAAAAAAACATGTTTAAACTTGTTTATAGCATGTAGACTGAATTGAACAATTTAGCAAGTTTTCAAAACAGACAACACGTATATAAAAATATTCTACATGGCAGGCTGGCACAAGACCCCTTACACGTATTTTCAGTTTTGTAAAACAGTACAAGAAGAAATACGGTGCTGTTTATTAAATAAAGCTCTTCATAATAATGCATAATTTGTGTTATATATTTACTTAGCTCGTTTGTATTAATCATGCAAATAATTCTGCCGCTGATTTTAGGAGATCTTTAAATAGAGCAGCAAGCATAGATTTAAAGATTAGTTACGAGTTTACGGTGCCTGAAAAA
This sequence comes from Chrysichthys thysi, assembly GCA_030068315.1. Taxonomy (NCBI): domain Eukaryota; kingdom Metazoa; phylum Chordata; class Actinopteri; order Siluriformes; family Claroteidae; genus Chrysichthys; species Chrysichthys thysi. The sequence goes on from JAQLOM010000023.1 coordinate 17,050,875, forward strand.
ATCGATTTCCGAAAGAAACAGGGTCTTCCTTTTTCATGGTTTCCAGAATTTTAAAAGGTGTCGATCCAGAGCGGATCTTCGCCAGGTGAAACTGTGAGGTTTCACCAGTATTGCATTTGAAAACGCATTTAAAAACATGAAACATGACTACTTGGATGTAATGGAAGGGCTCCTCACTGTCATAAAACCTGAGGCTATGAAAGAGCTGTATAAAACTCACATACCTTTTCGATACCAGGCCTCTAAAAATACATGCAATCCCAAAAGATTAGCTGTGTAGCCACTGGATGGGGTATGCTGTGCATCTGTTTTAGTTGCACATCAAATATATTTGTAATCTGATAATACTTTCACCTTGAACTCTTCTCCATCATGCTTGAAGACATGTTGTTTTACTAAAAACTTTTTTTTTAAATTAAAGAAAAAAGGGCAGGATGCTTGTCAGGTCATTAGTGTGAGTTTTATCATGCTGCCGTTGTTGGATTGAGTTCAATTAAGTGATGAATAACTTATTGAACTTGAGCTTGTTTTGTAGAAAGAAAGAAAGATAGAAAGAAAGAAAAAAATACCAGAAGCTTTATACACAAAGGCCTTAGCCTTTGATCACGGTGAAACAAGACCTTTCACTGAATACTCCGGATTAACGCACCAACGTGTTCCTGCCTTCCTGGCGTGTACAGTATGTCTTAAATAATGTATTGTAGCTATTGAGTTTCTGCAGAAGTTTATCCACATGGTGCAATGGGTAAGCAAAACTCTCTCAGTGTAGTATTTGTCAAATAGTCATGGTTTACAGATGGTTAAAGCACATCAAATATGTATTTATACCACCATTTCCTATTTATGTTGCATGTAAAATCAAATACATAGCTTTATAAAAAAAAAAAATAAATAAAAAAGATGTAGGCTGCCGTTCAAAAATAATGGTATTGGAGAACTCAGTTTACAAAAAAATTCTGGTTTACCAGTTGTTTCTCTGTTCATACACGCATTTTACCTGATGAATTTACTACTATTTGCTAGCAGACAGGATGGAAACGAAAGGGGGGTAATAAAAAGTAGAGAACGGCAGAAGTTTTGAAGGTCAGGCACTGTTAAGAAGCAGTGCTTCTGGAAAATCCCTGTAAATATTCATTGCATGAGTGAGAGAATCAATAAGCCTCTAAGGACATTTTGCCCCTTAATTAACCAATGAGCTATTTAGCCACTTTAGCTAAACCGTTTTAAAAGCAGAACTCATATTCAAGCTTTCACACCAAATGCGACGGAGCAGAACAGATTCCTTGTGAATGCAACATTAAATATTCATGTGCTATTTTGAATATTAAAGCCCGCATGCAGTATTTAAAATGAATGCCACATAACTACTTTTAAATGTGCTGCAGGGTTCTACCATTGCACGACATACACATTCGTTTTATTTGGCTTACAGATGAACTCTTTAATAAAACATGTCTTACAAACATGAGTGATTAGTTTGGCACAACGAATCTTTATTATTAATGGCAACGTTTGTGTGTCAGACTAATATATTCTGATATGAACCAAAAGCCTGAAAGTATTGTATAATTAATCAACTTTTCTACATGGCGCATGTGAAGGATAAATGAACGTGGATCATTTTGTTCGGTCTGTGTAATGGAGCCACGAGTGTTGACAACAGTTTACAGCAGGAAGTGAGCCGAAAGGAAAAATCTAGAAACAATTTGTCTTGAAACTTTTCCTATCACAACCTGAGCAAAAGGTTCCGACATCGATGCAGATTGCAATGGTAACACGGGCAACAAATAACTCGGTGTAAAGCGCGCAGCAAGTGATGCTACATTAATCCGTCACTTCTTTTTGCTGCGGTAAAGAGATTTTTTTTTTTTTTATGAATCCGTTCATTTGTCTTAGACTTTTCCTGATGCTGGTTGCTGTGGCAACAGGCTGAGAATGTCGGCCCAGATTTCTCTGTCCGTGGCCACAGATTACTGCTCCTCCTGAGGTATCACCCAGACATCTAACTGTAAGACGTAATCTCTCTCGCAGCAGGTTCTAGGTCTGCCCCGGGCTCTCCGTCCAGTGGGACATGCCTGATACAGTTCTAGCAGGAGCTGACCAGAGGGCGTTCTCATAAGGTGCTGAAACCACCTCAACTGGTTCCTCTTGATTCTGAGAGTAAGCCCAGCAGCCTTGCAGAGGAACCTCACTTTTGCCACATGTACTAGCAACCTTATTCTTTCAGTCAGTTGCCTATACCTCGTGTTCATAAACGAGGACTAGATCGTGACTAGATCTCATGCTGTTTAGTTTCCATTACTGAAATGATGAATGAAATCACAAACTCCTTGTTAGATCGAGAGTTGTGGTGAAGGAGATTATGTACTTAAGTGAGTCTCAGGGTTATGTCACCAGGTGTTTAATGCACAAAGTAGGGGCATCATTGGTGAACACATATATTACATTACAGTCATTTGGCAGATGCCCTTATCCAGAGCAACTTACGTTTTTATCTCGTTTATACAACTGAGCATTTTTGAGGTTAAGGGCTTTGCCCAACAGTGGCTGCTTGGCGGGGCTTGGATTTGAACTCCCGACCTTCCGATCAATAGTCCAACGTCTTAACCTCCTGCCCCTAATATTAGAATATGAGAAGGTCAAACCAAGAGTGATCCTAATGACCCATCTGAAAGATACACAGAAAAAGCCAAGAGTACCCTGTCTGGAATAAGATTACTTGCCCAGGGATGGTGGCCTGGGGATGGTGTCCACAGGTGGGCATCCACTTCTGGCTAAGCATGAAATGGTGACTTCAAGCCATCTTGTGTGCTCACCATCAGGAAAATGAAGTGTGGAAGTAATGTCCAGTGCTATTTGAGAGGTATGCATGTCTTAAGCCAGCCTTACACCAAACCACTTTCAACCAAATTTCCAGTGTTGAAATAAAATCATGAGAGTTTTGCTCGAGTTGCCCCATCTCGATCATTTGGTGTAAAGTGTACATGAGAGCTGTCTTATGTCATTCTTTTTCTCATTTTGACACTCTGGTAAAATCATATTTAATATTATTTACAGTCTAGGTTCATGCAAATACTGACCCCCACAATGTTTGCAAAATCATAGATAATTGTTTGTAAAGTCGCTTGGTGTAAGGCCAGCTTATGACACATTGTGTCATTCAAAGTCTGTTCAAAGTCTTCTAGTGTATGGGTAGCTTTAGACAGATAAGACCATTGCAAAGGAAGCTGCTTTGGTAAAGTGGAAAGCCCATAAAGAGAATGGCTATAAATAAAGAGTATAATAAATCTGTGGAACTGTTGACGTTATGTATAGAAGGATCTTTTTTTTAAATGAATTCTTAACTGACTAAGGTTTAATTCAGCAAACACACAGGTAGTCTCTCTGGATGTTTGTCATTTTTAATGCCTTAATATTTTTTATTGCCTTCAGCCTTTTATGCCTGATTTATTTATTTATATGCCTTTTCATATTTAGTGGATATCAATGGATATATCGTGGCTTTTTTGCTGCAACTTTAAAGCTGGATTATTATGTGAAATGGCAACAGAGTACAATTTATTTTATAAACGTTAATCAGTCTTAGAGATACTTTAAGAGATAATCGAATAAGTGGTAGGCAGTTATTTTGTTACTTGGAGACTGCACTATAATGAGAAGAACGAGACTTATCACTGACACTGTAAAGTCCATATGTCATCTATACACTCAGGGTCTTTTTTTTTCTCTCTCCATTCTTCTCTTTTTTTTCTCCGAAACTGTGAGTGTTGAGAAATATTAAATGGGCTATCATCATCCTTTGACTTTCAATCTGATTTGACACGATCCATCACAATCATAAAAGCCTTATAAGACAGGCACGGGGAAAGGATGAACTCATTTCCCTATCTGTTCATCACAGGCTCTGATTATTAACCATTAATACCTGAACACTCTCAAAGACTTTACTGAGACAAAAGGCGTCAAAGTCTCATTCAGGCTTCTTTCATCACGACGAGAGAACGCTGACTTGCCTGGCTTTGTTGGAGTACTTGACATGCCATCCATCTCTAAACGTTTATATTCAATATTCATTTCACTCATCACTTTTAATTGTCGTTTGTCATTCACTGAAAGCGCACGTCCCAGAATCTAATGCATCAACCGAGCCAATTTAGAGTGTCATTTGTCTTGTCTACCCTTCTCCATTTTTAGTGGGGAACGCAAACCCCCCTCATGGACTAGCAATCTAAGGCATGAATAGTGGATAAACCATATCTCCCTCTGCCATGCACTGATGACATTATATTCAGTGTCTGCTGCCTATCCGTAAGCAAAAAAGGTTTAATAATCCATTTGGCATGAGGCATGTTGCGTCCATTTAGTTGAGAGACAGGGAATCCAGTGTGAATCATATTAATGATGTGCATACTGGATAATAATCTTAATGCCAGGCTATAAATCTACTCTTGGGCTTTGTGGAAGAACATCAAAGTCACAGGCAATGGCTAATAGTGCACTTTTTAAAGTATGGTATGGAAGGAGTGAAGAAATTTGAGAGTGAGTTTTTAGCATTTCCATGAGCAAGATGCACTACATTGCTCCATGTTGTAATGTGAGGCATGGCTTTGAACAACCATGAAAGCGACAAGCCACAAGCTTTGTGCAAATCTATTTTTAGTTCTATGGCAGTGTCAAGAAGGCAAGAAGATTGCCTATAACATTCTCAAGCAAACTGCATGTGGCCAAACAAATTGGATATAAATCATGACAAAAAGTAAACTGTAACAAGTATGCAAGCAAGAATTGTCTCTAAAGTGTTTTACATCAGGTCTCTTTTTCAAAAGCACTATGTAAATGAAAAGAAATGGCATTTTATTTAATCTTATAGTCATAAAGTCCAGTATTAACCCTTTATCAGGCAAAGAAACATATTTGGTAAATTCAACGCACATCCAAAATGGCCCCCCATGCTTCTCATTGAGGTGGATTTCTTCCATTTCTCTCCACGCTAGTGTATACTGTTAGTGTGTGCGCTCACTCATCTGTTTAATAACAATGCAATGTCGCATTTATGCGAAATCCTCAAAAGGAGGCAAAAGCCCATCACTGGATAGTTTCCTTGTTAAAGTCGCACGAAAAGAAAAAGATCCCAGTAAGCCGACAGACTGCAGTGGTTCCGTGAATTGTAGTGAAAGTAACGCACAATAATCCTCCTCTCTCTCCTGCTCTCTGTCATGGATCTGCCCTTGTGGAGCGCGCGTGCAGCATACCCGTTTCGGGCACTCCCAAAAGCGGTGCATGCCGGAGGTCTCACGCCATGCTTGCGCGTCACGTGGGTTACTGCACTCGTTCTGCACTGGGACTAATTATATAGACTATAAATAGACTGAGTCATGAACGCTAAGTTTGCGAAGCATTAGTTTGCATTTCCCCGTGCTATCGCCAAGCCATGTTCTAGTGTTTACCTTGCTCATGTTTTGACTCTTGTTTGTACTCCAGTAAGGTTTAGGATTGCACTCAGCTGTGTTTTACCAAATTTAAAAAAAAAAAAAAAAACAACTCTGAAAATAAGAGAACATGTGGCCAAATAGCATGTGCTTTATTTATGTAATGTGTGGTGGTGTGCAATAAATGGGTTAGTTTTAACCCTTTGTAGGGCATACAGTAAAAGTGTCATTGAACAGAAAAGCATTATTGTGGATATTGAGGACACTTTATGTTTATATACATCACACACATTTTTCCATAAAGTGTAAATATAAACATAAGAAAAACTTACTTTGTAAACTTAAAGGAAACTTGCTTTAGGATGGGAGAAATCCATGTGGTTCTACGGCCCCACAGAGAGACATGGAGAGGCCATTTTAGGCGTCTTTTGAAGTTGCTAAATATGGTTCTTCTCCCTATAAAGGGTTAGTGTAACTGCTGCCGATCAGTAAGAAGTGACGCAGGCCATAACATATTCTCCCTTATGCAATATCTCATGCAAAAAAGAATTTGCTAATAGCAAGTTGATAAAATTTTTACCTTTAATCCTCAGATTGTAATAAATAAATATTATTTGCCTTCAGATCAAAAGCAGATCTGGCAAGAAAAATATATTCATCCTTTCCAGTGCCAGAGGCCTCCACAGAATTTCTAATCCTGTTGTTTTGCCCATGGAGACCAAGGCGTTTGGTCCTGCCTTTGATGATGATGATGATCACGGTTCTCCAAACTACTTTCTTTTGGAGTGTCTGCTGTAGTTACTTCAAGCTCATCAGCCACGTATCCTCTGCAGCTGTCGACACTCGAACATGGGAACTGTTTTTTTGAGCTGAGCCTGTATTGGGCAGTGAGGCGAAACAAATGAACAAAAATTCTTATTCTAGGGCCAGATATATATATATTTTCTTGGATTCCCTTTGCTTTGACACTAATTGCAATGTGATCCATCAAAGATTTCCTTATGCCTCTTGACACTCCATTTAAACACCTGTCACAGAGTAGACATGTTGACTAAGGCAGGTGTACTTTTGCCTGCCTTACAGAGCAGGATAAATGAGAAAAAGTGAGGAAGAACCAAATGGAAATGTGTAATGAAAGTGGGTGTTGGAAAGGCATGCTCTCTGATACGAGACCTGTGATGGGTCTGGTGATTGCATGGCAGCGGTTAATGCTGGGGCACCAGCACAGCCCTGCTGAGAATGAGGTGAAGGATAAAACAGGCAAGGAAACAGCATGAAACTTTCCTGGCTACGTTTAAATTTAGCAGCACTACCATCGTGTCATTCTTAGAAGCACAACCCACTCAGAACTTTCTTTAAATGCAGGCAGCATATGTGCAGGAATTTGCTAATCCTTTACAACTAACCTCAAATCCAATTTTTTTCAAAGGACATGTTTGTCTTCTATGATTAGCAGCATTTGTTTACATATCAGTGTAGGCAACATTGCCCAATCATTCACGGAGATATACTAATGCTAGTTGGGGGATTACAGCATTGTGCACTTGGCTTGATGTTGAGGGCTGAATCTGTGCCACCTACTACTGCTTGCTTAAACACAGAGCCAATCTTTAGTGCAAACACATGTCTCTGAGGCTTACCAGGTTGACAGAGGGGTCGTGTGCGTCTCGCCAACCTGTCAGCTGATAAGACACAATGGGAGTCAGCCCAAAGGTGACAGAAGGCAGACGCAGCTTGCCAGTGGCACCTGTGGTGAAAGAACAATGCAGTGCACTTGAGCATCTTCAAGAGAGTAGAAAGGAAGGCAACAGAATGTTGGATTCAGACAATTTGAGAGGATATCTTTGGGAGCCACATGCTGCCGAAGACAAAAAAGGATCTCAGTGGGGAAAGTGTGACGCAGAGCATCGAGATTCAGGTTGCAGTGTGCTGAGGGTGACTTGGAATTTCCGAGACTGGGAAAGAATTGGACTTACCCAACTTTACAGAAGTTAAGTCTATATCCAGCAATACCTGGTTGTAATATTAGACAGGAGGCTAAAATCCGATATCTAATAAAGGCTTGATAATGAAACTGTAACAGTTGAGCAGTGCATAACATCAGGATGCGTCACTGAGTGCATAAAGGGCACCATGTATTTGTGTTTCAGCTAGTCACCAAATGTCCTCAATTACAACTCTGTACATTTTCAATTCCCGTGAAATAGTAATTACCTGTTTCATGTGGCAACAAAAAAATGTCACCGTTTGACAGATGTAAGCCAGTGTTCCACCTCCATAGATGCTCGCTGCCCCATTTAGCTCCATGGAGGTATCATTGCACCTAGTTGTCAAAAATGAGAACTAGAACCTGGCAGCCTTCGTTAATGCTATTAGCTCTTTTGTGTGCACTTCGCAGTGTGTGACAGTGGTGACAGGAAAGGTACATCTAAAACATGCTTAAAATGAACTGCTAGACTACATTAGACTATGACTTTTGCTACTCTAAAAAGTCACATAGACTGATAGTAGCCTACTGCATATGTGTGACAGCCAAGGGACGTAACTTTTGTGGGGGGTTATGTCGTTATTAATGTAATCCTGCCTCAAAGATCAAAGATTATTTGACATGAGGTACTGTTCATGAAAAAGAATTTGGTGCAGAAACTATTACACACACAATTAAATACAGATAGCCTGCTGCATTTGTGATTGCTCATTTGGAATGCTTCACTGGGTACATGATGCGTTTCCTCCAAATTCCCGATTGAAAATGAACCCCCTTTTCTTTTTTCAAACCAAAATATACTCATCTGTACTTTGATTGAATCTCTGCATCGGGTGTTTAGTCTACCGACATTTAGTTTCTCCTCCAAAATGCATTTTGCGGATAAAAAAAAGGGATGATAGGATAAATAATCCTGTTTGTTCACGTACATTGCACCAGCAACCTGTATTTCACAATCACGGCCTCGTTTATTCTGGTGATGAATACAGATGTATTAGTGACCTAGTAAAAATATCAGCCCAATGGAGATCAAATCTAGGCCGTGTTTGACTCTGGGTAATCACATGAATCTTCATGCATGAGTCTGCAGTATGTGCTAGAAAGAAATCAGCCTCACTACTTTAACTAATTTGGATTGGTTTTTCGTTGCCCTACTGCAGGGCTTCTCAAATATTTTCTGTCACGCCCCCCCTTGGGAAAAAGAAAACATTTCGTGCCCTCTACCAATCTTGTGTCGGGGGGTGGGTGGTGGCGGGGGAGGGGAGGGTTGGCGGGGGTGGTGGTGGAGGTAGTAGCAGCAGCAGCAAAATCTTACGAAGGGGGGGTAGCGGTGGCAATTAATTTGTAAATTAATTAGCGCGGTGCAAACAGCCCTGCCCCCTACTGTAGTGGATGTGTAATTACACTTTATTCTAGTACAGCAAAAAAAAAAAAAAAGTTCCCCGGGGTCACCCCCCCCGGCATCGCCCCACTATTTGAGAAGCACTGCCCTATTGGCAATCCTAGTGTGCTCGTTTACACAGAATGCCCCTCTTAAAATATCCGTTAACAGCAAATAACCTGATGGCAGAAATGAAACTTTATATAGATGTCTTTCTTGGACTTAGATACAAGGAGCTTAGCTCCTCTAACATCTGCACCTGCTGCCCAGCTGTAAAGTTAAAAAAAAAAACAATGTTCCTTAAATATTTCCTGTAATATTTGAAGAACATGGCTTGGTTGCATGAACGTAGAGATGTTTATAAATATAATGTATAGAAAATCTTTTCAGAATTCCTGGAAGAACGAATGAACCTTTTTTTTTTTACGCTTAACATTCAGAAAGCATTACTCTAACCTAAACTTGGGAGCGGGGTTCCTAACCCACAACCAGAGCTGTCCGGTCTGATTTGTTAGGAGTTTTCAGAGGCATAGGTCATACATCATCTTGCCCTAATCTTACAAAGAAGTCTGGCTTTATGAGAGACGATGTAAATTAGCTGAAATACAGCCTAGAGAACACAAATCAGATCAAGATATGAAAATGCACCAATCAGATAACCGTGTAGATAAAACTGCAGTATAGATAAAAAGTAGCTTTGGCAGTCAGGATGCGATGCCCAGTCACCGCACGCTTAAATCAAACTTGAGCTGACACAGCCTAAAAGCAAACTAGCCAGCTAACGAAAGGGTTTCTTTTACACATTGTGGTCACTAAACGTGAGTCACATTGATGTGAAAATTAATGTCTTCTGTGATACTGAAGAGATGTGACGGGGTGCACATAATGTCATCAGTCAAAGTTGAGAATATTTTTTGCTGCATTCTGAACTGCACACTATGGTGCTAAATGGTATATTGGTATATCAGTGGTGTCATTAGCATTTAGGCATACTGCTTAGGGTTTACTTTGCCGTATCCTACTGAATTTGTACTAACTGGCAACGTACAATCATTAAGTTAATGTATATAGTGGAAAAGGGATCAGTGTAACACACATGATAAATGTTCTTCATCAGCGTTCTTCATTGCACTTTTCCTTCCAAGGTGGACAAGATCATGATGAGTATGAATTACTTATTTACTTTAGTCTCAGTTTATTATGTCACTGTTTTTTCTAACCACTGGTATAATACCTAATGCCATATTTTTAAGAATTATTCACGACCGGCTAAAGAGTATTTTGGATTCTGATGCGCTACAATTCGGGAGCGGTACTCTCCTGAAAATCACACCTTTTGATGGGAGATGGATTGGGTACTGTAATTCCCTACGGTTAGTCTAAAAGAAAACAGATTGCGTGACAAACAAAATAAAAAAAACCAAACAAACAAAAATCTCAAGACATTTCTAGAGTGTGCACGCGCTGTGCAAAGTTATGCATCTTTTTCCAGTGGTCTGTAGATGACTCCATTCATGACATCTGGAAAATGGAACAGAATGAGATTATTCTGTATGTGAACTTTATCAGTGACAAACCCTTCTGCTTCTGCAATTTATTACAATTAAAGCTGCTCATATTGTCCATTGACAGCATTTGACCTATATGAACCCCAGTCTCTGATTTATCGAAAGACACACTAATTGGACGAGTGCATTTGTACAGCCAGGAAAATGCTGATGTAATGGTATCAAAACCATGAGTCCTAAGATACTCCATTTCACTTAGGCTCTTGATCGATGATGGTATACATAAAAACCACCACAACCACATGGGCACAGAGTGCCATTATGGAGTACCATTTGTGTTTCATTAATTTTTCCTGACTGAATGTGCATTAACATATTTATCTACATAAAGACTATAATTACAACAAAAATTACATCCATTAGGGTTTTTTTTCCCATTTTCTCCCGAATTTGGTCTTGCCTATTCCAGTCTGCTAGCTAGCTTTCCCCTATCACATATGTGTGAGACCAGGGTGAGTGACGGGTGAAGCCGTGCAGTGACTTTTTTTTTTTTTAAACTGCTGCCCATGCTGCATCACAGGGCAATGTAACACACTCAGAGGAAAGTACAGTCTGCCCTCTTCCACATACATGAGCTCACAGAAACCTGACATTGGCTACTGTCAATCTAACAACTGACAGTTGACAGACGATAATGCCATGTTCCCACCCAGAGTGCATGGCTAATTCTGTCTCTTGACTCTCCTTGACCACATATTATTATTATTATTATTATTATTATTATTATTATTTTATTTCTTTTTAATTATTATTATCTTTTTGTTCGTTTGTTTGTTTGTTTTTTTTGTTTTGTCTGAAATTCAATCATTCAAAAATTCACCTTCAGTAATTGCATTATTCTAGTCAGGTTTAAAGTGTACTCATAGCCTGTTACTGAAGACAGCGTATGTCCTGGATGGGGCATCAGTCCATCAGAGCATTATTATCTTTCTTCACTATTATCTCCAAAAGTTCTTGTAGTTTCCTGGCAAAAAAACAATCTAAAGGGACCATTTGCATTGGTTCCATGTTCATCCTCCCACATTTTTTTTTTTTTTTTTTTTGAGAAGTGTTTCCACTCCAGGTTTTTTTTCACTCTCTTTTTGGGTCCCTGATGAAAGCAAAGTTATGAAAAAAAAAAATAGGTGATGGAATTTACAATTATAGCTCACGCTTCCCTTGGGAGTGAAACAGCTCTGTGCACTATGTTGAGAACAGTTGATTATACCTCTGAAAGCACTAATTATCTAAGTGCCTGTGTCTGCATGGGTTTGTTTGAGGGAGAGTGAGAACGTGTATGTGGGTTTGTGTGTACGTGTGCATTGATGAATACGTCCAAGGAAGAATTTCAGTTTTGGTGACTTTTTCGACAGCTTGCATAGTTTGAGCTAGTTTGCTCAAATTGAACTGAAGCATTCAGTAAGGGCTTTTCATCTTAGTCAGGGGCATGACTGATCCAAATCTGGGAACGCTGGGCATGAGACAGGAATACACCTGGGATGGGAGGCCAGTCACATTAGCCCACATTCACACGTTCGCTGATTCACACAATATAACTAATGCATGATTTTGGGACGTGGGAGAAAAACGGGGAAATCCCAGTGACATCCTGTGTGAGGAGAACATGTGAAAAACTGTGCAGAAAGACACACGAGGTCAGGACTGAACCAGGGAGCTTGGAGCTGGGGCCCAGTGCTACCCACAGCACCACCATTCCCCCGTGTTCCCAACTACATTGTAGTGAAATCCAAAAGATTCTCAAGTGCATGTGAGGATTTGTACAGAAGAAATTGGAGCCAATACCAGTATTTGAAATGTTTCTATAGATAGTGCACATTATAAATATTATGAACCGGACTGCAGACCCTTTAAACACACACATACATCTTAGTTCACAGCTTTTTAGCATCTGATGCTTAAAAAAAGAAACACATTAAGTTGTAATCACTATTCCTTACATATCAGGGCCATTAATCTCATCTCATATTCGTTCTGATGGTTAAGTGAAAACAGTGCTGGCACATATAAGGATGTTCGCTTGACAAATCTAAAATCTATATTTATTTTATGCGGCTGCACTGCGTCAGGGTAGCAGCTCCCAGTGTAAACAAAGCCTTGGGAGAGGCTCGAGGTACAAAGGGGGATTTCAAAATCCAGTAACAAGCTTTACACTTTGTCAATACTTTCTCATCAAGGGCATTGAAATAATGAGATTAGTAGGAAGCAATAAAATATCAACATCATGCATGCATAATTACTGCTGATTCTCTCTTGTTGGAAAGAAGCAGAAGGCTGAAGGTGACTTTCTGGAGTGGCTGTGCGATAGATTGGCTCGCCATCGCTTTAGTGAAGATAGCATAATTGTGGCTCTGTTTTTAGCGACGTGATTCAGTGGTAAAGATCCCCTGCCTTGATGCTTATCATTAGCAGCGAGGGTGGAGCTGTGATTCCAACAAACTTCCAGAAACAGATGCTTGAAATATTCGTTTCATCTACTGTCCTGCAAGGAACCTGGCATAGAGTTGACATTTTTATTTAACATGAAGTGCTTCAGGGCGGCACGGTGGCTGAGTGGTTAGCAGTGCCGCCTCACAGTGAGAAGGTCCTGGGTTCGAGCCCCGGGTTCGGCACGGGTGCCTTTCTGTGTGGAGTTTGCATGTTC
>JAQLOM010000023.1:17063980-17075017 GCA_030068315.1 Chrysichthys thysi
CTCTCACCCGATGTCAGCTGGGATTGGTGCCAGCTTCCCCCTGCGACCCTGACCAGGATTAAGCGGAAGAAGACGAATAATAATAATGAAGTGCTTCATTGTTCATTCAGCTTATTTAACTGCTTTATCCTTGTTAGGCCTCAGCGTGCATGATGGAAATACACACTGAGTGGGACACCAGTATGTCACAGGGCACCATACACATGATTTAAGTTAAAAAAGTTAGTTGAAGCTCATAATTGGATCATGTTGCCAGCTCTTTTTTGCCTGAATCTGCTCATTGGTTCAGCGAGCAAGCTTCCTATCTAGTATATCTAGTGATGTCTACTTTTACGTAGCCTTTGGCTGTTTTGGGTGTTTGTGTATGTGTGGGTGTGTGGTCGTGAAGTCATCTTATCACAAACCATCCAATGGAAGAAACTCATGTCTGACCTCATTGCTGTATTGCTTGTTAACCTACGGGTCAGTAGAATGACCCTCAGACCAGTTCACCCGTGACCACGGAGCTTCATCAGTGCTCTCTAGACATGCTAGGAGAGACTGCAGAGCACGACAGAGTGGTATGGTTTGTTACTGTTGTGCCACAGCGCCATCGAATACCTGAATCTAACTGAACAGAATGTGTTATTTAATTTTCCAGAATAACACGGCTATAACAGTAGTGCTGGTGGTACTTTAATCCACAGGTTTATATTAATGTGCTGGCCCTATTGTGTTATCGTGTCTATAGCTCTTGCACAGGGACTTGCAAGGTGGGTGTGCTACGTCATGCAATGTATAAAAAAGCGTAATTATTGATTTGGTGATGCTTTCGGTAAGGAGACATTTAGTCAACTCTTAAGGAAGGCATTCCAGGAAGTCTTCAGGACAGAGCTAACATGACAAGCTGATTTTTTTGTCTTAATAATTTCAAGAGAGATAAAAGAGAGGGAATGACTTTGTATAGCCACGATGACATAAGAGGTAACAGGAACTAATTGCTCTTAAGGGGGATCACACTGAAAAAAATGAAGCAGCAGCGGCAGAACATGTACCGCAACACTCAGGCCATGATAATTCTATGACTCAAAAGAAGTTCTAGCTCTTTTCTAAATAATTCTGTACAGCAACAAGAAAAACGACAAGAAAAAGGCTTTCAAAAATGTGGATACACGTAATAGAGTTTTGCTCTTAGTAACTTTGGGACTGGAGTATGAGGTAAGCAAAAAAAAAAAACAAACATAAAAAAAAATAAAAAATCAATCATTTAGTTTGCATCCATGAGACCCGAAATTCACAGACAGCTCATGAAGAACATCATCATTTTGTACAAGATCACCCTGACTATGTCAAACAACTCCAGGTGATTTGGGGATAATCGATCTCACTGTGGCCTCCAGGGTTGTAAAAGAAGTCCTGCCCCTATAAGAATCTTACGGCTTTGATTGGTCATAATGCCTGACTGTTCCTTGGATACACTAAACTGACATTAATGATGCATCACATAAAAAAAAAAAATCTAAAATTTGAATTAAGGCTCTTCTCCTATGTCACTGGTGTAATGCAATACAGGAGGTCCTCGGGTTGCAACAGATTAGACATACGATGTTCTGAGTTTACGACGCTCGCTCCCATAAAAACGTTTCGGTTTAGGCCATTAGTGTTGTACTTACGCACTACGTGGGCGAACTAGTTTGGTTGCGCTTGGCAGAAGAATACGTAGTAACGCGGCGTATCAGTGAGGAAGTTGGCGAAGTTGACTATAAAAACAAAGCACAAATGTTCCATTTGTGTTGCTTTGCTTGGCAACTTTTTGGCCCTTATCATGTCTCCTAAATGAGAGTCAGAGTCTGTAGATGGTGGTGCTTCGACGAAGAGGAAAGCCATCACGATGGAAGTGAAATTAGACCTTGTAAAGAGATCAGAAAAGGGAGAAACCGCCACAGATATCGGATGTCAGTTGTTCTGCTACTACAGTGCAGTGTACAGTGCTGTCATGGATCCACTCCATATGATACAAGGAAGATGCGCTCTTCCGGCGCTGCATCGTGCATCATGCGTGTTTATTGCCAGCGCGCAAGACTATAAATAGACTCACCCATTCATATGCTCCTTGCGACGCATTAGTTTACTTTTGTGACTCTCGCCAAGCCTCGATTCTCACGTTTGTGTTTGTCGGTGCTGATCTTTGTGCCTTGTTTTTTTGTCTCCGATTTCTGGATCTTCTTTGTTTGCCTGTTTGCCGCTCGCCTGAGCTGTTTATGTTATTGACCCTGATTTTGCCTCCTGTTTATGTACCTTAGCCTTGGATTATAATAAAGCTGTTTTGGGACATTAGAGCTGTCTCCTGCCTGCACATGTGTCCACCTAAAACCCACAAGCATGACAAGTCCAGTATATTTGTCCTTTTCCTTTTTCTGTGGCTTAGTTGTGTTTTTATGTACTAGATTATGATTATACAACTGAGTTAGGATAGGGAAGTGACTTAGGCTAGGGTGTGTTTCGACTTGCACCAAAATTCAGGTTACATCACTGCTGTAGGAACGGAACTGTGATGTAACCCGAGGACCCCCTGTAATTAAAAATTGTGATCATTTGTGAAGGGGAATTAAACAGTTTGGGGCATGCTGTAATTGGAAAATAATCATCTTTGAGGTTTTAATGGCACTGTACCACCCTGGTGTTGATTAGTGCCCTACAGCAGCACCCCCCGTTGTGTTTTATCCCTTATTTATTTATTGTTGCCTGCTCCTATAGTTTATCACCCTCGTTACTGGAATGACTGATTGGTTTCATTGAGTGATTCATTTACACAGTTGTTTATCAGATATACATATATAATGTCACTGTAGAAGTTCATTTTGTCTCTTTGACAATGGAGACACGATTTCACTTGCACCGGGATGAATTTTGATATCTTTTGCAGTAGTACAAGCTGCTCATAATAATATCTGTATATCTTCAGTAGGGGATTTAACTCTGACAGCATTAAGCCGTAACTCTACCAATAAAAACGTTTGTAACAGAAGTGTGTGCTGGCATTTCATTTACTCAGGATGGGTAACTTTTTTTCAGCATGTCCCTCTTTTTTTATTTTTATGTTTATTCTTTTTGAATGGTCCAGTTCATGGGGTTGTTCATGTTTAGGACATAATTTCTGCACTATCAACTTGTCTCTTTTGCTTTCACTTGATTTGGGAAGTCAGCGTTATTGCTCCTGATGGCACAGCTCTTTATAGCTGTTGATGCGTGATAGATCACCTATAGATTATCAACTTTTAGTTCAGGAGCCTTTTGTTGTAGAAACATACAGTGAACCCCCGCAATATCGCGGTTCTCCTCTCGCGGATTCACTACATCGCGGATTTCCAAATTTTGTTTCGCGGAATTTTTTGGCTTTCGCGGGACTCTGCAATATAAAATTTCATTTAAAATAATGTCCATTCAAACATTAAAAGAACATTTAAATCGAAATTAAACAGTATGCACTGTATTTCGTCAGCTGAAAAGTGAAAGTTGCTGTGTACACCGCTTCAACTCGTAAACAGGAAGTGACCTCACCGGCAGTAGGTTTGCATGTAGGAGTTTATATGTTGTTAAAATTAGATAAGTAAGAGTGTAGAAAGTGTTTAAGAGCATAGGACATCTTTATAAATCAGTGGAAATGGTTTATAATGCCTTTATATATATACATATATATATATATATATGTCACCGGCGCGCACGATTTGTGTCCATGAGCTCTTATAGCTACAGTCTGTCCTTTCTGTCCTGTGAGTCCTGGGAGATCTCCTCAGCACTCAGCTCCTCCGGTACTGTGAGTTTTGCGCCTCTTTCCCGTACGCTTTCCCCGTGTTTTCCGCTTTGTATTCACAACGTGTGAGCTACTTTGCCCATGTGAGACTGTACACGACACACTATTGGATGGGAGGCAACCAACCGGAGAGCGCTGTGTTGTGTATCCTGGCGGCTGATTGGCTCAGTGACCGTTCATCTCATCTGGTCAGCGCCCAGTGTATGATTTTATATGTTGTTAAAATTACATAGATTTAACAGTGTAGAAAGTGTTTAGGAGCATGGGAAGTGTTTATAAGAGTGTGGAGAAGGTTAATAAGAGAGTGGAAATGGTTTATAAAGCCTTAAAATATATATAAATAATAAAAATTAATGTGACTCGGCAGTATCACGGTTTCACCTTTCACGGGGGGTCGGACGGGGTTCACTGTACAGGGTGTCCGAAAAGTCAGGATCCATAGGCTATTGTTTATTCAAATCCAGATATTACAGCAAATTGACTGCCTTGGACTTCACGATACTTGTGTATACGCTGAATGCCATAGTGTGAAGATTTCTTACTGTATCAGAACTGATGTTGGTATGTGCAGAGATGATTTCCTCCTTTAGTGCAAGGCCTGTGGAGTCAGACTTTTGGGACACGCTGTATAAGTTATTTGAATATAATTTGATAGGGTGGTTTATGACCGTCTAAACGTGGACCGTTACATGGACTGTTATCCTCTAACACTAGGTCCATATAGAAATGGCTCCAGGGATATGCCAAATGTTACCATCAGGTTATGGGTTTGATATGCACTGTATGTGCATATTCATGCACATACAGTGCATATCAAACCCATAACCTGATGGCACAAACCCAATGAGATTTATTGTCCGAATCTTCACATGACCGGCCATTAGATATACTTTCATTTTCAAAGAGGCCCAGGGTGTTAGGTGATGTTCTTGATGATAATGGAGCATAATGCAATTAGAGCTAATTCTTTGAAGTATGACATTTCATCTATGTCCTACAAATGAATCAAAGCTTTACCTCCTCTATGAAAAAAAAAATGGACCTTCAGATGTTTTGATAATTTATTAATGCCTTTCTTCACAAGCCAGGAGGCGTCTGGGAATATCAGCTGCTTTGTTTAATTACATTGGTGTAGGATGGCTCATGCTCCTGTCGGTCAGGGCTAGGCTCATAATTAAGTTGGCTAATTAACAGATGTTGTGGAGGGATTGGGATTTTCGGGAGCTTTGAGAATGATGAGGGGTTCAAGCTTTGATGGACTCGTCCGTTGCCATTCTCCACGGTTTTGGAGAGTTTCAAGGAGTCTGACTAAGTGCCTCCTAATCTGCTTTACCTCAAACAGTCGACCGTGTTCGTGGCACTTGGACCAAAACATGCCACATTCTGTGCGTATCCGAAGCACTGCGGAGGTCCGTGATGATTCGGGGATAATAGCGGAAAGGCGAGGATGACTAAGGGGACAGATACAGAAGCAAGTCCCTTGGGCTTGAAACATCACTAACCTATACGTGTTCCACCGAGCATAAAGGACCCCCTGCGGTATATGCTTAACACAGTTGCAGATTAAGTGCGAGGAAAGATGGCTGTGAATTAGTAAGAGCTGGTACAAAGGTGCCTCCTGCAGAGCTGTTTGATGTTTGGAGGAGTGTGTGGAGCATTAAAACTGATCCTGCGCCCATCCTTAGGCACTCCCAGAGACTCGGAAGTACCTAAGACCGTGCAAAACACTGACGGATACCTGTTCTGATGATGCGTTTATATGGATTACAATGTTAATCAGATATAGGCAGTTTCTGCTTGCCATTCTGAGATTGTTTGTTTGTTTGTTTATTTATTTATTTTTTTGTAAAAACCCATCCACTCTTGCAGCCTTACGTCTGTGACAAATATGCTGAGCTAAGTCATTTCTCCATTTAGGAATTGTTTACCAATGATGACTCAGCAATAAAAACCAGACAGAGAAACTGCTCCCTCAAATACAGTATTAGATTATGTACTAATTTTCCTTTCCTCCATGTACCTTTTGAGCTACATACATTTTGTTCCCAGACCCTTAAAGTATAATTATATTATGTCAGAATTACGGTAATTACAGTAATTGTAGAAAGTTAGTAAAAAGCAATTGCTCGTTGTGATTGCAGAATTTGCTAAAAGCTTAAAATTCAGTGTGTAACATTGTTACGATCACTGATGACCATTAAAAGGATATCAGCTTTTACAGTTAAAGTAGTTAGGAATGCAATGCCAGAATTTAACTCTAGCATTGAAAATAACTGATTTATTATTATTATTATTATTATTATTATTATTATTATTATTTTCTAGGCATATTGTTTCTAGTATGCATCCCATAATAAGCGGCAGTCTGACAGTGTTTGCATTTCCAGGCAAACAACTAATTTCCAGCCTGTCGTCTTATAATTGCCAATTTCTTTGTTAATTAATGATGTATTATCATTTTTCCATATGGACATCAATCATCTTGTCAGATATGTTTTTGTTTTTTTTAAAGAAAATCCTATTATTTAAAAAAACAAACAAAAAAAAAACGTTAGATGAAGTTATAGGAAATCTTTTCCCTCTAGTGGATTCTGTAGAAACTATGAATTGCGTCATACATTGTATCCCTCGTCCGACGTATACATGTATGCTTATATTTATAAAGCGTGGCAGTAATTCTGTGCTCCAGTAGGTCAGAGCTGGAGTTGTATGCTTGTGTGCCTTTGAGTTACCATCAAAATGCTTTGTTTTGACATGAACCGTTGCTGGACCGGATCCCCCAGGCAGACCAGTGATGAATTGAACAGCCAGGGAGCAGATGATTTGGCTTAGGCTAGCAGGCCCTGTTATATTTCTGCCCTCTTTGCTGTGGTGATCATGATGAGAAGGGACACACACATGCGAACACTGTGTCTGTGCTTTTACATCATTACAAGAAACTATATAGCTGTGTGTATAAGCTTTGCAAATGATACCACCTTGGCCATTAGACCCCACTCTATGGCGTCATAGTGATTTTCAAGTCTGAGCTGAAAGGTACACATGCTGGAAAAGAGCAACTGGAATGGGTTCGTACCTATAGGGGTTTCCGAGCATGAAAATGTGTTTGTACGTGCACATTTGTCGAGGTTGTCAGAGCTGGCATTTTGAAAATCCTCCTTGGAGAGAGTGTAGAGCTAGCGTTGTTCGCTTTACCGGACGCTGAACTGCTCTCTTGGGCATCTGTCTGAGAGCCGAGCCAATATTTCCCTCATCTCATTTCCCTCCTAAGGAAATCTGTATCTCTGAACATGCTAATGTTCTGTAGGTTTCACAGAAACTGCACAGAAAATGTACGGATTCTATTTTATTAGATTTGTATTGCTCACCCTTAGGAGAATATTTCAAAAGATACAGCTGCTTTTTTGAAGATAGGCCCGAAAAACCTTCTGGAGCACTTCAGTGGCTTTAGGTCATGTTTTCTTGAGGTTAAAGCATGAAACTATATAGTGATAACTTGAAATTTGCAATAGTGTAACTATATGCCAAGAAAACCAAATTCGTGGCTGAACTGCATACAGCATATATTCTATATTTTGCAGTTTTCATTTATGATGTATGTCAAATTCTACTGTAAATCTCCGTTACATTTATGAAACCATTTGTGCTTTCTGACGTATATTTTAAGTCCGGTGATCATGGTGCGTCGCTTTCGCTCTTCTGATTAGCAAGCATGTTAAATAGAAAAACTGCCCTTGCTATTCTCCAGCTCAAAATTATACTTCTGCTGTTTCTTCCTACGTGTAAATTGTATTTTAATTTCACAACGTGTGATTGGTCAGGTTACTACAAGCGTCAAAGCAGGCTTAAATAAACTGAACACTGAATAAAAGATTGAGTGAATGTACAGCTTGGGCTACAATGAAATCATCCCCATCCTTTACTTCATACAGTATGATTTTTTTTTCTTACTGCTTTTGTTGCTGTTATTTTTCACTAAAGTTTTTTTTTTTTTTTTTAACGCTCTGCTTTTTTTTGTCTTGAAGAGATAGCTTCACTGCAAAAAATACAAATAAAAATGAAAAAAAAAAAAGTTACATTATGTAAAACTTCCAGGACAGTGCTGTAATATTCTAATGTTGTATAAAATAACACATAACCCACTATATGTGTTTATTTAGCTGAGCTACAACTATGCTAAAGGATATGGGTCTTGCCTGGACAAGACTGTCAAAAATTAATAACATCTTGGAGGTGCTGGGATCTGAACCCACATCTGGCTTGCACAGATTCTTGATTGGTTCTTCTTCTACCACTGCAAGGTTGCACAGAATCTCAGCTAGTTGAGCTGGTTGTTGCCACTCAGTGGTTAAGGGATTTTTTTTTTTTTGGCAACCAAAGCTGCCAGTAAATTACTGTAAAATCAACTAAATTTTTATACATTGAATTTATAGTCTATTTATACCAGCCAACGTTGGTTCTGTTTATAAAAGCTGGGAAACTGTAGCACTTTTGTGCGTGTGAATCTTTAAAATGCATAATTCACAGCTCATCCTCAGGTCTGAATAATTTAAACGATGCATTACTTAAAAGACGCATTCAACTTTTCTCGGGCCATACCTTTTCCTGATTAATATTTCAAGAATTTTTATAATGCATACAATCCCTGTCTGAGTGTTGTTGGAAAATGTGTCTATTTAATACGTTTCATCAAGTGCTCTGCATAGAATATTGAATATATTTTATATATAATGCAGCATATTTTATCCCAGTCTGCCGCTGCACTGTATTTATTTATTTATTTGTTTATTTTGAACTTTCTGCCACGTGATAAGCTATATGTTGGTTCCCTGAAAGCAATCACTCAAACATATTACTTTCCCCAAAAGCAGTCTATCGAAGTGATCCATAAACTGTAAATAAATGTCAAAACATATAACCGAAATAGCCTAAATAATGTGGCTAGTTCACCAGTAATGTGTTTTGCCTCCTTATGATTATCCTGATGATGCACTGCAGGCAGCTCTCACCGTCATATTGGAATATAGTAAATTTGGTTTCTGCAAAATGTACCATAGCAATCAAAATAATTCGATTTTCTTCTTCTTTTTTTATTTCAAGAAACTGAGTTGCGACTCTCGTCTTTGTCTTTGACAACTGAAGGAGCGTCAGCTTGTGGGTCATTGAACCAGCAAGACATGGAGGCATTGAACCAAACCAAAACAAAAGCTTCATTGCATCCAATTAGCCTCCATTTATCAAACCACAGGCATGAAAAGGACACAGCAGATCCCCTTCCTCCTTATAAGATTGTTTAGAACCACTGACCAGTCAGGTTCAAGTTCATAAGTTTTAAGGACATGGGTTTATTTTGTGAGTCTGTAGTCTATTTGAAGCACATAGTATCACTGTAGGTATCTGATTTATTTATTTCAGCTAGAACTACAAGAAGAAGAAGAAGAAAGATTCACACACTGCTAGACTGGGGAGAGCTTTAATTGTACATTTGAACAGAATTAGTTAAACTGGACAATGCTAATTTCATTACTAATTCCACTCTAAATATCTAAATACATCTAAATATCTCTACATCTTTAAATATCCATAAAAATTATTTGCACAGATTCCCACAGTAAAAAAAATACTGTTCTTTTTTTTTTGTTTGTTTCATGGTTATTTTATTTGTGTGTGTGTGCGTGTGCGCATGCGTGTGTGTGTTCTGGCATGTAGTTTACGGTAAAACCATACTTTTAAAAATTCCTATCACCGCATGGCTCAGACAGTAGCTGTGGCTGTATTTTAAATGAAAGGGTTATATTAGTGCACATGGTCTAATATGTCTTAAACAGACGTCTGACAGGAGAATCTGTTCCACATTATAAAAGTCCCCCTTTAGCTTTATACAGACATAGCAGACATACTAAACCCCCAAACCTTATGCCAAAAGCTTAGCACATTTTAATACCACTCATTACATGTATATCATTTTCAGAGGCCCAGGGTGTTGATAATAATGTTTTTGATGAAAAGAGAGCATAATGTGTTTAGAGTGAATTCTTTGAAGTGTCGTACTTTTTGTTATAGAAATGAATAAACCCTCCGAAATAAATAAATAACTAAAACGGCGAGCGAAAACAAACCCTTAAACCCTTGATACGCTCTCTTTTTAATGTTGGTTCTTCTTCACCAGCTAAAGGCACCAATTGGGTCCCTTTTGTTTTACTGCTTAAGGTGAATAACAATGTCCCTTTGAGACTTCTTTTCATTTAAATTTAAGAGGTGTTCGGATGAGATGGAAGTCTCAAAGGCGTGTTTATCTGTGCCCTGAGCAGAAAATGTAATACGGGATTCCTAAGAGCTTGTATTTTTATTTTATTTTATTGCATATCTAGTATGCTCTAGTAAAACATAGTCAAATTTGCTTAATCGGTTTAAAGTATTAATATCTTGGTCATAAAGTCTCTTCTGGTGAAGATCTTCTGCCTCCTGGTTTACTGCAGTCAAATTGAGTCAACCAGCATGGAAATATGACCTTTGACTTGAAAGATGTATGGCTGTCTCCGTCTTTTATGTTCGTGCTGTAAAAACAGTGAGTCATTATTTACAGACCAACAACAAAAAAAATTAGAGCTCTTAAAGTCATTACAGGAAGATTTCTCTGCAGGGTGAAAGGGCCAGGAAAGTCCAAACCACTCTCTCCTCTCTGCTTCCTGTTGTCTCCTTCCTCTGATTAAGACTAATTTAAAACCTCAGCCACTTTGCTAACTCTTAATTGGGCTAAATGTCATCAATTTAATGGTGAGGGCAGCATCTGCTCCTGTTTATTGGAATGACATCTGGAAAAAATCAGTCCCCGAATGAACTATAATACTTTAATCATCATGCTAATCTAGGGCCAAATGTTAGAGACCTTTATTTAGTGGGACGCACAAAAGCTTGGCACTTTTGGAAAGTCAAAAATGGTGAATTTCTCATGCAAAATGAAATGTTTTGCAAATATTGTGTCTAGTTAGATTTTTAAAGGTCTTCTCTGTAGGATTTTGAGGGGACATATTAGCAGAAGCAGAGTACACTGGAACCTTGGATTGCGAATAACTTGGTCTGCGAGTGTTTTGCAAGACAACTAAAAAATTGTAATACATTTTGACTTGATGAAAGAGCGATGTCTTGCAATATGAGCAGTATGCATACGCTTCGTCTGCCGAGCCTCACGTGTTCACAACTTCTCTCTCTCACTCACTGCGGGATTGTGGCTCACTCGTATA
>JAQLOM010000023.1:17114534-17125946 GCA_030068315.1 Chrysichthys thysi
GTGTGTGTGTGTGTGTGTGTGTGTGTGTGTGTGTGTGTGTGTGTGTGTGTGTGTGTGTGTGTGTACGCATTACAACGTAGAGATGTGGGCGTGTAGAAGTCAGTGAAAGGTCAGTTAGCTTGCGCTTTTCAGCACAGTGGATGTACACCACAGTAAGTGGTCTCAAAGGGTTAAGAGATTTGTGCTGTTTTCTTGCTGATGAGTTGCTTACTGTAACAAGCTTAAAGATTTCTTTCCTTTGTTTCCTGCAGGTTATCTGGAATGAATATGCCATCTCCTATTGTCAGCAACAAGAACTGGCTGAGGCTACACTTTGTAACTGACAGCAACCATCGATACAGAGGCTTTAGTGCCCATTATCAAGGTAAGCTGACATTTTAATCACTTGAAATATCCCTGGCTAGGGCTGCCGTAAACAAGTAACCCTTTGAAACTGTCCAATCAGATCACTTTAGCTAGACCTTTGATGTTCCAGGGACAGACAGCGTACAGACTTTGCACACGACCTCAGATGGTTTCTTAATGTTTATGTTGTTGGATATGAATTCTTTCTTGTCTTATTATCGTTTGTTCATTTATCTTGCCCGATTCAGCCCACTTAAGTCCCCTTACTCAAAACAGAAAGAGACAGATATTTCAGTTTTTGCTCATACTATTAACGATAGTGTTTTTGCAGATGCAGCGGAATTTTTGTCAATAATTCAACACCAAATCGCTCTTTGGAAATAGCTGTCTCTTGTTTCTTTTTTTTTTTTTTTTTTTTTTTTGCTCATCAAAAGCTGCTTAATTATTAAGTTACAGCAGGTCATCCAAAGCCATAATCGTCTGTGTGTCTGGCTGTGTATTGTTTGTGACCAACATCGAGCACATATTTACCATAAATTCAACTCAATCAATCCACGATTTGGGAAGATGTATTTTGAGTGGAATATGAAAGTGTTTGCCAACCTTTACATACTGCAATATGTTGATGTTTTAATATATTGTAAATCTAATAATGCAGCTCTTTTCTGCCATGGTGAAATTGTGAGTTACTCGACATACTAGACTCTGTAATGTGCTACGGTTGACGAGGAAAAAGTTAATTGGTGTAATTTGCCACAGTATCCACAGACATAAATATTGAATATAAGCTGTAATGGAGGTTTTCATTCAGCTCCTAGGAAAGCTGGATCAGACTGTTGTATCAGATGGGATATAACAAAGAATTTTCACAAACAGGTGTGTTTTCTGACTTGGCAAGTTGGCAAAATGTCAAGTTCAAAGCACTTGAGCAGCAAAACGAAGATTTTAATGATAAGCATTCATTAACGACTTTTTATTCCATGACTAAATTGGAAGAACAGAGTAAATGAAGGCATATTCGATAACGAAAATTCCAGTGAAATATCTGTTCACTATGCTCTGAACAGTCGAAAGAGTTGGCTCTGTTCGGGTGGAAAACCTTGCTTGCTTCTCAATGGAATTTTTTACAGCCTGGAGAAATATCCTTCAGCAATATATATTTTTTCTTTTAATAATATATATACAATATACTACCTTCTCCGTTTTACTTTTCTGACTATAATTGGGAAGTGAGGGAATCTGACGGGCTAGGCTCGGTAATAGCTTCAGTCAAGACACACACATTGGTTGTTGGTCTGAACGAACTAACATCTTCACATGAAAATAGTATTCATCATCATCACAAAGTGCAAAATGCTGTCTTCGCTCCACAGCTAGCAAAACAGTGAGAG
This sequence comes from Chrysichthys thysi, assembly GCA_030068315.1. Classification (NCBI taxonomy): domain Eukaryota; kingdom Metazoa; phylum Chordata; class Actinopteri; order Siluriformes; family Claroteidae; genus Chrysichthys; species Chrysichthys thysi. The sequence continues at coordinate 17,116,271 of JAQLOM010000023.1, forward strand.
GGTCGTGGCTAGCTAACGCCATGTAGCTTTCACATAGCGACACCAATCATGCAAGACTCTTCCCATAATCACCCAGCTTAAAGTTACTGGGCACCTTTAACGAATTGCCTGAGAAAATAATGGTGAAATTTCTGGAGTAAAACAAAATAAAAACACTAAAATATGGTTAAAACGTAACTACAATTTTTACTAAGTGACTAAGATAAAACTAGATTCTAAACCTCTGACCAAAACACACCTGAGAGCTCATAACCAGTGGGGTTTAAAAAGCAGCAACTACAGAGTGCCTAATCCTGATCCAAATTAGTGTGTTGATATATCTGTAGAAATAGCATAAAAAGATTGTCCTGTTTCATGGGCATTAAAATGAACCTCCTGTCGCTCCACAAAGAGTAGAAGGAAAATAAACATGGGATTGCAACAATGTCAGACCTCAGCCTTCCACAAACAGAAGCAGTCAGTGTGTGTGTGTGTGTGTGTGTGTGTGTGTGTGTGTGTGTGTATATGTCTCAGTGGCGAGCCGTGCATTTCACACCTAGGCCTTCAGTAGTCGCCCCGGATTCTGAAGGCCTCCGGGCTGCCTAGGACCCCGCCAGTAAAAAAACGATGGCTGAAATGTGATTGGTTAATAACAAAAACACATGTCTCGAAGCAGTACAGCTATCAGAAAATCGCTGAAAGGAAGAAGAGACTCTTTGGAATTATTTAATAAGTATTCATGGACAAAATATAATTAACATCAGCTTGTGATTCAGATATTTCTTTCCTTGAAGGCCCTGACAGCCCGCCACTGATATATATATATATATATATGGGGGGGTGTATGTATTTGCAGGGGTGCATTTGGGGGTGTTTTATTTTGTATTCTTCTTTTGTATTCATTCAGAAATGTTTTATTCTATAGCCTGGAGTGTCTGCCACAGTTAATAAAGTCTTTCTTTTGTAGTCACTTCTGCCACCAACTCACTGGTCCTTTGGGGAGAGTCTATAAGCTTGTTCAGATAAAATTCACTTCTGGCCTGAGGGAGTAATTAATTTGACTGGACTCCACTATGTCTCTGTCAAAAAAATGGCAAGTGTCAAAAGCATATACTTAAACTGTAACTCTATTAGTACTAATACATGCGTTGCATAAAATTAGGTATCCAATTTATGCCAAAAGTTTGAGTCTGGGTTCTGTTCAGTGCATTAATTGAATTGTCTGAATGTCAGACACGTATAGGCATATGCTGAACTCGCTTTACCCTGTGCACATTTCAGGAGTGAGTTGATGTGTATGCAATGCCTTTCTCTGCTGTCTATTTCTTACCCCCCACCCCACCCCACCCCCCAAGGGAAAAAAATATAATTAATTAACAACAACAATAATAATAATAATAACTGATACATGAAAAATGTAAATCATACATTTAAAAAAATGTATGCAGTTGGAATAGTTTGTTATAACATGTCTGAGTATATAACATTTCATGCATGTATAAACTTGTTTAAACTGGGCATACTGTGGGAAACTATCTTGTTCATGTTTTTAAAATAAGACGCATTGATTGAACTTGGACACATACTAGCCATTGGAAAAAAAACAGAGACAACAAGCCAATTACCAAAGTGCATGCATCGCACGTAGAACCCTCTCTCATTTTTATGGGAAAAACATGCAAAACCTCAGGTTCACACATGTAAGGCTGTAATCTTGGTGCAAAAAAAAAAAAAAAAAAAAAATATATATATATATATATATATTTATTTATTTTTATTTTTTTTTAAACGTGCAAATTTTACAAAGCACCTCAGGGATTCATTAAAAAAAATTGTATGGAATGTTCTCTTTAAATTGTGTCCTTAACGTACGTTTGGCTTTTTATGAACATGAAGAAAGTTAATAACTAGAGTGATATATGCACAAATTAAACCATTACTGCATTTCCCATAAGCTAAAACAGTGGTTAAACAAGAATACCATAATTGCATATTTGGGATTGCTATAATTTGCTTTCCTGTGGTGGAACACATGTCAAGGAAGTAAGATATTTCCATTACATGGAGAACATTTCAGGGAAAGAAGTTGTTCTTGGTATCATGAACACGGTAAACCAGTTAATTAAAATTTTGCACCAGTGATATTAATGCTAAAGTGTAGTGTGACCTCTAATCAATAATTATTAGCTTCTTTACTTTGTTTTTTACAGACCATTGAGCCCATCCTCTTATTTTATAGCTGTTCACCTAATTTGATGTAAATCACATACATGTGTATGTTTCTTGTCTCCCTAGACAGTTAGCCAATCTATCGCAGGCTAACACAGAAACAGAGATAGCCATTTGCGCTCACATTCTTACCTATGGGCAACTGAGACTAGCCAAATAAGAGCACCTGGAGGAAAACCACACAGGTAGAACATGCAAACCCCGCAGGGAAAGGCCTGGGGGTCGACCTTGGGGTCGTACCCACAAGATTCTTGCAGTGAGGCGACGGTGCTCAATATAATCCAAAATATATGGCAATGGGAAATACAAGCTCAGTGCAAGTAATTGATAGACAAGTGGATAATGAATATAAAGAGGCTTAATTGCAACCATATTCAGTGAGTATAGGCAGCTGTTTGGATCTTATTATGTGGAATGGGCAAACGAGTGGAATTATTTAACATACCAATCCTAGCTAAATTACCTCGACAGCACTGAAGAAGGTGTATAGAGGAGCTTTATAGTTGGTGTTGTCTCTTTGGTGGTTCATGATCCATGAAGAGACTTCATTGTACTCAGGTGTGTCATTGATAGAGCTCGCAGAGGAAGCGTATGACTCTATGTGGACAGTTTTCAGTGGAAATAATACCAAAAGTCCAGTCAAAACCTCAGCTCAGTCAGCTTGTCTAGAGATAACGGACATGGCCTTTGTGACTCACTGTGCACAATTGCTGTCTTCACTAAAGGGCTGCAGTTCTCCTGTCCTTACATCTTGTACAGGGGAAACTGAGGTCGATCTCGGGATCGTGGTCTTACGGGTAAAAACTTGACTGTTGATTAGAGATCCAGATAGATGGAAATGTAATGCCTAACACACATATGGTTGCGAGTTTCTGGGTGTTATACTGAGGTGAGATGAGGCAGGTCATTCCATGGTGGTGTCTGATTTTTGTTCATGAAAGTTCAGTGGATTTAAAATTCACACCCTGCCAAGGACTGCAATTCGGGGACAACTTTTTGCATCTTAATACCATGCCTAAATCATGAACTTCCTCCAATGTTTCAAACATGATGCATGATGTAATGGATGTGATACCAAACATGACTTAACTGTTGAGTTTCCTTGAGGAAAACAGCACAGTGTATGTGCCACCTTGGAGCAGAGAGGCCTGGAGTCTTGTGTATTGTAGCAATCCTGGTTGTTGGTCATGTAGGTAACCTTGGGCGAAGTTCAGAGGGTTTTTTACATCATCCCAAACAGTTCTGTCCTAACCCTTTGTTGACAGTTCTTGGTATGGTTTATGGGTTCCCTGTGTCCCGATTCATTTTTATAATTAATAAATACAAACCAACCCATACTTGAAGTGAAATTAATCGCATTCTGGCAAAATTTATTGTTTGACATTTGTGAGTAAGTGACAAAAGAATCACGCGGCCTAGACTGCAGTGAGGGTTTCATTTTCAATCAGTTTTCAACGTCTGGAGTATCTTTTTTATAATTGGTTTTAAATTAGGAAAAGTTTTTTTTTCCTAACTAAGTGCTCCATCATTAGTAACCAGCAAGGTGCAGTATTAAAGTAGGTCCACTTGGATGTCAAATTCAATGAGGGACAGAATTGATGCAACTGTGATTCAGTTCTTTACTGAAGGAAGGTAACAAACAAACCCAAAGGACAATCCAATCTCAGAGTATCTGAACAGGCAGAGGTCGATCGATCAGCAGACAGGGCAAAAGAGGCAGGACAAAAATCAAAAAACAGATAATCTAACAGGAGTCAAAAAAACAAAGGAACAACTTGAATGAAGAGCTTGGCAAGTTCAAACAAAAGTGCTAAGCGACTGCGTCGCAGCAAACATATGCATGTGTGTGTAGAGTTTTCATATGGTCTCGGGCATGCTGTGGAACGAGAGGCAGGTGTGAGTGTTTAGTAAGTGGGTGAACCTGAGCATGTGAGGTGTTGGGAATGGGAGTCCCGGTCGTCCATTGTTATAGGCTGCAAGTGCTCATGGGAAACGGAGTCTGTGATGGACTCTGGTGCTGATGTGATATTTCATGGTGAGACAGGTGAGCCTAAAAGCTTCCAAAAACAGTGGTCATATTACTACATGTAAACCAAATAAATATTGTGCCTAATTACAGTGATCAAGGCGTAAACAGTTTCCCGTGTAAAATTTCTCATTTCTCTCATATTTATTTCTCATTTGGTCTCTTAACTCTTTTATTAGTTATTAATTGTAGAGTATTTCAAGTGTGTCCATATGATCCACCATCTAAAGCACAAGTTCAATTCACTGTTCAGTTTAATTCACTATTCTGTAATATGTCATGTCTAATATTGAGTTAGTGTATATATTTACATATTGTATATATTTTATTTATTAACAATTAATAATAATAATAATAATATAGTTATATTAATAATATTATGGTGATAATAACAATAATAGTTATAGTTATTGTATATTGAATTATTGTAATATTGTAATATGGGTAAATTAGAGATATTCTAAATTAGAGCTATTATATTATTGTATTATTGTATAATTGTAATATATTGTATTATTCAATACTGGTACCTTAACCTGATAGAAATTTACTCTTTCTTTCTTTCTTTCTTTCTTACTGTCTGGGAGCAACTATGACCACATAATTTCCTCAGGGATTAATAAAATATTCTGATTCTGATTTCCGATTCTGATGTTCATTACAAATAATAATAAATGCAGTGAAGAAAAATAAAGGAATTTAATTTATTATTCCTCATAGAATAGTGATAGTTGGCATAACTACCGAATGACGTAGTGCAGTTTTAGAGTTGACATTTTTACTTTATATTGAGTTAAATATTTTCATAGTCTCCAAAGATGTCATCTGTGTAACAGCTTAATCTAGCCCTCATTGGGAGTTTTATCTAATGTCTATAACATAACAAACGACTGTTGAATTTAACTTCCAATAATCTCCCAAAACCAACAATTTAGTGTCTGGTCATCTCAGACTGTTTTCTTTCTTTTTTTTGCTTTTCATTTTTTTAAATGATAGAATTGCACAGAGTTTAATTAGTGTAGAGAAACTCTCTAATCAGGATGACCCAAGAGAGTAGATGATTGACTGATTCAGATTAATTAAAAAGCTGTTTCATACCTAATAGATGTAACGCAATGTAGTACTGATAGCATGATTGCACTCTCTTGCATTATGGAGTCATTAGGTGGTACTTAATGCGTAATATATTCATAGCAGAAATTCATATCAGCGTTTGAATAATAATGATGCACTGTCTGGTGACGAGACCTGGGTTAATTGTTCCAAGATAATTATGGTTATCTGTTTTATTAAAAATTCTTCTTGGTCCAGTGAAACAGACTCCCCTTTTAGCCAGAACCGCTGCCAATTTTTACCCCTCAAAATCCCAGCATACGATTTAGTCATTTACCTTAAGGTTATTATTCAGCGAATATTATGAATTGTTATGTAACATCACTGAAACTAATAGAAAATATGTATAGTTACAAGTGAGAGAAATGTGCATTCGAACTTGCAGTATTAAGGAAAGAAGACACATGTTGATTTAAGAGAGTGCTTAGTTCAGAGCTTACACCCTATTGCGGTTATATTGCAGGATAATTAATTGCATACTTCTTTAAATTTGATCTTAAATGCTGTATCAAAAGTGCAGTTTAAAATTGCACTTACGTGTTCATAGAACCATTTTCCACCAGACCAGATTTTGCTTTAATACCTGGCACCACTGTTCTGAAGTCATATTGGTGCACTTCATTTTTTTTTTTTTTTTCACTGTTATCCATATTGTGGAGCATAATACATGAAGCTATTATCAAAACACAAAAAGCAACAGCAATAGCTCAGACAGGTGTAAGGCCTTCTTTATTTGAAAGCATATTTTAAAGCTATAAGATGTAAAAATCAGAGATTTCATCCTTGCAGATAGAAAAAGGCCTTTGCAAACTACTTGGAGCACATTTTGTACCATGGGTTGTACTGATTAATCTTAAGGCTGTGAGTGCACACATTTGGATAGAATTCAAGGCTGTGTCCCAAACCACATAAGGCATATTAAGTAGTATGTCTTGCTTAGTAATGACACCAATGTAGTAAGTCTTGCATCACTATTATATCCATCACAGATACCATGGTGTAACCACCCCCATTCTGCAACATCGTAAACAATGCATGTCCAATGGAACAAACTGGTCTGTCTGCTGTAAAGGCACCGTTTGCTGGGCCACAGGCTGAATGTAGGCTAGAAAGAATGAGGCTTTGCACTTCTCCAGGGTTGACGCACTTAAGCTTGTGTCTCTCAAGGCTAGCTAGACCACTTAAACCTTAGTGTTGGAAACAAACCTATGGCCTGGCCATTTCTAATGTTTTTGTTTGAGCACAAGGCTCAGATCTATCATGTCAGTATCATGTGAGACGGCTTCAAATGTAAAATTGCAGAGAACCACAAACACTTTCTGTTTGTCATTAAATTGAAGACGTGGTTTCCCAAAGTTGGAGTGGTAGTACTTGAGTGTCCTGCACAGAGTCCTGACCTCAAACCCATTGAACACCTTCCTCACTCGACATCAGTGGCGGGTCTCACTAATGCTCTCGTGGCTGAATGGGAAAATCTCTCCAGTTACTCTCCAAAATCTAATAAAAAGCCTTCTGTGAGGCTGTTATTATCACAAAGACAGTAGCTCTGAAATGAAATGTCCAGTAAACGCATGTGTGTGTGATGATCAGATGTCATCCTCTAGCTTCTCACAAAAATTAGAGAACAAATAAATGCCTTACTTGTTCAGCAAGAAAGAAAGTTACAACTTTTTTTTTGTTTGTATCATACCCACAATCCTTGTGAAGACATGGATGAACTAATTATTCAAGAAGATAATAATGTAATGCGTACACATAACACTAACTCTAACCTCACTCACTCACTTGCTTAATCCTGTTCAGGGTCACCGGGGAAGCTGGAGCCAATTCCAGCTGACTTTGGGCGAGAGGTGGGGCACACCCTGGGTATGTCGCCGATCCACCACAGGGACAACACACAGAGGCATTCGCCCTCAATTTAGAGTAGGCAATTATCCTAATCCTATCCGTGCATGTATTTGGACTGTGGGAGAAAATCCATGTGGACAAGGGGAGAACATGCAAACTCCCCACAGAAAGGCACCCAGGTCAACCCCAGGGATCGAACCGAGGACCTTCTCGCTGTAAGGCAACAGTGCTAACCACCACACCACCGTACCCCCCCAAACCCTAATCTCAGAGAGTTAAAACAATTTTCCTTGTGGGGACCAGCCAAACATCTCCACAAGGTTCACTGTGACTTTTTTTGCAGCATCGGGTCACATATAGCAGATCATTTCATCTTAGATACTAATAATAATGCCCTTTGCACTAACCCTAACCATACATGTATTAAATAGCAGTAATTCTTTGTTCAGCAGGAATATTTCACCTACTAAAATGTTCCAAGTATATAAAAACTGGTAATTATCAGAATCCATTACTGTGTGTTTTATCCACTGTAAGTCATGACAGGTAATATGGATTTTAATACTGGATTGTTTGGGGTTTTTTTTTGCCAGATGCTCAGGAAGTCACCTACAATCATCTTTTTGTCTTAACGTGTAGAAATTAGTAATCATACACATCCCGTCCCTTCTGTTTGATCCCCACTCGAAATGGGAATTCTCATCGCTATCATTTGTTTGGAGGAGTGGATATCTTTTTACCCAGAGGGCATTGCCTCTGTGTCAGAGTGACACAAGCTGAGTGTTACATTTATAGAATATAACAGTTATCATCTATTGAGAACTTTAATTTAGTAATTTGTTTAGCAGTTGGCTTGCCATCAATTGTGCCAGCAAGGCTTTTAAGGTAAAGTCAAAAGTTACACAATAATTACACTTATTAATGAAGTAACAAACAAGATATTAAACAAATTATTGCTTGTGTTATCGCTTTTTATTTTAAAGTATACACAAACTGTGTTTAGCTTTGTACATACTGGCAGATTACCTACTGGCAGGTTAGTTTTTGGCATAACTTACTCCAGTGATTTTGTTTTGTCATTTTGTGGTCAGAATTAAAACCGCTAAATAACTGCTAGATTACAAAATTCATTAAGAAGAATAATCTTTACTGTATTTGCCGCTCTAATATGCGCATAAGTAACTGTAGTTCGACGCCAGTTGTACAAATGCAAAACATTTTATTGTTATCTGACACTTAAACAACATGAATAATGCGCTGAGTATCATGCTAGGTCAGTCTTCTTCTGTTCAGGGTCTGAAAAGCAACCCACTGGATACCGCTGGTTTCATTCTCATGAAGACTAAAGTCAGTGTTAGACACCCCCTCAAAGCCTAAACAGCTTATATAAGAAAGCACAGTTCACTCTACATCTATAATTTAAAACTATAGTAAGTCTTCATGTCTCTGTAGTACATGCTAAGCATAAACACCCCCTGGGGTGAACTGTATCCGAAACCCTAACAGCTGCCATTAGCTCCAAAGAGCCTCAAATGATTTGAACTAAAGAGACTTATCCAAGATTTCACTTAGAACTAACTTTACAGAAGCTTTGAAATGAAGTAACGCTCCACACATGCCTGAGAGCAGTAATGTCCTTATTGATCTGCCAATTTATCACCTCTTCTTACAGTTTCCTTTAAAGTGTCCTGTTTAATGATTAGCTGATCGGGCTGGATTTTAAATAACACTCTCAAAGTGCAACCTGGCCATACGAGTCTTTTTTTTTTCTTTCCATAGAACGTTATAATTACTTTGATATTGCTAAACTCAGCACACAGAGTCTTTCAAATATCCCTTTTTATGGCCAGAAGGCCACCAGATGCACATCTATCTCTGGAAGGTTGTGCCTATTTTCAGGCCCAATTCGGTCACACATTGCTTGACAAAGCTCTGTGTGCACGCCTTTACATGTAAAGTGCAATGCATTTGAGGCGGACTCGCTGCAAATTCTGTTCAATTTAAATAATTTGTTTCCTTGCCTCAGAACCCAGGGGCAATTTAACAACAGTGTTTGCTGGAGTGTATTTTTTTTCCTTCTCGTAGTGTCACGTCTAACGTTGAAGGTTTTTTTGTTGTTGTTGAACTTTTCAGGGTACTGACTGTGTTTTGTCAGTACTACTAAGCACCTATTCATATTGAATCAATTGGTGCCAGATTTAGGTACCTGAGAGGGCATCTGGGTGAGAGAGTAAAGTATACTTTAGAGAAAAAAGCATGCGATAAGCAGTGTGATGTCACCCAGCAATGTGTTGAAGCGCAGTGCACAGTCAGGACAGGGTGTTCACGCTAAGGCCTGGTGACGAGATGTGTTTGGGAGCTAGAGAGGGGGTTTATTTTGTGTGATGTGTGAAATGTTCTAAATGTATTGCAAAATGTTGAAATTGAAAAGTTTGGACTTATTTTTTACAACTGAATAATAATAATAATAATAATAATAAT
>JAQLOM010000023.1:17187027-17197120 GCA_030068315.1 Chrysichthys thysi
CATGTTACACACCTGATATCAATTAACGCAATTAGTTGCTAGATGTTCTCCCAGCTGAATCTTTCTTGCTTTTTCAGACATTTGTTTCCCCCGTGCCAACTTTTTTGGGACTTGTAGCAGGCATGACATTTGAAATGAGCTCATTTTGTGGAAAATTTGTACAATTTCCCAGTTTGAACATTTGTTGTGTATCTGTGTTCTGTTGTGAATAAAATATTAGCTTATGTAATTTCAAAGTCTTTTCGTTTTCATTTTATTCAACTTTAAAAAACATCCCAACTTTTTTGGAATTCGGGTTGTACAAACTTTGAAGAAAGAGATCTACTGTCACCAACTTGACTGGATTTGAACCATATTTTTAAAAATCAGTTTTATTATTGCTGCATTAAAAACGATATAAGACATGTCAGGGGCCTGTTTTTCCTCTAGGAAACCCTTATTGTCCCTCATACTTAAATCTCTAGTAATCCCCCTGGCCATGATAAAAAAAAAACACTTAAAAGTTCTTGACCTTGTAACACTGAAACCTTATACAGGTCATTACTGGGCCCCAAATCATGGCTTTTAATTAGAGCTAATTAGAGTAATAGGACAGGCTGCATTGCAGCTCTCGCAGAGTAAATATTTTGTCCCTGGAAAACATATAGGCTTTGCATTACCTCCTGTTGTGTAATTTGATTGCCAAATAAAATTGTACACACTGGGGGGTAAAATGGATTCACTGATTGTTTATCTTACATTACTGCCTTAATGACTTCCTGGAGGGCTGAAGAACACACAGGAACATTCCGTTGATACAGAGCCATTGATTATGGATTTTAAAAGTTCACCTGGTGCATCAGATTAACTAGATTTAAATGTATTTGCCTTTTTTTTTTATCACGGTCTAAGGCTCTTTTAGTCTAAAGCGCTTTATTTAAATATCTCGGCTATTCTTTTTATCAAAGACTGAGGCTCTTTTTGTTGTTTTAGTGCTGTAGATTGAGTGTCCCGGAAGGCATCATTTTATTGTGTGAATTATTTTGTATACTCTTTGTGCATTTTGGAAATGACATGGCGTAATCATGACTGTTAAGTTTTTTCTTCCATAAAGATTTCTTGTTGTGTACAAAAGATGGCCTATAGCAAAAATCTATAACATAGACTGTTTCTTTTTTTTCATACAATACTTTGTTGTGAAAAAAAGTAATAAAAATGGTATATATAAAGGATAAAACATGGGTGGTACTGTCAATGCTGTGCCGCTGCAGAAAATGACTTAGAACCTTATGAGAATCCAACAGCGCTAGGATATAAATCATCAATAAAGTGTGCTCAAATATGACAAATAAAGTATTGAGGATTCTATGCCAGACTTGGGATGTGGCGCTTTTATTGGAAACTATTCATTTAACAATGTAAATTGCATTAAAACAAACAAAAAAAAAGCACAGTTAACTCTTATCATAAGCACTCAAATGGTGCTTCAGAATGGCTACAGTGCATAAATAGCTATTATTATTATTATTATTATTATTATTATTATTATTATTACTACTACTACTACTACTACTATGATTATTATTATTATTATCCATTTAAAAAGGTCCATATAAATCACTCCAAACTAACTACCTCTTTGTGTTTATTTTGATTGTCGTGTGAATTTCAGTGACCCACAGCCGCACAGTTTTACTGCATGGTAGGTGAGCGTGATACCCTACTTATGCTTGATGGATCTGTACTGGCACATGCTGTCAAAATGGCATGCTCATGGCTGTTGTGGCTTGACTGCTGGTCGCTGCACTGTGTGCACAAAAGGTTTTGTAATAGCTTTTTCTTCACTCAGCACTCAATGCCAAGAGCGTAAACCAGCTTCAAAGTAAACCAGCCTGCTGTTTGTGGGCACACAGCCTCATGTACAGCAGTTCTGCAACCATTCCAGTTTTAAGACTCAACGGAGATAGAAACAGCATTTCACTGGTTAATTTATAACAATGTTAATTCACCCTCAGCAGTTATGATACACTTCCAAATGATTGTACGTCAAGGGTGAAAGGTTCCGAAAGCTGGAGCCCTCTGTAAAGCTGTACACTTTATGGTTAACAAACTGGACTTTTTTGTCTAGTGTTTAGCATGAGCATGAACTAAATGAGCTAAATCAGTAAAGATTGTCTTCATTGTCTCATTGTGGTTACTTTTCCTGTGGAAGTATGCACTATATACAGACCTGAGTCCTGAGCCTGCTGTTAGCTCTCTGCTTGGATTGTGTGCAGCAGGTGGTCCATAGATTGGAGTGATTGTTGATTCCAGTCTGCAAGCCTAAACTGTAGAAAATGAGAATCTGGATGCCCTGGGGCAGTGTATGCATGTTTCATGTTTCTGCATGGACAAGGCGCCTTGTTGGGTCAATGATGACAACAAGAAGCCTCCTTTTACTTTGAGTATCTTGCTGAATGTTAAAGCTGTTTGAAGCTAAACTTGGTTGGCGGGGAGTGTGTTCATGGCTGCTAATCTGAGATAAGTACTATGCAGCGTTAAGAGTAGGATAAAAGGGGGAAAAAAGGTTGGTGTTGGATTTATGTGCATTAAACTGTCCTTCAGCTAAGTCATTTACCTGATGAAGTAGGTCATGTCCTCAGTAACACTGCCGTTCTAACAGTGATTTATCAAATCGAAAAAGCCTAGGCATGTTGGGGTTTTAGCTTGACTTTAAACCTTCTCTACTTCGACAAAGTCCACAGTACCCATGAGGTTGTATAGCTCTTTTATCAGTAATTATATTTAGACATACAGTCAATCCTCTCATCTATGGACCCCGCATTAACGGATATCTTATGCAACGGACAACATCCGCTGGTCTGAATGCATAATCCATGAGCCACAATGTCCAGTATGAAAGTTTAAAAATCCCAGATGTAGTGATCTGATTCTTGTAGTTCAGCAATTGCCCATGAGGTGGCAGTGGCGTGCTCACAACTAGTTGTTTACAAGCTTCGTTGTGAAGCTATACTGATTTTTCGGCGATTATTTGGTGTTTTTCACTGTTTTTCTGCCCAGTGCTATCATTGTGCCACCCAAACATAAGTCTCGTGGTAAAAGAAAGCATGGTGTGAACACACATAAGGGAAATGACATTTACAATTGTATTTACATCTTTATTTACATTAGTATTTAATGTCCTTACCTATTTATGTTGGTCATTACGCTGCTTGTCATGTGTACAGTACTTGGGGAGCACTTTTATGGACCTTAGTGGTGCTTTTCCTTGTATTTCCAATATCCCCCCCACCCCACCCCCCATACACACACGCACACCCTTCACATCATCGGACTATTCAGGTAAACAGACAACCTCTCCCCATAATTATTCCGTTAATCAGAGGATTGGCTGTATTTATTGCATTATGTACCGTACAAGTATAATGGCACTTATGGCTGGTCTTGTTTTTGCCATAGAAAGGAGTTCTTGATCAGAGGCACACGAAGAGAGATGTGGAATACTCTTACACTGTCCTGGGGCAGAGCATTGCAGATGAACAGCAAACTATCTTTGCAGAGCCATTAAATACAACGAGAGAACTTTTTTTTTTTTGGAATGGGCTACAGAGCTGAATTGGTGCAGTCCATATTATAGAGACTGGATTACTTTTACACATGATATGCAGGTTTATTATAGTCATTCTATTACTTCTCTTGCTTTAAAGCAATACTGAGTTGTAAATGAAATGCCTCTGTAGCTGAATGTAGTGGCAAGAGAACATCTGATTGCTGTATCTGTGCATCTTTTGATGATATGTATTCAACAAGAACAATTGTATTATTTTACATAATTGGTAGTGGACGCCCCTTTGCAGTGCCCCTTACACTGCAGCAGTGTCAGATAGTCTATCTGACAAGTTTTGGAAAAGTTACAGTTTAATCTTTGTGTATAGTTCCAGTGTCTTGGAAAGAACAGAAAGAGACTGTTTTCAATAGTTTTATATATTAGAAAAAACCCAGTTGTGGTTAATGTGATTTAAGTTGTGATTTATAATGGCAACATACGTACGTGTCTTTTGCAAGTCAGTGACTGAGAGCTGTTGAAATAATACTGCATGAGCGGATTGTCTGTTAGTGGAATGTTATGTTATCTATGTAACCAACCAGATCCCTGCAGCCTGAAACTCCTTCAATGGTACCAACTCGGGTTTACAATTTTTACAACTTCGGGATTAAATGCTTTTCGTATAATCAAATTATATATCAGGTTTCAGGGGGAAAAATTTAGAAACAACAATTTACTTGCATAGTCTGAGGTGGATGGTTTATAAACCTTTTTTTTTAGTCTGTCAGCTGTAGGCTAGAAAATATATTAATAATGTCATCGTGGATTGTAGTTTGTTTATAGATTATCTATTGGACGGACACCAACTATTAACTGGACCACTCAAATAAATTGAGAGAAGTTTGTCGTCCGTAGTAGACCTGTGATGCAATTACACGACACAGTAACAGAAACATGCTGCAAAAAAAATAATAAAAATAATAATAATAATAAAATTTCAAAAATAAAAAACAATGAAAGTATTTGTAGAGGCTGAATGAATGATGAACACGTCTTGGCACGCTTGTGTTTTGTGACTCATGGCGATAGTTATTGTTAAGCGTTAGAGGCAAATGAGCTAAAATGTAAGTGTTTTGGTTTAACATTGTGATTGCATGATTCAGATATTATTGCAGATATCTGCTGTTAACCTCGTGTTTGCCTATTGCTTATGAATTCAAACAGACCTGACAAAATACACACAGTTAACTGTGAAAAACAAAACAAAGCAAAGGGAAAAAGTGTGTCTAGACGTGTTCATCACTTTTAAGTGTCCTCTGGAAACACTTCCATTGTCATTTTTCGTTATCTTCTCTATCTGTATCTGATTATGCTTAGTGCTTCAAATGTTTGTATTGCTTTATGCAATCAGTATGTCAATATGGTCTTTCTTTGTCCTGCTTCATATCTTCTAAGTGCACATATGAAAGTAAAAACCCTCAACGAACAGGACTGTTTTGTTGCGTTCCATGGGATTCTGTTCCCGATGCTCAGCTGTAGTCGCAACGAGTTGCCCTGTCAGTGTTTGTGCAAAAAAAAAAAAAAAAGACAGAAAAGAAACTGAATATTGTGCCTCATATTTGTATTTGTATTTGAATCCATATGGAACACATTATCTGTTAATTCCCAATAGTGTATTCATATGAAATTACATCTCCAATCTATAGATTATCTACTAAACATCAACTACCATACACTGACTGAACCATCTAAATAAAGTAAAAGGGTAAAAGGGAAAAAAAATCTCTATTAAATATCAACAACCATAATCAACTATTGACATTAGTGGATAGGCTGGATAAGGACAGTCACCTGACCCATTATTGGTTAGGTGTCTGTTTTAAACGTCCTTAAAGTCCGCTATACAACTAAAGCGTTATCAGAAATAACTATCATGGCTTTCAGTTGTATTACACAAGTTATTTTTACGCACAAACTACATCAGGTCATTTTACACACTGTTAAGCTTGATTAATTATTTGTTTTCCCTTGACAGGTGATTCAGATTAACTTTGAGGAGTTTGACTTGGAGCTCGGGTATGACACGTTAACTATTGGAGATGGCGGAGAAGTGGGAGACCCCCGGACAATCCTCCAAGTGTGAGTGTCTCAGGCTTGCGATCTAACTGCAGTTTGAAGTATGTTTTTATATTACGATAATTATAACCATGTTATACTTTTTGTCCAGTTATTATAAAATTTCATTCACTGCTTTGTTTGTGTTATTTAATTTGAAATGTTGCTTAAAAAAGGTTGTGACTTTATCAAGCAAATTGTGAGAAAATATATGTATGAGTTCTTAAGTTCTTGTCTATATTTACATCTTATCCACTGGCAAGAAGGTCAATGGTTGTTCAATACCTAAAGAGATGTCAGGATCCTGAATATGCTGTAAAACTTTTATAGTGTACAAACACTGTTAGTTATGCTTGAAGCTACAGATACATGGTTT
This sequence comes from Chrysichthys thysi, assembly GCA_030068315.1. NCBI lineage: Eukaryota > Metazoa > Chordata > Actinopteri > Siluriformes > Claroteidae > Chrysichthys > Chrysichthys thysi. Next base: position 17,193,045 of record JAQLOM010000023.1, read on the forward strand.
GATAGCTTGTACGTATTCCTTCTAAATATGTGACACATCAATTCAGGTATTAAGTCACATTTTGGGTGATTTGAGTTATGCATGTTTTGGTTATGCAGCTTATGGTTTTTAGTTTTACACATTTTGATAGCAAGTTTCCTACTGTGACATGTCCATATGTCAACATAGCAACTGTGCGAGTTTGTTTATGAGGATAACCGTTGTTTATGAGGACGACCTTGGAAAACTTTGTCAGTATTTTTAGAATATTTAAATTCTATGATGTAATACACTTGAAGGAATCCTCAGCCTCGTTTCGACACCAGGATTTCCCTCCTAGCCGTAAAAAGAACTTTGCCAGCAGCAAGTTTTGTTTCTTTTGGAGGTTTTTTTTTTTCCTGAAAAAAGTGTCGAGGTGGAGAAACCAGCCTGGATGGTATTGTTTAAAGTGTTTTAAAACAAATGTTTAGGATTAAGATTTCTCAGTTCTGTTGACGAATCAGGAGGATAAGGTACTTATCCGCCAGTTTTGGCCAGAATTGAAGATTTGAACACTATCACCCTCCACACCTTATTGACCATAGAGCAAAACTAACCTGTGCGACTTAATACCTGAATTAATATGTCGGGACACATATAATAGTTTCTTCAAAGTTTGATCAGCATTAACAATGTTGCTCCAACTCACTTTGTAACATGCCCCAGCATAACGTTGTCTCTGACATCACAAGTTCACGTTTGGTGCCAAATTAGAACCAATTTTGATGTTATATTTTGCAGTGGTATTTGCATTTGATTAACTGTGAAGTGCATGTACATAATGCCGTTATACTACATCTGACTCAGATGCATGTGTTTTGTCAGGCTGACGGGCAGCTTTGTTCCGGACCTCATCGTCAGCATGACCCATCAGATGTGGCTTCATCTTCAGTCTGATGAAAGTGTTGGCTCCATCGGATTCAAGATCAATTACAAAGGTGAAGGAGATGTACAATATCATTAGAAAGCAATATTGCTTCAGGACCAGGAGGAAGACGAGTAAGATGGAATGTAATCAGATACTTAATTTTCAGTAAAGTCATGTAATATTTTCAATATTTCTCTGTATGTTTCCACTACTTTTGTTTATTTTGGCAGACACTTTTATCCAAAGCAGCTTATAATCCAGGCAGGATGCAACTGAGCAGTCGAGAGGTTAAGAGTCTTGCTCAAAGAGTTGAATTCACAACCTTCTGATCTGGAGCTGAAAGGCTTAAATACCGAGGCATCACTTCGCTCAGCTAATTTCCCTTTGAAGTAGCTTGCATTGGAGACGAATTTCAGTGCTTTACTGGACAGAAGTTTTTTACCAGTATTTCAAGTCAAAGATGATTTGTGTTCACCTAAAATAGTCAGGAAAATAGAAGGCACAAAACACAATCGATTCATTTTCAGAGACTCCTCACTCCCATCTAAAACAGCTACAGTGCTGAAAGAAAGCAACATTAAGCGCTATACAAATAAATTTGAATTGAATTGAATTGAATTTAGTTTCGGCTTGGTCCGTTTCTTACATGTTTCAAATGTCTGATTTCTTGGGGGGACGAATCCCATTTTTGCTCTTTGTGTTATTCCATTGTGACTTCGGTGAACAAATTCAGAGTTAGTCTAGGAAACCAAATATGAAGGACGAGCCGGAGATCTTGTGAAAGACAGAAGAAGAAAGAAGTGAAAAGGCTTTGCTAACAATAGCAGCCCACGTTTAATTGAACAGTCCTGTCAAGGAAGCGATCCATTCTCTCTCCCCTTTTCAATTGACTCCGGCTGAAAGGAGTAGAAATATTTCTGCGCCCGCTGACAGGTGAGTTCAGACTTATTGTCAAAGGTCATTCACTGTGTGTTTCCTCAGCAGTGTTTGATAGATGTTCAACACAGAGGGTAGGGCCAAATCAAGCAGTCCACTTGTCATGATACTGGTTTGTGTCAAAGCTACGGCTACAAGTACGAGACGTCCCTTCATTTAACATGTGCAATATGCACTGGAAAGAAGCAGGAGTCCCTACATAGCCCATATCTTTGATTATCTCCACTGCCTCAAGGTTTAGTAATAAATTAATGTCAGCATGATAAACAGCATGCCATCTGGGGTAATGAGAGAGAGAAACCCACATGCACACAGAGAGAGAGAAAGAGTGAGAGAGAGAGGAAATAAGCATTAGGAGTTGGGAGAATCCTTTGGAGCTTAAACTCAGAAAGCAGTGATAAAGGAACAGAGGAAGGAATTACGGGTTGTTTCTCAGTTTTTTGGTCCCAAGTTTTCTTCTAAATTCCATCCAGATCTTTCAGAAATCCCTAGAAACCTCTTTAAATGTCACACCAGGAAAGGAAATCTACAGGAAAGGAATATGTATTCAGGGAAGCCGTTTTTCTTTGCATGCACATGAATTTGTTTCGTTAGTCTCTGGGCTTTTTTTCCTTCTGAATTTTCATCTCACATCTAATATTTGTTGGGGATGCTGAGATGGCAATGTATACGTCAGTAATCCTGTGGGAGGTTACAATCGTGTTGAGATGTCAGTGAATGTTGTTTGTTGTTGTTGTTGGTGGTGGTGGTGGTGGTGGTGGTTTTTTGTTGGGTTTTTTTTTTTTTTTTGGTATATGCTTGCCTGCTTTCAGTTAAAATTAAAAATGTAGCATGTCGAGGTTTTGCTATGTAAATAAACATAGGCTCATAACTGGCAGCTTTATGCGAAATGGGAAGATTTATCAAACCGTGCAAATGCTAGTGTTATTAATCCAGTGAATCCTATACCTGACTGAAGCAAAGTTTAGTTGGAGATATCCCGTACTCTGTATAAAAGAAATAAATATGGTATTTTATGAAATCTCCTATTTTAGCACATTCTTTATAAATATTAAAATTCCTCAATAATTAAATTGTTTTTCACGATAGCTTCCAACTATTGCATCACTTTCTTTTTTTTTCTCCAGTTCCACCAACTTAATTGCTTTCGTCTGGTTCTCAGGCTCAGTTAGGCATATTCCGAAACACAAGTGGTGAATCTTATTAGAAAGAAAGAAAGTAGGAAATTTTGAACAAAGTTGAAAGGTTTATCTGAGTGCATTCCTCAAAACGGATTTCACTATCCAAACTGAAAAATGAACTAGAACACCTGTGCCTATTATGAGAGCTGGTATGTCGGTGTTAGCCTACCCTGCCTTCACCTTCGTTTCATGACATTCAGTATTAAATATTTATACTGAGACGCAAGTTGTATTTATATTGCATACTGTATTTCGATTCCTGTCTGAACTGACATCTAACCAAGTTTTGTTTTATTATTTTTATGTGGTATTTAAAGAAGAAGATCATTTTCCGCACGGGATGATTAAAGATTAGCACCGTTGCAGTGCACTGATCTGATGCTGAATATTTGAATTGGGCTTATACTAGCAAAAAAAAAAAGAAGCAAATTAAATATCAGAAGAATCATACGAGATATCAGATCCTGTAATAAATAGAAAAAAGACTTGATATATATTTGATTTATATTTGGATTTTCCTTGCTTAGGATGGATATCTGATTTGTTATCAGTACTGGCTCATAGTCAAAGTTTCAGTATCAGTATTGGGAATGAAAAGGCGGTATTGTGCCATCTCTAGTAAAGATGGCTTCTGTTTGCAAAGCAGAGGTACGTAATGTATTATAGAGCATTATAGAGTAAATTCCCACATTGTATGTGATAGTACCTATTAAAGCGTTGCTGCAATGCATGTGGTGTTACAAAAGCACCAAACCGTTGTCCAAAAAAAGAAAACATCTTTCTCAGTTCCATCATAGGCCCTTATTTGATGACACTTAGAGTAACTATGAAACTATACCGTACAGTGCTATAATTTTTTTTAAGATATTAAAAGTTAAAAGTTTGCACTGTTCTTGCTGTGTTTCTAGCCCAGTGGTTCTGACTCACATTCCTGAGCCGAGTTTTTGACGAGTGGTTTTATTTTTTGTTATTTTAAGTTTATTAATAAGGTATATATATTTATATATATACTCAGCAAAAAAAGAAACGCCCCTTTTTCAGGACTGTGTATTTCAACAATAATGTTGTAAAAA
>JAQLOM010000023.1:17197220-17209367 GCA_030068315.1 Chrysichthys thysi
AATACACGGTACCATACCGTATTTTACTGCCAAATGAACTCCGTTTACCCATCACCATTCTGTCTGAGAAGGGAATATGAGCCAGTCCTCTTTAAGCGCCGGTCTCTTTTAAACGCCGGGCCATCCAAATAATTTTTTGAATAAACGCCCGGGCTACTATTGGAAGATATATGGTATATGCTTTTTTTAAACAAACTTGAAATAGTTATGAGGTTAAGGTTATGTTTAGTTTCAATTATAGCATTAATTAGGTACAGTACATTAATGATTAAGCCAGTGGAAGGTCACCAAAATAATCAGCCGTATTAAGGCAAACAGGTGTGTGTTCTGAAGTAATTTGCAGTGACTACAATCACTGGTATGCACTGTTGGATTTCTGAATCATCCCCTAGCTGTCATTTTGAACATGCTTAATGCGCAATTTGAAATTGTGAGCTAAAATTGTGAATTTTGAAAAAGAAAATCTCCATTATCACACAAACGTTTCTACACTCGCATGATTTGACAAAGCAATATTAAAATGGAAACAAAAGGCATGGCATGAAAATCACATGGATGCGATCAAAATCACCATGTCAACAATTAGCAGGACTTGGAGATTCATCGCCATGTTTCATCTGAATGACTTTTTTTCGAGAGGAGAAATTTCAGCCTTAATCACATAGCATCATACAAAGGAAACACAGACCTTTTCACAATTGTGTTTTGTTGACTTTTTCTTTAAATCACAGTGGAAACCTGTAGATTGTTTTCTTTACTCCTAAATCCTAAGTTCTCATGTGTACCTCCTCATATTGCACGTGTCATAACTTGTATTTGTTTCAATTCTGCATGACACACGGATGATCCTTTCATGCAAACTCTGCAGTTGTTCATTATTCCGCTCCGAGCGGTCTTATACATCCTCATCAGCTGTGTTTTGCAGGAAGCATTAATCAAAGTTCTAATTAAAGAATCCTATTAAAGGACCTGCACTTTAATATTATTTTCTTCCTACTTTATCTTTGTTATGATTCTCAGCGGACTTTTCCGGAAACTTCTGCATAAACGAACCAGGTTTTATAAGCTCATTTAGAATGAAGTGGTTGAACAGATGAAAAGTTATTGCCCAGCGAATTTGGTTGTGTAAACATTATTTCGACCGGCTCACCTTTGATTGGCCTGCGAAAAGATGTTTGGGCACAAATCAGCAACAGTAATTGACTTTGGGATAAGAGATGCATGAAGGGAAAAAAAAAATAATTGAAATGAGCCATCGTCCATGACGCCGAAGATCTAGGTGTTTCTCTTGTTTATGTTTTAAAGAATGTTATGAAATTAAACCTTGTTTCCTGACGTTTATGTGAGTTTGATTTAATGAGCCCAAGAACAGTTCAGGTATATTTCACGGATGGTATAATTATATGGTAATTACAGCAATAAAAACTGACTTCCCACAACATAACCTTTGCAGACTATGTGTATATATTCCTATATATAATCCCTGTTGGATGGTAATGCATATCCACACTTATCCAGCTAGGCCTACTGAAATCCTGAGTCAGCCACGCATAGAAAGTCTGTCATGTCGAGTTGCTCTATAGCTTACAGATTTCCAGCCGACTCATCCCGTGCCCACCATTCGCTTAAGAATAGCGTTATCTGTTGCCATGGTTTCCTGCAGACAATTTGTTCTACATGTTGTTGTCGTCGTAAAGCACAAAGCAGTAAATATGGCCTAACCTTCCTCAGCCCTGCCTTCAGACTGAAGCAGTGAGCAGGGCATTGTGGCACTCATAAAGAGTGTCACACAGGAAATTAATGCCATACATCACACACTGGCCAAAGACCCTAAGACGTCTGTAGAGAAATCTCCTTCTGCGTTAATTTTTACCCCAAATATAATTTACTGGAATTATGCCTTCCTCCTCCTCACCTCGTATTTTATGCATGACGAGCACAATGGGGTTCACAGTTGGGGGTCTGCCGGCAGACATATTGCTCTCTTCGTTTGCCTAGCATGCAGTGAGTGGAGTCCTGTCAAAGTAAGTTGATGTGAGCTCCTGCAGGGTGTCTGTCAAATGTGTGTTTTCCCTAACTCCTTAGTGGCCTCCTTAGTTCTCTCCATATTTCATAGTTTTAGTAGTAAGTAATGTTGGATACAAATTTTAAGCCCCCATAGCCAAATCACATATCCTGTTCATTTTTGAAGAAAACAAACTATTAAAAACAAAGAAAAGCTTTAGACATTTTGAACAGTAAAGATAATTGTGAGCTGGATGTACTGTGATATCGTTTTTTTAACGGTATCTCCTAGATCAGTGTTTCCCAACCTTTTTTGAGCCACGGCACACTTTTTGCATCTGGAAAATACGACGGCACACGGAGGGGGTTGGGGTTGTCGGCGATCAACTGTTGCGGGGGGGGGGGGTATATCAGTGTATAATCTGTTAACTTGCATGCGACCCGGTACCGGGACACAGCAGTAACGCCCCTTTGTTTCTTAGGCTCCGCCCCTTTCATTGTGCGGTAATATAGTAATGTTATAGGTCCCCTGAAAGCTGAGACTCAGGAATATATAGACAGCCAGCTCACCATGAAAAAAATCATGTTTTCTGTGCTAAAACATTCAATATCTGTCATTATGTCACACTTCCACAACCCAACTCAAAGCCTGTCTCCCTAACTTGTAGCCTGTGTGTACATCCATAGCATCAAGTCACCCCGCCATGTTTGGGCTCAAATTTTCCGTAAGAACCCAATAAATTGGAATATCCACTGTGTTTTATCGACATATGGTTCTTTATTTGTACTATCCGACTCAAATGACACCGAATAGTTTTAAAAAAAAACAAATCTGAACTTTTTTCTGGTGGAAAACGGAATCTTTAGCATAGTTCTCCATTGTCTTCGCTAGATTCACGCCATTAGCTATGTTCAGGAGACTCTCCTGATTATGTAGATACCCGTCACGTTTCTGTAGGACCTTCTGGTCTCAAAGCATGTCAGTCATGCTGGATGATAATAGGTCGCTTCAGCTTTGATGGACAGTGGCTCTGACGTATGACAAGTTACAGGGGTGGGACCAAAATATTCTTGTGGCCAACAAGGAGACCTTTCCAACGGTATATAACACATCCAGGTACTGCCTAGGGAATCTTGGGAAATTGAGTGCGTAATCGTTGTGCGCTTGGTGCACTCTCGGTGCGTGCAACGTGAGGTTAAATGTTTTGCCGGGGGGGATTCTCACGCAGCACACCTGACGACCTCTCACGGCACACTAGTGTGCCACGGCACACCGGTTGAAAAACACTGTCCTAGATTGATGTTTACATCTTCAGTCAGCCGCTTAAACCTGATGGTTGTTTAATGTGAGCGCAAGGTTTGAAAAGTCTGCAAAATTAGCTGGGGTGCCCAAACTTTTGAATATAGCTGTAAAAAGGATGCTTTATGTGTAAAGCTCACTTAAAACAATGGCTGTTGATCAAAGTGCTACATCTAAGCAAAAACGTCCACAAGTAACTTCCATCAATTGCTTTAGACAACAACGTACTGTAAATAACTGAAGGCAAACCGAATAAAGGGCATTCGGGGGTGCTTCTTCTTGTGAATTCTACTAATACATTCTATTGCTTTGGGACATAAAGCCATAAAACGCTAAAACATTTATAAAATTACGCATTCTATGTGCATAAACAGCCTTTTAATATCATGCATTGCCAACGTAGAGTACACCATCAGTAATATACATTGCTGTGTATCTGATTTCTTTTTGGCTTTCCTTCAGGTCAAGTGGCTGCCTTGTGACAATATCTATAGTTAAAAGTGCGATACAAATACATTTGAATTGAATTGTAGTGGATGATTTATTCATTCTTTATAGAAATTGACAAGGAGAGTTGTGGCGACCCTGGCACACCGCTCTATGGGATGAGGGAAGGAGATGGTTTCTCTAATGGAGATATACTGCGCTTTGAGTGTCAGTTCGGCTTTGAGCTGATCGGAGAGAAGACCATTTCCTGCCAAAACAACAACCAGTGGTCTGCCAACGTCCCAATCTGCATCTGTGAGTAACGGCTTTAGATAACAACATGAGCTGTATCACCCCATTACAGTGATACCCCTGTAGGACCTGGCAAATTTTTCTTTTTTAGACTTCACAAGGGATACCTGATGTAAAATAGATTTTAGCAGCAACGGTCTTAATTGAGATTTCTCTTCTTTGGTGGTTTTTAGCTGTTCTAAAGTCCACAGGCTAAATTCCTTCCATATCTAATTGGAGTCGTGAACAGATCTGGCCTATTTATAGCCCACAGCCCATCCGTGGCATATGCAACATTAATATTTCACACAAAGTCTGGAACTTAATTGCTTGACGTGTGAGAGCTGATGCTTGGATTTCTTTAAGAAATAATGTTCTAAGTAAATTCATTTTTTGAAGGCATGCTGTTTGTCCTGGGTTACTTTTACTCTGTTGGTCAGATCTGGATTAAAAGATATTATGTAGGCATACAGTACAGCTGCCCTGGTTATCTCACATGCACACACAAACACACACACACACACACACACACATATATATATATATTTGCATGTGTGTGTATGTATGTGATCTTTGTTACTCTTGCAGTTTTTTAATGGTCATAAATGGAAGCAACTTGAACATACTGCTGATGTTCTCTTGCATATTTCAGGAAAGCTGATTAGTCTGCTCTGTTCATGTCTTGTTAGTTTCTCTCTTCTACTCAGATTGATCCAGTTCTGTTCTATATTGTTCTGTTTTAATCTAAAGTAATATTTTCTATTCCATTCTATTCAGTTCAATTCTATTCCAGTCTATTTTGATTTTTTTTTTTTTGTCTATTTAATTCCATTCTTCTCTAGTTTAGCCTAATCAAATCTAATCTAAACTTATCAGGACTAACAAATTCTTTTTATTCTCTGACTTCTATTCTATTCTATTTTAGTCTAGTGTACTGTACTTGTCTGACCTTGGTCTATTCTATTTTAATCTTGTCAGGTTTAGTCAGTTTGGTTCGAGTTCAGTCTAGTCTAGTCCAGTGTTGTCAGGTACAGTCAGGTATAGTCTGTTCTATTATAGTTACGTCTCTTGTACTCTGTTTGATTCTAGACATTCAGGTTCTGTTCAGTTAGATTCCGATCTCTTTTCTTCTGCTCTATTCTATTATATTCTATGAGGGAGAATCAAAAAGTATGGGCAATTTATAAATGGTGCGATAACCCAGAGAGCAAAAGACAAAGCATGGAGCAGAGACATGCGTCTTCTCCAGTGAAGAAGAAATTCAAAAGTCAGGCTGCAGTTTACCACAAATACGACAAATGCGTCGTCTTGCATGGGGACTATGTGGAAAAGTGATATGTTCAGTTACTTGTATTAAAGCCGTTAAATGTATGTTGCCTTCTTCTGCTCTATTCAAGATTCTCCCTCATGTGCTGTTACCCTCTATTCTATTTAGCTCTGTTCCATTCTTCTCTATTCTAGTCTATTCTCTTCTGTTCTGTTCTGTTTTGCTCTTCCAGTTCCCTGTCTCTCCAACTTTACTGCTCCTATGGGCACAGTACTTTCTCCTGATTACCCAGAAGGCTATGGGAACAACCTGAACTGTGTGTGGCTGATTCTGTCAGAGCCAGGCAGCCGCATCCACTTGGCCTTCAATGACTTTGATCTGGAGGCTCCTTACGACATCCTGACAGTGAAGGACGGTGAGCTGCTGGACTCTGCTGTCCTGGGCCGCTTCACTGGAGCCGAGGTTCCTTCCCATCTCACCAGCAACAGCAACATCCTCCGTCTGGAGTTCCAGGCTGACCACTCCATGTCCGGCCGAGGCTTTAACATCACCTACAGCAGTGAGTATCTAACTCATCATATTTTGCAAGAGACTATGAGTTTTGAATGTGCAATTTGACAGATGCAGTTTTTTTTATATTTGTATAGGTAATCAGCAGTGCATGAGATCTAAGTGTAATTGGGGGTAAAAATGTTTTCTAGTCTCATAAGGGTTTCTGAGGTAATCTAGAATATTATATAATAGTAACATAAAATATTTAACTGGAATGTGGAGTTTGTTTATATGAAAAATTCTGTATATTTTTCCATTCAATAAAAGTGACAACTGATTAATTCATAGTTGTTAAAGCTCGGTTGAAAGCTGCTTCAGAGTGAAAATAAACTTTTTTATTAAAAAATTATTTTTTATAATAAATAATTTTATTTATTATAAAAGTCCATCCTTTTCCAAAGAACTAAATATAGCTGAGAGTTCTGAAGAATATTTACAAAATGGGAAATGATGTTCTTTGGGCAAAATGGTAACTTTTCCAGAAACTTTTTTCAGTGTTTATATTCTTTCAGACAAATAGACATTTTGTTGCATCCCTAACATAAATTCTCTGAAACCTAGAAATGTCTACAGAGCATCAGCTTATTTACATTCAAATGAGCAAAAACTACACATTTCTTTAATGAATGAGGACAAAGTTGTGTTTTTTTTAACAAAGCATAATAGACTGCTCTCATTTGATGTGTTGTAGGACATGGTCTCCATAATGGACCGACACTTTGCTCCGTGTTGTCACTAAAGAGTTGTGAGAAATGTGACGGAGCACTGTTAAATCTGTATTCGTTCTGACAAACATGGTGTCCTTCTTTCAGGCTTTTCCTGTCACTAGACATCCATCAGTCAGTCAGACACGCTGTTTGAGTGCTCGGCTTCCAAGCCATCTGCCTCGGGGTCCAGTTTCCGCTTCATAAAGTTCTAAAATGGAAATGATGAAAGGAATCACATGCGGTCAATAGCTCCGAGTAGATTAATAAGCAATGGCCTTATTGGAAAAATGTCTTATGTTCAGTGCAGCCTCAGTCTTCTTGCTTTTTGTTGAAGCTAAAAAAAAAATAAAGAGCCACTCCTATGGTGACATTCATACTTTTTATCTTTTTACCACCTTATCCTCTAATGCAGAAGAGGCATAATGGTTATTTAAGCAGTGTGAGCATTTATAAGACTTTTATAAGGCTTGACACCTTCAAGATGTACTGTAGGTTAACACAGTATGAGAGAAAATTAAAAACAGTTCAGGATTTATAGCTTGTATTCAGGCTTCAGTATCACAGTGTTTAAAAAAGCACCTCAGATTTGTTCAGAAATCAGTTATTTATTCTGTCCTTATCTACCCTGCATAAGAAAAGTATAAAGAATCCATGACATTTTTATGACATGGTTATGCCATTCTTATTATGGTGTGGGAGGGTTGTGAAAATAGTTTTCTGGACCTTATTGGCCATTGTTATTTATTCTTCTCTCCCAACAGCATTTGGCCATAACGAGTGTCCAGACCCTGGAATTCCTCTAAACGCACGGCGATTTGGTGACAGCTTTCAGCTAGGCAGCTCGATCTCCATCATCTGTGAGGATGGCTTCATTAAGACACAGGGAGCAGAGACTGTGACCTGTGAGCTGAACACCGGCAAGGTGATGTGGAGCGGACCCATCCCGAAGTGTGAAGGTAATTTTACTGGCTCCAGTCGAGAGGCAGCAGCTGTGAAGGGCAATTATCCCCTCTTACCTATTCAGAGGATGTGAGTGTGAATGGACTAAAGAGTAGAAAGTTGTGGCAGAATCAGACCAGAATGTAAGAAGCAGGTGAAAATGGATTTGTTTCTTATGGGACTACTGTTTATACAATTTTGTAATCTTCATATACAGTTCCTCTTGATCACAAAGCAATAACAGTCACAACGGAAAAATAGACAAATAAGGAAACCTTTGATATCTTTTCTGTGTCCCCAACACCATTTTATCCGCATTCAGTATACCTGATTCAAATAAGTAGTTGTAATCTACTTGCTTGACTTGCCCAGTAGGCAAGTGACAGTATATTGTGCATCAATAAACCATGGTACAATTTCAAATTGACAGAATTTTTTAAACAAATGAACTGCAATCATCTCTTAGTTTTTCCTCGCTGTAATTGCATTTTCTTTTTGGATAAAAGAAACTTGCAATAGCCGGAATACACATGACGTCATTGTCGGCATCGATAATGCAGCTCTAATGCCACAAAAACATCTAAAAACAAATGAGAAAGAGCTTTTGTGCCACTGAATTCACAAACATTAAACTAGAAATCAGAACTATCTTTGTACCAACTACCAAAAGTAAAAAAGAAAAAAAAGAAAAAAAAAGAGGATGTTTTATGTTTAAGCTGAATACAGCCTTCACAAATGTCCGTAATTAATATGAATAAGCTTATTATTAACTTTTTTATTATTTCTGTTATTAAAAGGGAATATTTAATTTAATAAAGATTATGTAAATCATTTTTAATATCATAGCAACATCGAATTGTTTAATCCAATATCATGAATTGATTTGTGAATTGAGTGAATTGTTATATGCCTATTGCCCAGACATCTAACTGAGTTGACTAAAAAGTGGTCACTAGTCTAATATAGTAACATGCATTTAACCACTTTGTTTAGAAACCAAAATAGAGTGATTTCTTTGTTTTTTTTTCACCCATTGTTTAAGCACTGCATACCACTGGCTACTCAGTTAAATAAATTGACTGACATGTACCAAAATAGACCCTGGTTTAAATATTTTTAATTTTACTAAATAAAACTAATCAACTAGGATATAAACTTTGCTTCTATTTATAAACTTTTTTATAGTTACCTTGTTGGAAAATGATTTTTGGACGTTAAAAGTATTTGGCTTGTGTTATCCAAAATACTTGGCCACATTACAACAGCAGGCTGCAAACACATCCCAAGGTGACATGTCAGTTCAGTTATTGAGTGCTCCACAGCAGTGATACAGAGAAAGCTCAAATTCCATATGCAGATGGATAACTTATTACTGTGAAAAATGGCAAGCACCTTCTGTTGGTTTTGTTGCTATGTTCTTTACATGATAGCTAATTTTGCACAATAGTCAGAATGTAGCTGCTGGTGTCTACACCACTATGGGGCCGGAACAACCAGCCTCTAAAAAACAACATATTTTTCAGACTTCTGTCTAACCTTGTTGTTAGTTAATGCCCTTTCTTCTCTTTTCACAGCTCCTTGTGGCGGTCACTTCTCTGCTCCAAGTGGGGTCATCTTGTCTCCTGGTTGGCCAGGCTATTACAAAGACTCTCTCAGCTGTGAATGGGTCATAGAGGCTGAACCGGGGCGCTCGATCAAGATCACTTTCGAAAAGTACTTTTGTACACACTTATTCGAGAATTTGAAACTTTTCAAACTCATTGCTTTACTAAGCTCATCCTCTGAAATTTTACTTCCCAGGTTTCAGACAGAGCTGAACTGTGATTTCCTGGAGATCCACGATGGGCCTAATCTTCTGTCTCCACTGATCAGTTCATTTAATGGCACACAGGTGCCTCAGTTTCTGTTCAGCAGCAGCAACCACCTCTACATGCTCTTCACCACCGACAACAGCCGCTCAAACAGTGGCTTCAAGATCCTCTATGAGAGTAAGAACGCTGCCAGTTTAACATGGATTTATTATGATTTGGTCCTAAAACTGTGGCCATTGTTTGGATGAGGTTTACCTGACCCCCTGTGTTTTTTAAATAATATCATTAGAATACCTGAATGAAGAGTATGGATGAATATTGAGTCATTGCTTGGAAACCTTCACAAGCACATAATTACATTAGACTTAACTTTGTACTTCTAAACATTTTTATGGTTCTTTAACCTGTAACTGTGAGGGAAAATATATTTTTTGGTACAGGACAGACCGTCAAACTGGATTAGCCCCTTATCCCAGAGTGCAGCGGAAGCGCAAATCACTTTCAAAGCATTTGCTGTGAAACAGCCAACACCTTCTAGTGTGCTTCACTTAGTTCTATCTATGCTCTGTTTGCCTGCTTTCTGAGTTTACAGCCAACATGGGATTTATGGTTAAAAATCTGTAGATACAACACTCCACATACAACAAGGATAAGAATCTAATAATGTCTTGGTCTCTATGTGTAGGTGTGACAGTGGATGCTTACTCCTGTCTGGATCCTGGGATTCCTGTCAACGGCCTGCGCTACGGCCAGGACTTCTCCATCGGCTCCACGGTTTCTTTTGGCTGTGACTCTGGCTACCGTCTCAGCCACGAGGAGCCCCTGGTCTGTGAGAAGAATCACTGGTGGAGTCACCCTCTACCTACTTGTGATGGTAGGTCCAACAATTTAGTACTAAAAGCAAAAAATAATGGATTCCCTAATCACTTCAGTTGAGGTCACTGACAAAGCAATTCTAGAAAGAAAAAAAAGGGTGTTGACGACAACAGGTAACAGGCTGCATTTGTCACATTGCAGTGGACCTGCACACGTATTGACACATCAGGTAAATTGTAGCCTGATGAAATAGGTTACACATGTCAAAGCTCTTTTGGTAGCCTGTCCTTTCTTTTTCCAATTACGTTATGTTCTCTATTCTGAGGGGACCAAATTAAGACGGTGCAATTCAATGGGAGGCCATTAGGCAGTCAGTGAAGAGGCTATTTACCATGATGGCTGCTGCTGCTGATAGAAGCTGATTTGCTCACCAGTTTAAGACATTCAGGAGATTTCTTCAGAAATGTTCTTTTACCTATTTAAGCCTACTGAGCAGCCTTTCTGGAAAACAATGTGAAACCGAAAAAACAAGCTTTGTTGTGCAGACAGCACTGAGAGTTATTAGTGTAATGTGATTTTTTATTTATATTTAGAGACACTGCGTTTGTCGATAAAATTCATTTCCTTTTAGCTTAATGTAGTTGTAGTATTCAGTAACTACAGAAACGCCATAAAATTGGTGAAAGTAACTCTTGACCCACAAACAGATCTTTAAATTTAAGGGGTTAATGAAAGCGTGTTGGTTTCCTTTTTTTTTTGGCTTCTTCAGAAGTGGGATAAAAAAGCTTAGATACAGAAATAAGATGTAATTACAAATAAAGGGAAAACAAAAATATAGCCCAGATAAGAGAGTAAGGTCAAAGTGTTGCCCCACATTTTGCTTCATAAAAAGACTCCGTTAGAGTTGTCATTTACTGATCCTCTGATGATATTGCCTAGGATAGATAAGTGGAAGTGCTCAAGAGAGGGTTCAGTCTCTCCAGTGGAGTTGAGAGCACTACATAATAATATCTTTGCTTGGCTAATTCATCATTTACTTTCTTTGCATGTACCTCCATTATCCAAAGAGGATAGTTTGTCAGACAGGTCAATTAGATCTTAAACATCCATTGCTACATATTGTAGTGCAGCGCTGGAATCAGAAGAACAAGTGGGAATCGCTGATTGTGTGTTTGCTCTGCCATGCAGCACTATGCGGAGGTGATGTGAGAGGACCGGGGGGTACCATCTTATCTCCGGGTTACCCTGAGGTTTACCCGAGCTCTCTCAACTGCACCTGGACTGTGGAGGTCAGCCATGGCAAAGGTATATCTCACAAACACACACACACACACACACACACACACACACACACACACACACACCTTTCACAAGTTTCACACCTTTTGATGGTGTGCTTTTGACAATAACATTTCTTTAAGATGGAATAAGAAAATATGTTTTTTTCCTCGTACTCCGGGGAGTCACTGAGCATTTTATTTAGCTTTCTTTTTATGTTGGTTGCTGCTGTGTGCTCCTAGCAATGAACTCAAGATATTTAAGATGTAATTGCATTTAAACAGTATCTTTAATAGAGAGCCTGAGGGCGGCCAACCTGAGCACGCAGTGCATCAAGCATGGTCATTAAAAATCAGAGCAATGTGCCATGAATTGCACTTGGAGTCTGGAGCAAAGTGGAGATGTTGATGAACAAGATTAAAAGAAATGTGCTTGTCTCAGTGTTCAGTACTCGCATAGCTGAGCTGATGTCACATACGACATTTTCTCTGTTCCACATTTGAGAATACCTTTGCGTGCGGGCAGTTCATGCCTACATATGCACATGCACATGCCTATATGTTCATACATATGCACTGATGGACATGTTTATGCTTGATTAGCCTTTAATATTATAATTCATTAGCCTTATACATTTCTTTATATTTAAACATATGCACTTATGGATATGTTTGTGTTGCGGCTGAGTCCACGGGAACGCGACACCGCGATTAGCGTAGCCGCTACAGAGCGAAAGGTACCTTGGTAGGAGAGAGA
>JAQLOM010000023.1:17229012-17243080 GCA_030068315.1 Chrysichthys thysi
TGGCCAATACTAAGATTGAGACGCTTTCTTTTACCACTAGACTTATCTTTGGGTGGCATAATGATGGCACTGGGCAGGAAAACAGTGAAAAACACCAAATAATCGCCGAAAAAAACAGTACAGCTTCACAACAACCTCAGCTCAACCGAAGCTTGTAAACAACTAGTAGCATGCACGCCACTGCCGCCTAGAGGACAATTGCTGAACTACAGGACTCATTTCGGCCGGGTTTCGTCCGTTGCATCCGAAATCCATTAATGCGGTGTTCGTACATGAGAGGATCAACTGTATATGGATAGAAGTAAAAATCACATCAGACCTTCAAACTCCCACTGGCAGTGTATGAGAGCTGTAGAATATGTAGATATAGGGATGTTTTATTGTTCTCTTTTCTTCTTAAATACACACATACAGAGTAAGAAGGATACATCTTGCACAGCAGTCTAGCAATGACATACAATACAATGAAGGTACAGGCAAAAAATCTAACATTATCTTATGCATTTTAGGTTTTCACTTGGCGTGCTTTTTATTTCACTTGTGCGGCATGTTTCCGATACAAAAACATCCCTGCGCTATTAGACAAATGTCACTGCTTTGAAACAGACAATCCAGTAGAAATAGGCAAACAGGCATTACCATACAAGCCCTCTTCGCCCACAGCAAAACTGGATCGTAGTGGAAGTTTGTGTCCAATGACTGTGCTGTTTTGAGTAGTGCATTGATAAGGATAGAGTGAAATTGCTTCAGTCAGCACATTGGAGAAGCATTTTGTGCCCAACAAATGATGTCCTCCTGTGAAAAAGAATAAAGCTGCCCTTGGCTAGACTGCTTCTTATCAGATTGGCCTTGTATGGAACCAAGTAACTGGTTTAACAAAATAGAAATAATAGCTCACGTTAAGCAACAAGAAAGGTGTGTGGGTTTTTTTTTTTTTTACTGTAGGTACACAGAAATAAATCTTTTATCTTGGTTAAGAATTTAATCTATGTTATGAGAATTTTCTCTGTGATTAAGTGTGAGGTTTTGTTTGTTCCTCAATCAGCAGTAACCAATTAATTGGCATATACTGCGTATTATACTGTAAGTAAGCCATAACAGTATGAAGTGTTGTTCCATGAATAGATATGCACGGAGTGACGGGTAATTTGTTCGACTCGCGTTGGGGACTTTGCCAGATCATTTATTCACACACATTAGAATGCAGCCATGGCAAACTCTGGAGATTAAACCCTGCAATGATGGCGCCTTAGAGACTAATGATGACGGCAGGGCCTTCTCTCGTCCAAGTTTTCTTTCCCCAGATCTTTTGTAGTGCTTGATGTATTCCTCTAACAGCCAAGAGGCTTGTGTAGGTATCACACTCCCTCCAGCTCCAACCAGCTCGCTCAGCTCCCCCAGTCCCCCAGCTACATGCAGACTTTTCATTCAGTCACTTCCACTAATCATACACACACCTCCTGTGACCTCGCACTGGCTTGTTGCAGCAGCAAATTGAAATGGGACTGGAAGTGTTCTTTTTTTGTGCATCTTATTACAGAGAGGAACCTTATTCAAATATAGCAGTCAGTTTCATTTGAATAAACGTGAACAGTCACAACTCAGGGACCAACAAAGGGTCCAGCACTGCAAGAGGAAGAAAGGTAGGTTGAAATCATTTTTGACATGCAAGGGACATAACCGTAGAGCAAAAAAAAAAACAACAAAAAAACTGTACCAGCGTGATTTCCATAGCTTTTATACACTGTTCTCAGATGTTCTCATTTCTGTGCTTCATCTGACTAAAGGCACAGACCATTCTTTTTTCGGTTACAGAGAAACGTATGCAATTTTTTTCTTTGAACACGATCAGACATCGCAAAAGAAATCTTTAGTTGTGAGTTGAAATCAATGGTCTTAGGATGCATGGTGCAACATGCTCACCAGTTTCCAATTTTGTGATGGTAGGAGGACAGCATTGGATGGCGTGAAACTCACAGGACAGCTACAAACACAGTAATGATGTAACATAAACATGGTAATAGACAAAAAAATTATCCTTATTACCTAAAGCTAGTTTTCTGTTTCTACAACTCCTTTTTTTCTGCTTGATCACACTAAATAATAATGTAAGCAGAATGTAGTAATTTTCTTTAATTATAGGGTTATCGTTCGAGGATCTTCATCATTTGGTCTGACATGGAGGACATGTTATTACACAGTCTGTTATACACTGTAAATTCTAATGAGTTAACCTAAAAAAATAAAAATTGCCTTAAAAAAAAAAAAAGTAATGTGGAATAGGGATTGTGTGTTATACTAACAAATTTAGATTTGTTACATATAATTCCTATTCCACTTAGCTTTTTTAAGGCAATAAGCTTGCACGCTTCTTTAAAGTAAGGTCAGCGATTAAAATGTACAGTGCAATTTGTAAGAAAAGATAATCTTAAATTATAATTATTATTATTATTATTATTAGTAGTAGTAGTAGTAGTAGTATTATCTTCTAAAAATGCTTTAGCAGGAATGGAAACATGACGGTGCTTACACTAATTAATTTATTCACTTCATTTATTTATTCCCTTGAATGTTTTTTGTTTTTTGTTTTTTTTGCTGAAGACCAATGCCATACTTTTTTTTCAATTTGGACTTATCTTTTTTTTTTTTTAACTGTATCCTTTTTAATCACAGAACTTCTTCAGTTTTTCATGTTCCATTCTGCACTTTATCCAAAGCATTACCTACATGCAAAACTCTAAATAAAATGTGTTTTCTCTGCCTGAGCACATGTAAGCTGAAGTATAAAGAGGTAGGAAAAAGAATGTGGCTCACTAAAAATTCACATAATCATCGTAGGCTGGGTCTTGGAGTGGAGAATGTAAAGGTAATTTACTAAATGGAGGCTATAACAAGTGATTTATTCAAAATATGACACTGGTAATATCATCCTAACGTGGCAGCATGTAGAGGGAAACGATGCAGGGGCATTAAATAAATCAGCCTGGCTGTGAGGCTTTATGGGCCTCCCACTCTCTTGCTATGATGTGTGATGTGATGGGTATTAATCTATCTGTTTGTACTGTTTGTTGTTTGATTGAGTGAATTTTTCACCGTTATCTCTGGAGTCGCCTTCTTCGGCAGATTTCCGTCTAACGAAGCAAACCCAGGAAGTCAATTTTAGTTTTAAGATTCACCCTTACTGCACATTTGTCTTGTCCAAACCAATCAGCCAACAAAAATCATGTATGAGGTCTTATTACGAGCTTTTACAATCGCAAAATGTCCATGTGGTGTAGTTATAAGCTCAAACGTCGCTTTGTAGGATGAAACGCGACGTATGTAACAGTAGAGTAATTGAATATCTTAATATTATGATGGTAGCTGGCATTTCGATCAGTGCAATATTGCATTCTTTCACCAATGTTCCATGGTTTCGCTTCTTGTGCCTAGCTGAGTGCGGCTCATCTGTCTTCAACAATGAAGGGATTCTCTTGTCACCAAATTACCCCATGAACTACGACAACAACCATGAGTGCATCTACAGTATCCAAGTGCAGGCTGGGAAAGGAATCAACATCTCGGCCAGAACCTTTCATCTGGCCCAAGGGGACATCTTGAAGGTAATTCCATTTTCTCTGCACAGTTCTTGCCCAGGAAAGCCATTTATATGACTATTCTCTGTAGTCATGGCATTAGCATACAGAATGCATCAGTGTGGGGCTTGTATTCTAAAGCCCAGAAATTGACTTTACATTTTTATTATCTGTACTCCCACAATTAGCATTAGATTACTGCAGGAACCTCGGGAGATTCTTAACATTTAGTCACTTCTGACTGCATTCAAATGGAGAGGCTCTAGTCAAAGGAAATTTCTCAGAGTGTCTATATGGTATAGTCAAATATTCATATTTTTTTTTCTTTTCTAAAATGTCAAGCAATTTTTCACAGATTAACATGACGAACGAAACCTTACTGTTAAATAAGATTATTTATGTTGAGGAAAAGACCCATTGGCGTTCCAATGACTTGCGTAAGCATTTAGCCAACTTGAACTTTTCCACACTTTGTGTCATGACAAAAACTAGTGCTACGCAAAAAAAGGCTGGCAGGAAGGTCGATGTCGTTTTCAGAATCATTTAAAAATAAAATATATAAAAGTTGCAGTCTGGTGCACCAGGTACACTTGGCGTCTTTTTTTGTTTTCGGTCTAATTCCAACTTTACCCAGTCTCCTTTAGGCAGAGTCTCAGTTGTGCTATGTTCTTACATTTTTTAATAGCGTGTTTAATGGTGCTCAGTGGGATGTTCAAAGTTTTGGACTTTTTTTTTTTTTAAATAACCAAGCTCTGATAATTTTCTAGAACTTTCTACCTGGCTTGTTTTGAGATGTGCTTGAGTTTCATGATACTGTTGTTTAGATGTCTTCTCTAACAATCTCTGGGACCGTCCAGGAGCAGGTGTAGTTATACAGCGGTCATGTGACACTGTAATTGCATGGAATTATGTGCAATTCTGGTGGTGACTGGTTACACCAGGACTAATGTAGTTCCACAGCAACAGAAGTGAATACTTATGCAATCACAACTTTTTTTTTAATGTTTTTTATTTATTCATCATTTTGCAATTTACACTGACCCACTCCACCTTTCCCTCTATAAAATGTGGAAAAAAACATCAAATAGTTTGAATACTTATAACTCTGTTAGCAGATTACACTCTGTTAGTAGATTAGTTGCCATATCTATGTCGGATTCAGGGGGGAAAAATGTTATTTCATTGTACTGTGTGCTGCACACTGTATATAACTATGATGAAAATAAAAATTTTGAACTTCACTGCTTCACTTAGATTACCTTCTGATATCCATTTGGTCCAGCTCACCCAGATGCCCCAATCAGCTTTGTGTTTTCGCTTTTATTTACGCTAACATATTATTCCTTATCCTTTGTAGATCTATGATGGTAAAGACAACGCAGCCCATGTGCTGGGAGCCTTCACAGGGTCGGCAATGCTGGGCCTGACTCTTATCAGCACTTCCAACCATCTGTGGCTGGAGTTTTACTCCGACGCTGAAGCCACTGGAGAAGGATTCAAACTCGTCTACTCTAGTAAGATATTAATCCAGCACTTCCACACGCAGCACATGGCATGCAGCACAGCATAAGCGAGCTCAGGTTTCATCGCTATAATCAGGGACGAGTGATGAAATCATTTATAATAAATGTAGCGTACTTCTCAGGTGAGGCTCTGTGTTAGTGGCGCTTTTATTGTTAGTGCCTGATTTTTATTAAAACAGTGTATCATCATCTAAAGTTTGGTTTAGTGTCTGATGCTGTGCAACAAAAGGTTTTGGGGAAAATATTCCATTCACTTATCCATTAAAGGTTGCAAGGAAACTGGCACCAATCCCAGCTGACTTCGGAAAAGAGTCAGGGTACACCCTGGGCAGGTCACCCATCTAGAAGCGGGTTAACACACAGATACGTTCACACTCACATTTCCACCTATGAGGAATTTAGAGCAGATCACTTGACCTAATCTGCATGTCTTTGGGCTGTGGGAGGAAACCAGAGTGCCTGGAGAAAACCCACACAGGCACAGGGAAAACAAATTCCCTGATCTCCAGTCAGCCAGCAGGTTTGAACCCAGAACCTTCTTGCTGTGAGGCAAAAGCTCTAACCTCTGCATCACCATAGACCACGGGGTTTTTTCTGTATCATCTTACTCGTATCTTCTCTTGACGCTGCATTTCTCAAAGGTCTTAAAAGGTGCTATTTAAGATATGTTTATGCTTATAATGTCTCAGTGAATGCAGATAAATGGATGCAAGTGTGCTTGAACACAACTTGGGTATCTGCATGTGGCCACAAAACATGGTGTGCAAAATATGAAAAGTGGTTTGATTGCATATTTTAATTCTAGATTTAAGTATCTTTAAAATCACGGGTCATTTGTTGAATTTGCTGGAGCCAATTCAGAAATCAGAGAAATCAGGGAAAATGTTAAAGGTTTCCTCATCTTAACAGAAAATCAAGTTTGAAGAAAATCGGCTGTAAATCAGCTCGACATATAAAATGTAATTAATACTTAGCAGCCAGATAGTTGTCATATTTAGTCATACGTATTTATAGGTTGTTTTGCAGTATAATCCATGGGTGACAAATACATTATAGATTAAGGATTTATTTATGTCAAAATTCGAAAAATACGTGGTCCTGGTGTTTGACACTCTTTTGTGACACTGGACTCATTTTGTGGTGACGAACCCACAGTAGACTGGCCCAAATGTAGTATCTAGATATTATGTGAGAGAATTTGAAACACTTATGTAAACTACAAATAAATAAGGAAAGCAAGTTTTTTCTGGAGTCATCCCAGTTCATTTCTTCATGTTAAATCATACTATACACTATCTACTATGAATGATTCAGTATCTATAATTAAACTAACAGCAGACCTGCCAGCCTTTACATGTCTTGCGTAGGAGCTCTGCTTTATACTATTAATATATGCTGCTATGTGTTATCATACCACAAAACCCTAACCCAAGTCCTATTCTTACTCAAAAAAAAGAAAGAAAGAAAAACAGCAGGAGCAAACCGACACATGAATCTGGAATGAGTAAAAGTAGCATATATATTATATTGCATAGGTATAACTTTTAGATATTACCCTCGAAGCCACACCCCATTCCTCAAGTCACATAAGTAATCTTTTGTCAACCTGTAGGCAAAAAACCTTAAAAATGACCAAACCTAGATTACATAGGCCAACAATGATATGTCAGATCTATTTACAAATCATTTCAATGGTGATAGTCATTAAAGGTGTCCTAACTTTCTGTTGCCACTTGTCTGTGGTAGGTACATAATATTCACCCATTAGGTGGTTACAGAAAAAAACACCCTGCATATATATTTGCTCCCAGCACTTGTTGGTTATGGAAAACCCATGACTATATGCACACTCCACTTTCTCCCATAAACAAGTGATTTGTGAAATGACTATATTAAAAATATACTCCACCCCCTGCAGCACTTGCACATTATTCCACTTCTGGGTTATCAGGGGTGTATCGTGAAAAGGTATACGCAGAGAAACCTTTGAAATAAGACTTGTGTCTTGAAGTGGAAAGGAAAAGAAAGCAGTAACTCTTTAGAAGCGACTACTGCGGTGGTATTGATAAGCATTTGACCTTTATTGAAGAACAACATGTAGCGAATACAAAAGCCCACACTGGGACGTTACAGAAATGAAGGGGACACTTGAAACACATAAAGCTTTAGCTAGCTCAGAGGGATTATGAATGAGTGGACCGTGAGAATAAACTTCCCTCTTCACTGACCTTGTCTTCGCCTTTTTTCAAAGGCAGCTGAGCAAGTATCCGGTTCACACTTCGCTAATACTATTGTGCCCGTGGAATTCAGCAGGGTTTTAGTGGCAGCGAGGGAGAATGCATTAACCTGCTGGTAGGCTATCTCGTTTTAAAATCAACTAAATCCCTGTCTGTCTGCAATTCCATTCCACCTGCAGGATTAGCCATTTGAGTGCATAATAAAGGTCAGATAGAGCCATGAGAAGGTGAAGCTGCCACAGTTCACCCAGACGCTGTAATTTAGCCACCAAATGAAGACAGGGGAGTGAATGAAAATGAATTAAAATGGCTTTGTTTATGTAGTCAGGTCTTTTGTGCTGCTAGGAAAGTACTGTTAGACAATGGCCTGTAATCAAGTTGTAATCAAGCCTGCTGGGCAGAATGTGGGTTTTTTGGACTGCTTGTCTTCAATGCCCGAAGCACTGAGCTGTCACAGTCCACATGCAGCATAATTTTCGAATAAAGATAGGCTATCGGAGTCCTCATATGCAGTTAGGGTTCATTACTATGTCGCGTCAGTTAACTGATATCGGGATAGCTTGTTATACGAAGGAGCAACAGGGATTTGTGCCGAGCAAAACAAAAAAAAGAAGAAGAAGAAGAAAAAAGAAACCTCAGTGATATCAGTGAATAAGAATTCCTGCGCAGAATCGTGTTATTATTTGGTTTATCAAACACGCGGCACAAATGCCCGTGCTGTGACTTTTTTCCTGCCTTTTGTGTAGTGGGAGTGTGATAAGAGTAATGATTATGGAAGTTAATAGGAAGTGTTGCACAGCAAGTGGGCCTACACATTCTAGATGCTGCAGCTCCATTAACCAAGCACTTAATCTTAATTGTTCTGCCTGCTTAGTGAGCGATTGGCTCTGCCCGCACAACACAGTGAGATCTTAACACAAATTGTCTTCTATAATGATTACACTAATGACAGACCTCTTGAGCTCTGACGTCACACAGAGTGCAGAAACCGTGCCGCCAGATTTCATTGATCATTAGAATATCGGCTGAACGTAGGCAGACTGTAAGTACGCTGATCTGGAATGCATCGTATATTTTGGTGTAATTAGAATAGCTCTAGATGTAACCTTGTCTGTATTCCATGTGAGTGAGTGTAAAAGAAATACCTAAGGGGGAAAATTATCTACCTATTGTGAACTGCAGGGCTTGTACTATAGGAAGAAGAATATTAAACTAGGCTCGTGAACCATTATATTTTGTTCACTCTTGGAAAAACAGTTTGCGTTGTCGTCTCTACTGATTTTACAGTAATACAAATGCATGTAAAGTCCCTTTTACCTTATTACCATTGTACATAATATGCAAACCCTACAGTGGCATGGGGGTTCAGTGGTTAGCATTGTCACCCCGCAGCAAGAAATTTCTGGGTTCAAAGCCTGGTGGATCAATGGGGCCTAGTTCGCAAGTTCTCTCTGTGCCTGCGTGTACCGGGTTTCCTCCCACAGCCCAAAGACATGCATATTAGGTCAACTGCTTACACTATAAAGCCCATAGGTGTGAATGTGAGTGTGATTGGTTGTTTCGTCTCTGTGTCAGCCCTGAGACAAATTGGTTACCTGCCCAGGGTGTACCCCGCCTCTCATCCAAATTCAGCTGGGACTGGCTCCAGCTTCCCCGTAACTGTTGATGGATAAGAGATAGAGATGATGGATGGATGGATGGATGGATGGATGGATGGATGGAAGCACAACTTAAGCATTATTGATAGAAACAGAGTACCATGTATTTGGGAATCCCCACTGGTGGCATCTTTTTTTTTTTCTCAATTAACCGGTTCACTCCTTTTTTTACTTCAATTTTTCCTTCTTTTCCTCAGGGCAAAATCAATTTAATCTCTAATTTCTGTTATCTGTATACATCTGGTATCAAGTCATTAAAGTTTCATAATGGAAAAGTTTTATCATCAAGATTTGATTTAGTCATCTAGTATCACCACATGTTTAGTAAGATTTAAAAAATGGGCTTCATTAGCACCAAAACCTAAGAAAAGGGCTAAAGTCTTTGTTGTAGTGACTAAACATTCAAATAATGAATTCTTAATTTCGGCAGTAACTACAGACTATGTAAAAATGTTATATGAGCAAACAGTAGATAAGTGTTTACGCTGTAATAAAGGCCTTACACTCAAAGGCAAACAAAACTGCGTTGTTATTTTGGTTGTAGCATATGCACTCCCAGTGTTTTTGCTTGTGGTCATAAAATCATAAAACAACTATGTTAATAGGTGACACACCCACTACAGCGTCCACAATCTTGTGGTATATTTAGCTTGACATGGGTGGACCAGAGTACCATGGCTGTGGAACTGAAGAGTCCTCTGTAATGGCGCTGCTTTTTACTTAAAAAGGCAGCGGTACAAAGGGCAATCATGTGAGTTAGTGTTGTTACCCGAAATGAAAAGTTGCTTGAAAGCAGCACAAATTCTACCTATTCAAAATATTACCATACTTCCAGTGGGATTGTCCTAATTTAGCACGCAGCAGGCTGGTGTATCATCTGAGTAGTGTGTGTCAATTAAATGAAGACCTGTTCTGGATTTTCCAGAGAACTCCTTCACCTAGAAGTTCTTCGTCTCTAGTCTTTGTGAATAAGTGCTCCTAAGCATTGTGATCTGTATGTGTTTCAGGCTTTGAGCTGTCACATTGTGAGGATCCTGGTGTGCCCCAGTTCGGCTTCAAGGTGAACGACCAGGGCCACTTCTCTGGCAGCACCATCACCTACAAATGTGACCCAGGCTACACACTGCACGGCAGCAGCATACTCAAGTGCATGACAGGGGAGAGACGTGCGTGGGACAACCCTCTGCCATCATGTATAGGTAAGATAGAGCCACAAAGCAATGGCTCTCTTCTGCGTGGCTATTTAGATTTACGCCATTAAAAACACTGATAATCAAATTTAATTCTAAGGCACTGTAAAAATCGCACCCTTACAGATGTTTAAAAAACACCCTGAGAATTCAGCTATTGCTCATAGTTGCCAACTCACGGGAAGTGGAATGAACTTCATGCTCAACCATGTCACAAAAAAGTCACCTGTCCATCATTAATGATTGTGTGGTCAGCGTTTATGGAATTACAGAACCTTGACATGTTCAACCCTTCCGTATGTTGACAAATTCACTCGGCGGATTCAACACTGGAGCTAATCTTAGAGCCCCAAGTGAGCAATGCAGGCACATAAGGGTTGAGACAAGGTTGTGCCCAGTTATTCATGCACGTTTTGATGGATGGTAATTAGACAGTATTGGCCTCTGAAGAGCCAAACATTGGGATGTCCACAGATCCGAGATCAGATGGGCTCAGTGTAAGATTAGAGCAAAAATGATTTGCAAAGCCGATCTCTAACTCTAGGTCATGAGAGCACATAGACTCGTGTCTGGCTGAGTCTGTCTTACCGTTCGGTTAAAATAAGACACACCCAGGGGTAATGTTTGTTCTTTCTTGCGTATGAATGATGGACAGTGTTCCTACCTTGAAGTTTTCAGA
Source organism: Chrysichthys thysi (assembly GCA_030068315.1). Classification (NCBI taxonomy): domain Eukaryota; kingdom Metazoa; phylum Chordata; class Actinopteri; order Siluriformes; family Claroteidae; genus Chrysichthys; species Chrysichthys thysi. Next base: position 17,239,875 of record JAQLOM010000023.1, read on the forward strand.
CTAATATTTTTCAGACAGATCTACCGGCATTAATAATGGATGCTCAATAATGTGAGGGCTGTTTTATTTTCAGCATGACGGCTTATCATTATTCTCCCCATTACTCTTCTTTTTTTATTGCAGATAAAATATTTAATCTTTTTTTTCCCAACCCCACCCAGTGGTCTGAGGTGTGGATGATGCAATGAGTAGAGATCTAAATCACCTTCTCTTTCACAACAGAATTCATATGGAAAGAAAGAAACGCCGCATGTTGGGCAATCAAGAAGTTAAGAGCTGTGATTGTAAAAGATCTGTGGCCTAGTCAGCGTTGCTGCTCTTAGACAGCTCAGATCTGCCATGTGATAATTGAGTTGGGTAAACATGGGATTGTCTGGGCTTCAAACCAAGCTCCACCAATGTATTGCCTAGATTTCTGATGCCACTGAGTGGCCAGTCGGGGCAGATGGAGTGCTGCAGACATGTGATTGAGCAGCTGCCATGCAAAGCCATGAGTGTGGCTCAGTGTTGGGTTGGAGGAGGCTCCTCTAGTGCACTTGTCTAAAAAACACTCTAATGTTCAGATTAATCAAGTCTTGTTCTGAACCCTGTTATTCAGGCTTCATTGAACTGTGTGTCCATTGTTTGTCATGTAGATGGCTTATGCAAATGAGGCCTGTTGAAAGAAAATGCTGATGTGGGCTCCATTAGCAAAGATGGCCACCTCCAAAAAAAGGCTCGCGACTAGAAACATGGACAGGGAGCGTGAGACAGAGTGCAAGAAGGAAGAATAACAGGTGGCGGAGGGGCGAGAAAGCAAGTGAAGTTTGTTATTAAGTGCTGAACTGCTTAGGAGAAAATGTAAATATAAATCAAGGTGGGTGTGTAGCTTGTCTGTCTAAGTCAAAGATGCTAATGTCTTGAACAGGATACGCTGCATCTCCCGAACATGAGCAGGCCACTGGCATGCAGCGAAAAAAAATTTTTGTTTAAATAACGGGGGTGGGAAAGGCAGCCAATGGCCTCCAGTGTTAAATGAAGTCTGCAGGTCCTTTCAAGAGGTCCTGAGAGATGATTCATACAGCTTTTGGATTCTGCAACTTGTCTTTTATGTCTCTCCTCTGAACTTCTCCTTTCTCTTTCTTCTGCTTCTTCTTCCTCCAGCTGAATGCGGAGGACGTTTTAAAGGCGAGTCATCAGGCCGCATCCTGTCCCCTGGTTACCCGTTCCCTTATGACAACAACTTGCGCTGCACTTGGGTCATCGAGGTCGACTCAGGAAACATTGTCAGGTGCCAGTCAGCATTTCCTCACACATGTTCAGAAACACTCTACCATTCAACACCCCCTAAATCGATACCTGACTAACCCCAGTAGATTCCCATGTCTGTGTATGTGGCTGCACTCTGGAACGAGTGAACTTTAACTATTTATATGCTGCTTACACGGCAGTGATGAACATCAATACCTCATCTATATGGAGACAAGCAGGCATCAAGGGAGTTGATGGCTGCCTTGTGAGTCTCAACTGGCTCAAGTCATTATGTCGAAAATGGCGTTTATAGATTTGGCTATTACAGCGGCATGAGGTTATAAGCACAGCAACCTTGAAAGCAAGATAATTTGTCCTCTCATGGCAGCAAAAGCCTTTCTGAAATCAGATATTTATTCATTACTTTTTCATCTATCCTCACATTCTCATACAGACTGATTTGCAGAATTATTATTAAGAGCTGCAGCATGAGCTGCGCTCCGGAGGGTGCCTTATTTCGGTTTGGTCAAATTGGCGGATTTGAGTCTCATCTGCTAAAATCGTTTTTTATTATTATTATCATCATTATTATTATTATTATTATTACTGTAAGTTCTGTGCAATTTCTAAATCTAAAATTAGTGTTTGCAGTAAAGTGTTTTGCACATAATTTGTTCAAAGTACACAGGCATTCTTTTAAACCCAACACAGACACAAGGGCGGCACATTTTTAACTTGAAGTGGGCAGGTGTATTTCATAAAACGCATGAAGATGCACCAAAGCAGTAGAAATGCTACGTTTTTTTTCCACAGGTTGTGAACCATAAATAAAATCACGCTGTAAGTTGTAGCATTTAGGTTTCCCTATAAAAGAAAAAAACAAAGTATTAGAACAGGTTTTGTCATCTAAATCTGATTGCTGAAGTGTTGATTAACATTCTCTAACAGCAGCACTGACTGTAGTCTCTATGATAACAGCTCATTCATTTTATAAGAAATGTCTAATTCATATTCTTTTAAGTAAGTTTCCTGTGCGAAGACATTTATTTAACAATCAGTATCGGCGCTTGGTAACAGTCAGTATGGGTTTTTTTTTTTTCTTTTCGCCATGGGAAAGTCTTCAGGACAGGAGTTTACGCTTTCTGGTTTCTCAGTAACATAATATGATGGATTATTATCTGTCCTATTAACTTCAAGAGACAGAAGAAGTGAGGTAAGGACTGTGTGTAGTACTACCTGTAGCATAAGTGATGACTGTACGAGGTTAAAAAGCACACCATGTCGTTCACCTGTAAATGTGAAAAATATCATTGTTGGCAAATTGCTGCAGTACGAATGGAATAAAACATGCTGGGAATAAAACATCCTGTCATTGGGAGATAACAATTTTTTTGGGTTATTCACAGTTCTATATATTGCATCTGGTGAAATCACATCATCCCACACCATGGTTTTCCTACAACAGCATGCAATGTGACATTTTATTCCGTACTTACCATATTTTCCGGACTACAGAGCACATCGGAATATACGCCGCACCCCCTAAATTTTAAAAGAATTTTTTTTTTTTTACATATATAAGCTGCACCAGACTATAAGCTGCAGATACCGTATATACGTTGTGAAATGAGATATTTACACAAGAAAGATTTTGTAAATGTTTACAAATGTTTACATACTGTGGCGAAGGTGGGTTTCTTCCATCGCCAGATACTCACACAACACAGGAGACGACAACCGACTCTTTAGGAAAATCCCCCAGCAACAGCTTAGGAGACTCTATATTTATGCTCCCAGTTGCATAGACAGCATAGTTCTGACAAGAACTGATATGCTTACAACCCAGAAGGAAGCGCGCACACACACACACGCGCACACATCCCTATATGGCCGACCTGGCCACACGTCACCCGAACGAAACAGCACCTCGGGGACAGTGAAGTTACAACACACACACAAAACACTCCAATTATCCC
>JAQLOM010000023.1:17243180-17269172 GCA_030068315.1 Chrysichthys thysi
CTTCTTCTTTGCATTGATCTCTTGCGTCTGTCACGTTTTAGCGCCCCCTGATGGCAGCTAGCGAAGAAAAATCTATACATAAGATGCATTGTTGTACAAGCAGCAGGGTTCAAAGCGTCGGAAAAAAGTAGTGGCTCATAGTCCGGAAAATACGGTATATTGTGTACTACAAAATGAACTTTCCAAAGGTGACCCTTCTCCTCATCAAAATCATCAGGATCCCCCCCCCATCTTTAAAACCTGTAAATCCCAGGCAATATAACTCTAAAATTAATTTTTGAGCTCAAATCACAGAGTTTCTATTCAAGTGGTAATTATGGGAACTAAATGGTATTTTATTTCCCTCTCTGACAGTCTGCAGTTCCTGGCTTTTGACACCGAGGCATCCCATGACATCCTGAAGGTTTGGGACGGGCCTCCGGAGAATGAGATGTCTCTGAGGGAGTTAAGTGGCTCTCTCCTTCCTGAGGGCATCCACAGCACCCTTAACATGGTGACCATCCAGTTTGAGACTGACTTCTATATCAGCAAGTCTGGCTTTGCTATTGAATTCTCCAGTAAGTCCGCTTCAGGCGCTTCGATAGTTTTGCAGGTGTTTGTTTTTGATTGGCAGGTTTAATAAAGCAGGGCTTGGTAACATTCTGATTCCTCTGTACTGACATATTATTAACAGGCTTCATCTTCTTAAAGTGGCAGATGTGATTAGTGTTTCCATGCCCTAACTGACAGTTTTAGTTTCTTCTGCTGTCTGTTGGCTTGCCTTGATTGACGGTTCATATCGGCCCATTTTAGCACAGTCAGCTGACTGGGTGTTAATTGGCTATGTCTGTGATTGGCAGGCTCCGTGGCCACGGCCTGCAGGGATCCGGGAGTGCCCATGAATGGCACTCGCAATGGTGATGGAAGGGAGCCTGGGGACATGGTAACTTTTCAGTGTGACCCAGGATATGAGCTACAGGGCGAGATGAAGATCACATGCATACAGGTGGAGAATCGTTACTATTGGCAACCCAGCCCACCCGTCTGTATAGGTAAGTGCTTATGGCAGATGCTTTACACACGTGTGGGGGTTTTTTTCCTTTAGAAAATAACATACCTTATAGGAGATGCATGGTTTTGTTGTTTTTCTGCATGTTATTAATAGTATACCTTTCAGTACGTTCAGCTGAAAATTGCATCTGCTTCTAAAGCTTGCATAGCCATAGTATCCTCCAGTGTGCGAGAATTAGCATTTTTTTATCGAAAGGTTCTCAAGAGTTCTGAAAGTCAAGCAGCACTTGAGCCGAAGTGTTATTCAGGCATCTGTCATCATCCTGCCGATGAAAGATTGTGCTAAAATTAATGAATATCAAATTATGAGATTTGGATTGCTTCCTAGGTTTCAAAATACTTCAGTGGCAAGCAGAAAAATGTGGAGGAGCTGCATTTTGCCTCTTCTTTTCATGTGCTTTCAGCTAATTATCCTTCTCAATATATCACCCTCTTTCTATCTTTGTCTGCCCACACACCCATTTTCTCTCTCTTTCTCTCTCTCTCTCTCTCTCTCTCTCTCTCTCTCTCTCTCTACATAGGTTTTGAGAGTTGTATGGGTTCAGTACTGCAAGAGAGATTTCATTTTCATGTTTCACACTTCCACTCCACTTCCCTTAAGAAGGGCACCTGGCCTGTACATCTGGTCCAGCTGTGTGTATTAATGAACAAGAATCTTAGTATTTTATTCATACCCGTGGTAATTTCCTTTCCTGTGTGTTTTCACAGCTCCATGTGGTGGGAATTTGACCGACTCTTCCGGCTTTATCCTATCTCCCAACTATCCTCACCCGTACCCTCACAGCAAAGATTGCGACTGGCTCATAGTCGTCAACTCCGACTATGTCCTCTCACTGGCATTCATTAGGTAAAGACCCATTATTCTAGTACCTGCTTTGTACTACCTAACGATATTAATTTCGTGTTGTACATTTTCATAATTTCATATTGGTGTTAAACTTGCACATGCGTTTGTGTTAATGTCACCTCTTAGATCCTCCATATAACCATATGCTTTCTATCTTCTTGTGTTTCTGTTCCTCACCGAGTCACACTCTTGTGTTGGTTGTGGCTGTGTACTGACCACTATTTTTGCTGGTGAATGTGCACCATTCAGCTGTTTTTATGAAATTGTAGTGGCCAAACTGTATATACAGTCTACCGAATAGTTTCTATGTTCTGGCTTAAAATCATCTAGAAATTCTATTACAGCGGGCCGTCGGCTCACGAGCGCATTGGATGGCGAACAAATAGACGTACCAACTAAATTCCTGAGCAGATTTTGTACCGACCGACGAACAAATCCTTGTTTCTCTGCATTTCTCTGCATTTTTGCTCTATAAGCCTTCATTATGGGACCCAAGGAAGTGGAAACGGTAATGAGAGTAAGAAGCCTAAGCATATAACAGTTGTAATAAAGAAATAATCACAAAACATGAGAACCGCCGCCATATCCCTCCACCACCGTCCACCTACGCCAGCAACTACGCAATCCACCGCAAAGGTAACATGCATTAAGATCATCTGTTTATTTCATTTAGTTTTATTTTTCTATAATTAAGGCTATTTAAATTTTATTCTGCGCCACACATAAATCCATAATACACTTTAAAAAACATGTTTTTCAGGGATGAAAAACAGTTATTGTATTTACATTCATTTCCATGGGAAACACTGATTCGGGTCGCAAACAAATCGGTTCACGAACGAATCCAAAACGAGCCTCGGAACGAATCGAGTTCCTGAGCCGAGGGTCCACTGTAATGTTTTTTCTATTACGTCTGTACGTTTTGTACGTTAAACATTATTAAACGTAGGTAGGATCTAATGTGAGAGTGGAGAAGTGGTAGAAACTCATGCTACAGGCTTAGTACAAGAAGCATACTGCAGGCAGTCATTTGCATTTGACACTCACTGTCAATCTAATTTGCATAGAATCTAAAGAATTTCCGCTCCGATTTTGCTCATTGAATTTCCAGGGTATTATTTGTTGTCTGTGTTCAACATGTGTGAAGATGGGAACTGAAAGGTTGCCTGTTGCTTTTGTCACTGGCTCATATGATTGCAGGGTTAGACAACCTAGAACGCTTCTCAATATTCTTTTACTAATGTAGATGGTCAGGACAAATAGTTTAGGAATCCATTGTTGCTATCCTTATCAGCTATCGCTGCACTACACTGCCACCTACCAGTGAGCAAATATACTGTACAGTATATATCTGATTTTTTTTTGTCTTTATAGACATCCACACAACCAGTGGCTTAATTAAAAAAGTGATACACTTGTGGGTTTGATACAATTAGTAATAAGTTGCTTTTCTTTAATTATGTAATGGCCAGTGCTATGTGTGTCTGAATTAAAATGCATTTCATGTCCAAGGCAGATAATGATCCCAGCTGGAATTCCTTGCTCATTTTTTATGAGTAATGACTCCAACATTTTGCCCCTCCTTGATTTATGGACTTCATGATATATGAGCTTCCCACCTAAATAACATTGCCAATAGTGTCTATACCTTTACATAGTCAGATTTTTGGGTTGCATTGTGCAGCCTGATGCAGTGCTGATGAAAGTTGAATCTGGAGTCGTGAAACACTGCTACAGACATAACTAGTGCACTGTTTTAATGCTAAAAGCACCGCCAATGAGGGTCTTTTTTTCTTTTCTTTTTTTTTTTCGTTTATCTTCTTTTATTTGAAAACCTGCATTAAGTAGAAAACCAGACAGAGGTTTGCGAAAAATAGATGTATCATTATTGTGCTTGTGCAAGTGATTCTAACTTGCCAGCAATAAATAATTTCTCCTGGCATCTCACGCTTAAGATTTTCTGTCTTATTTGGATTATTATCGAAGAATAAAAGCTCTCTTGATGAAAATGTCAGTCTTTTAAAATCTTCCATGAATATGCATGGACCACCATGCTGATATAATCCAGATGCTGTTTCTGTGTGGTTGGTTGCATTAAATCTTTTGTCTCTCTGTAGCTTTAGTTAATTATTGCAGTCGTGTTCAAGCTACAAACTAGACAATGAAGCACATCATACCCCTCTAGGTAGCACAGTTGCCTGGGTTTGGCATGCAATGTGCGCTAGACTTGTTTCACATTAGAATGTTGTCCTCTAGCAGTACATAATTACGTTGGAGTTTGGCCAGTAACGAAGCATTTCAGATATATTTCTAATGAATGGATCTCAATCAATTCCTTCTCAGGCATTTTCATTACACAGTTCATTACTGCCATAATTCTCCTTAAAACATGTCACCAGTGAGAGCAGAAAATGAACAGTACCAAAAATGAAAATAACCTCAGACGTTAGGAACACTACAAACCTGCCATCTCTCTTTACCATTAGCATTATCTGTGTTCTTGCCCAATCCAATTACCAGAAAGCTAATTGTTTGGCGATTGACAGCTCCAGAGGCAAAGCTGGGGGGGGTTGGGGGGGGGGACTGTCATCACATCTGGTTATTAAAAAATAATTACATTTTTAATATACTGAATAGAAATTGGCCCAAATTCCCAAGTTTGGGTTTCTGTTATCTCACAGCGAGCCGTTAGCGATAGATTTTAAGGCGGCGGAGTGTGTCGAGTAGCACTAAGTGGTCTCTCCCAGCATAATGGAGAAAAAACAAGAGTAAATCTAATGCAGTCCCAATCCATCTCATGCAAATGATTCTGCTGACAGAGGACACCTCAGCATTATACCTTTCTGAAGATAAAAATGTTTGAATGTTTATCTCTGTCTTTGAGACCCAGGAGCATGGCAAAGCTATGGAGATTATCTACTATGGTTGAAGTTTTGTTTTTTCTCTCTCTGTAGCTCACTGAGGGTGTCTGGGAATGCACTGCTGGCAGGTACCCCCTGGGTATTTATAGATTCTGTACCAGCAGCAGCACACACCTCCAGAAGCTGTTAGAACTTGAACAGAGGTCCAGGTCTGATGTAGCTAAAATTCAGCTAGGAAGGACTTCAGAGGGAGATACACCAAGCCTATATGACCAACACCAACAAGAAATTCTTCAAAGTCAGCCCATATATGTCTTATGACCAAAAAAAATCAATGTGTTTTCTTCGGATGAATTACAGATGTAATTCGGATGCTCTGAAAGGCTGTCTCAGGTCACATGCTGAGTCCGTGGGCTCAGGTACCTCATGTGGTCCTTTGATCACACTGAGTGGCTATTAAAAACTGCTCTTTGATCTCTGTTCGTCTCTTCTTATCTCCTCTCCAGCTTCAGCATTGAGCCCAACTATGACTTCTTGTACATATATGATGGGATGGACAGCAACAGCCCACTAATCGGCAGCTTCCAGGACAGCAAGCTTCCTGAGCGGATCGAGAGCAGCTCCAATGCCATGCACCTGGCCTTTCGAAGTGACGGTTCTGTCAGCTACGCTGGCTTTCACCTGGAGTACAAAGGTACGCTGCTGAAAGGTTCTGACATTTTACTAGTGGTGGAAGTTAATTCACCAAGAAGAAAGGCTTTGATTAGTCACAATGGGTAGGATTGGGGTTATCTCAGATAAGACATATTGTCATATTTATAAATGAAAAGTGAAATACTACTGAACTTAAGCATGATAGTAAAAATAACAAGAGTAAGATAGGAAATAAATACATATATAAATGCCGCAGTCATGTTGATAAGCCTACAGAACGAACACTGAATGAGCAGAATGGTGTATACAGTGCATACACAATATGAATGTATAATGCAAAAAGGTTTCAAGCCAATCCTGTTCTTTTCCTCTTTCCTTTCTCATGAAGCCAAGCTTAGGGAGTCATGCTTCGACCCAGGCAATGTGATGAACAGCACCAGGTTGGGTAGTGACTACAAACTGGGCTCCACAGTGACGTTCTACTGTGAAGCAGGCTACGTGCTCCAGGGCTACTCCACCCTCACATGCATCATGGGAGATGATGGCAGGCCCGGTTGGAATAGGGCCTTGCCCAGCTGTCAGGGTAATTTCAAGTTTAAAAATGGGGGTGGGGAAGATTTCTAAAGACTGGAGAGTAGATGCGAGACCAGGATGTGATCAACTGCCGGATGTTGGTCCGGACATGGATCAGATTAGTAAGCACTGAAAAGTACTGCAGCAGGGCCATTAACTGTATGAAAAACTGGCCATTGTTCAGAGATTCAAGTTTTTGAAACATGATCCAACTTGGCTACAGTTGTTGTTGTTGTTGTTGTTGTTGTTTATCCAATCACATGCATTTTTGTAAATTATTTAGCTGAAGGTAGCTCATTGAACCAGGGACGGGATATAGAGCTAAAGACATTATTTCAAAAAGTAGAATTTTGGTCTGATTTGCAAATTGATCAAAATACGCATTTCAAACTGTCTTATCTATAGGCATTAATTCATTCATTCTTTCGGTATAATGGTTAAGTGTTAAAAGTTGACTCATTCAGTCATGTTAATAGCTTGTTAACTTTTGTATGCCAATGTGTAAGCATTCAACAATTTTCAGTTGAATACCCATGCTCTAAACCTTAACCATTGCCGTATCCAGACCGATCAATATGATCTTGTCGTATTGACCACCTATGAACTTCTTTAGGTGTTGACGTGTGTTATGTATGTTTGTCTGTCCAGCACCTTGTGGCAGTCGCTCCACTGGCTCTGAGGGAACTGTTCTGTCCCCAAACTTCCCCAGGAATTACACTGCAGGCCACAGCTGTGTGTACTCCATCTCTGTGCCCAGGGAGTTTGGTATGAATCCTCTTTTATTTACTACTAACACAACTGATGCAACCTGGTGTAGTGAGATTTGGTCGTTTTCATGAATTGGCTCATGTCTTTTGGCAGCCAAAGAAACTACACCTTACCATTTTGCTTCACTGAACTGAAAATCATCGCTGTGTTACCACAGCTGTAAAGATTTGTGTGTTTTGGTGGTAAAGTTGGATTATAGGATACTTGACCCACCCAAAACCTGTTTCTCAATCCAGTCACTGGGAAACAGTGTTTTCTTTATACCCAGGCTGCTAAAATAAAACCTCCAAAGCATTTACAAGGGCTGCCACTGCCTAGCGAGGGATTTTACTCACAGGAGACTTTTAGAAATCCAGACTAAAGAATGCTCTAGGGGACTTTGTTTTATACAATCTGATATGAACATTTAAGATTCTGCTCTCTGGTGCTGTTAAACCAGGTGCCTACTGCATATAGTGGCTCCTCATGGGACCGTTTCTGGCCACTCGGTAATTATCATTTGAAAGTAACAGGATTGTTGGCTGTAAATGTAGATGTAAAGTAAAGGTGAAAGGATGATGGATGTGCAAACAAGTATTTGAAGTGTGAAACTGAGGTATCTGTTGGCCTTAAGAAACATGCTGTTTTTGTCCAATACAATTAAAGGTCCACTATGTAGGATTCAACCAACTGAAAGCTTCTCCTTTACTCTCCCTTTCTATGCATGTATTAGAATGTATGATGGCTGTCAGGTGTCTGTAGCCTTCTTCCAATTACAAGGGAACCTTAAATTAGTACAGTGGAGCATAATTCGTTTCGGAAACATACTTGTAATCCAAAGCACTCGTATATCAAAGCGAATTTTCCTATAAGAAATAATGGAAACTCAGATAATTTGTTTCACAACCCACAAATATTTATATAAAAAAAAATGATTCATATAAAATATAAAGTAAAAATACATAAAACAAAATAACCTGCACGTTACCTTTAAAAAGATTCATGGCTGGTGTGAGGGAGATGAGAGAGGAGGAGGATTATTGTGTAGGATGACTTTCACTACAACTCACGGGATCACCGCAGTCTGCCGGCTCACTGGGATCTTTTTCTTTTCGTACGATTTTAACAAGGAAACTATCCAGTGATCGCTGTTTTGCCTCCTTTTGAGGATTTCAAGGAAATGCGACATTGCATCGTCATTAAACAGATTCATCACTGTCTTTCTGCAGTCTTTCTGGTGCTTTTCTACTCAGTTTTGCACACTTTCCCACATTGTACACATCTCTCTGGGGGCCATTTTCACACACACACACACACACACACTAACAGTATATGCTAGTGCGGATGTTGACTATACGAGTGAGCCGCAATCCCGCAGTGAGTGAGAGAGAGAAGTTGTGATCACGTGAGGCTTGGCGGATGAAGAGTGTGCATGCTACTCATATTGCAAGACCTCGCTCGTTCATCAAGTCAGAATTTATTAAAATTTCTTGCTCGTCTTGCAAAACACTCGCAGACCAAGACACTCGCTGTTCAAGGTTCCACTGTACTTACATTCACATTCCCTTGCGTTTTCCTTGCTAAATAATAAGTACAGTTTTCCATTTTCAAAATATGGGTTTTCAAACTTGTTAGCCAGCAGCAGCAGCAAACACTGATTCTTCCTCTTTCTTCTTCCTCATCCTCATTTCTTCATCTTTGTCATCCTTCTGGTGCTTCCCTCTCTAGAGATTTGTCCGCTCTGGGTTACTGTAGCAGCGCAGTGTGGTGGCTCCACAGAAGACGACCCACTCAATGTGTAAATGTAAAGGGCTTCATCATAAGCTTACAGTGATTTTTAGTTACGGGTAATTTTACACTTATCAAAACCTAGAAATAACACATTCCATTTCTGCTAATTGGTCCCCCTAAATTCTGCATTCTTCTGAGGTCCTGTTCATGCCATCCGGCACATAGGGTGTCCAGCGGCCCCCACGGGACTCGGTTGACATTTCCGTAGCTAAGTGTATTCTACAGGGTGAGGTCGCTATCCCCATGCCCAAATTCTGCCTAGTGGATCATTTAAGGCATAGTCTTAAGGATGTTGTGTCTAAAGTTATTATGAATTATTGCAGAGGTCCTTAACCATAGGGGGTCTATGGATGGGTTCCTTGGGGTCCATGAGGGTCAGATAACAATGAACAAAGTGATCAAATCTTGATAAATAAAGAACATTATACTCATTGCATGCAAAGTTGTGTTTATGTGAATATTTCTGGGGAAGGGGGGTCCATAGCTTTCGTCAGATTCTTAAAGGGGTCGGTAACTCCAAAAAGGTTAAGATTCACTGCATTATTGCATATAATATCATATTATTACATTGTGATGTAATAATGTTCTGAGGTTGGGGCAGTGGTAGCCTAGTGATCAGGGCATGGGTACAGGTTGTGGGTTCAAGGCCCAGGACCAACAAGGTACACTGAGGTACCCTGAGTAAGGTACTGTCCCCAAGCACTGCTCCCTGGGTGATGTGCCGTTCAGCTGCCCCCTGCTTCACCTGCTGAATGAGTTAAACGCAGAGAAATAATTTCTCTGAGTCACGCTATGGTGTGCTGTGGTGTGTTTCATGTGTGATAATCACTAGTATCACTTCTTCTTTTTCTTCTGATATACTACTTAAATTTGCAGTGCACCTTCATAGCATCTTTAGTGATAAACCCTGATAAATTACTTTCATCAACAATTCTCCTTCTCCTTCTTTACTGCCTACCACATGTATTTTCAATTATTTTTTTTTAAAGATATTTTGATTGCTCACTGTGAAATTATAGTTTTCAGTTTGTATCTACATCTGCAGCAGGCAATGTTTTTTGCTTTAGCTATTCAGCACCCAAAGGCACTGTTGGACAAAAGCAGCACTTGTTTTGTAATACACTTGTTTCACGAATTTTCTGATGGCTGTCAGGTTTAATCAGTCAGAATGACATTCAGGCTCTCGCTTTTACTTTAACTGAGAGATCAACACCATGGGCTTTGTAAGCTTGTGGGGTTTTTTTTTTTCCACAGTAACACCAACAGCATATCTGAACAAAAGATCAATAAAGACAGGAGTAGAGTGAGAAAACTGACATTGAATGTGTTCTGGTTTTAATTTGGTGAGTTGGAAGGAGAGACACAGCAGGACACACAGCAGGAGAGACATGGTTCAGTAATTTCATTGGATTTTTACCTCTGGTAATAGGTGCCTAGATAAAAGCATAACGATCTGCCTTTTCACCTGTTGCATTTAACAATGACTGATATAGGGCTAAAAAAGGAAGAGGAAAATATTTGTACCATTTATATTTCCCAGAAAAAAACAGAGAGCCAGAGGAACAGAGAGGAAGAGAGCCATGCGTAAAGTGTTTGATGTCCTGGGCAAAGTAACAAATGCTTGGTCCCAGACTTTGCCATTATGTTCACTGCCAAGTATCTCATGGGTTTTTGGTTGGTTGTTTTTTTTTTCATATTAAAATAGCATTTAACATTCAGTTCTTTTAACTTTGGTGATGTTTTCCTTTTGCTGATATTTAGCTTCATTTACATTTGTAACACTATCTGTAATCCATGGAAAGCTCATCATCTTTGTTAGGCCAAATTCCAAATTGCATCCTTTATCTATATATGCTCACTACACACAACCCGAATTCCAGAAAAGTTGGGACGTTCTTTAAAGTTGAATAAAATGAAAACTAAAAGACTTTCAAATCACATGAGCCACAGTTTTATTCACAACAGAACATAGATAAAATAAATGTTCAAACTGGGAAATTGTACACCTTTGTCCACTAAAAATAAGCACATTTCAAATTTGATGCCTCTCATCATCTGCAGCTTTAAAGAACGTGCCAACTTTTCTGGAATTCGGGTTGTAGGATATAGCATATACTGAGGGCTACATAATAGGGCTAACCATATATTATGTTGGATTTTAGCATTGTCTGATATTCAGCATTGTCTCTGTTTTTGTTAATATTCAGACTGTCAATCAAAATCCGATTTGTGTGCATATCCTATTGGAAACCAATCATACATAGCAAGTCTGAACAGGCAAAAGTGATATCCGTAGATATTCCTATGTGGTTATAATTGCATTTTTACAAATTCATTTAGGTCTGATTTTTTTTTTTTTTTTTTTTACTTTTGACACCACATAAAGTTCACATTTATATCACATGTACAGGAATCATGCTATTTGGGGGTGAAGGGGACAATTAAGTGGTTGTGGGTCATAGTCTGAACCGACCTCCGTCGCTGTCTCAATATTTTTTATAAAACCTGCGCTGTGACTTCACATTGCCTTGTTGTAAATAAGCAATCCAATTTCATTACCCTCCATGTTTTGATTTATTTACATCAACTACTTTTACCTTCAGACACAATGTCATTACTACGTCCAATATTTCCGGCAGAAATGGTGCTCCTATAGCAGCCAATGTAATTACGCCTGAGGAGTGCCACACGAACAAATACAGAGGGGCCCAAAAAAATGTATACACACTTCAACGTGTCAACAAAAATGACTGCATAAAAGCTGTATTACTATACTTATATAGACATCAAAGAGTAGAATGTCATCCAGACAGGCTCTCACGTCTCGGTGGTAGTGTGGTGGTGCGCCATCTTGTTTTAAAAAATGGGCACTGTTGAAGTGTGTATACAACTTTTGGACCCCGATGTACATTAAATCTGACCGCTTGCAATATATATAATGTGGCCAGTCAATGATAGAGCTTGGATTCAGATCAGATATGCAAAACAATCAGATTTGGACTGGCAGTGTGAACCTAGTCTTTGTACCCTTGGCTTTGCTTGGCTGTTCTATTTCTGCAGGTCAAACCAACCCACTGTGTCTCTCCTACTGAACAGGAGCCTTGTTAGATGGAAACGTCACAGCACCATGTATATTTTAATGTTTTTATGAATGTACAAGAACATGAATTAGTTCATATTCATATTTCATGGGCATAGTCATATTTTAGTAATCAACTAAGTGATTACATAACAAGTAACTGATTAGAGGCTACTCATGCCCATCACGAGTCACCACCCCACAAGCTCCACTTTCACAGCAAGCTGCAGCTTTTGCGAAAATGGAACAGCCCGGTGGGCTTGCCTGAGCTGAGTGGTGGTTATAGTTGCTTGTGCCAGACCCAAACCACTCACTAGCAATCAGAGACTTCAGTGGCCTGTGTGTAACTCCATGAGACCGTACATCCTTGCAAATCTGCAAATCATAGCTCTCTCAGAACACCTGCTCCTCAAACGCACAAGGCTTCACCTACACTATTTGTGATTTCATCAGCAACAGGTAGCATAACAGTTTTCCTCTTCAAAGATGCAACCTTACACAACCTTTTTCATGTTTCATTACACTGTCAGAAAGAATGATGGCGACAATATTCCTGACAATGACAGGTTTGGTAGAAGAGATGTATTATTCAGTATGGCCCCTTGCCATCATTCTATCTCTCTTCCCTGCACCTCACTGTCCCTAGGCAGTCATCTTAATACTCCATCCATACTTATGGCTATAATGATCTCAGACTGTTCAATTTTACACGTGGGCACTAACATCATTCAGTCACTAAATTACAAATGGCGGTGTTTTTAGCTGGTTTGCTGCAGGCGATGGATGGAGCCTCAATGGGGTCACATTGAACTCTACAGTCGTAGCTTAAGACACTAAACAATAGTTTAGCAATGTACCGTTGTGAAAGTAAAGAGACATTTTAAGGGGTGCAGCAATGTGGCCTTTGCTTAATCTGGTAGTTTGACTTCCCTTTGTCATTTAAGAGTTGACTTGTCTTGCTTGTCATCCTTTATGCCAAGTGGAACGTTTAATCAGGCAGAAGCCTAAATTACTCTTAAGTAAACGTTGTCCTTGGTGAATCAGTGAAGAACCCTGCACAGTGTGCCCTTGTCCATTTCTTCATACCTTTTATAAGTTGGCTTTTCCACCATTTTTGTTGCTTGGTTTTGAAACCTTCCAGTCATTACTGACATAATAAAATGCCGGTTAGTAAATATTAATCCCCTTTGTAGAGTGCATTTTTTGCATCATCTAATGCTTTGGTTCTTTCAGGGAAAGATAGTTTTCCAGGTTTTTTAATTGGACCCAATAAATTCAAAATAATGAAACAGGAAAAAAAAAACACGTTTTCTTTTAATCCTTGCCATACAGCATAGTCTTGCATACTGCTTATGACACTCTGGTGCCCTCCATTCTGTTAGCTTTTCTTGGATATTTTTAACTCACTTTATTATTCTTGCATGGTAGAAGCCTTGTGTCAATCATGAACTAGACATTAAACAGGCCCAGACTGAAGATACATACCTCTGACAGCAATTTCAAATGGGTCCCGAAGTGCATACTAAGTTTATATTTGGTTTATTGTTAGTCATACGTAAAGAAGTGCGCTCAGAAAACCCTCTGTTCTTCCTTTTTTCTCGGCTGGGTATTAGTAATGACTCATATATCGTAGCCTTTAACACTGAGGGAGCTACAACTGGTATCATTATAAGAACTGTGGGAAATCTGCAATGTCTAAATGTTGGTTAGATTTCATATGGACCTTTGAATTTGTGATAGAATATGAAAAGCTCCGCAGTACACATTGTCCTGTTTTCTTTAAAGGAGCGCTGGGTGGAATTTTTAGCTCTTTCACTTCAAAAAGACTTTGCAATGATTCGTTTACTTCCTGAGCTCTCATCCACCCCGATATGCATGACCCTCAAACTCCTCAAATCTACTGAGTACATTCATTTAGCAGTATGTTAATTTCATTAACTTTCAATCATCTCATTCTTCTTGGCCAGTTATAACAAGCATAGATACTAGAAATACACAAAGATCCTGCCAGAACAGATGAAAACTCTTTTTCCTTTAAGAACAGATGAAGTTTACCGCTTATTATGGGCATCTAGATCAATAATCAATGCCCCTACTAGCACCAAACTCACACCAAACCTACATTTTTATACAACATAATTTGATATATTCCATGTACGTATTTGCATTGTCTGGCCCTCCACCAGGCTCAGTTATGGTAAGGTTTTCTGAAAACACATAAAAGAACTTACTGTTAGCTACCATCACTGATTCAAAGTATTTTATAGCATTAATGATCAGGTTACCTGTTAGGGAGAAATGCGGTTAATTTGGATGCTTGTTTTGAAATTAACCACATTTAGCACTGAATTCCTGCAGGTCTGAACCTCTGAGCAGTAGTTATCTGGGATTGTCGATAACATGACATCCACAGAGTTCAGCACAGAACTGGTTTTCTTGATGCAACCACTTTTTCTTGTTTCAACATTTATGTGCCGTCATGTTCCCCAGATATTTCCACATCATTAGAATGGAACAATACAATATTGGCCACCGCTCTTTTGAGCACCCTTTTTATGAAGCGCTGTCATGTGAAAGACCAATGCATGGCGGCTAATTAACTTTCCACTTTCCGTTGTCAAGTGCATTCGAAACAAATGTCAGAAATTGAAAATACTGTAAATAAAAACACATGATAGAAATCACATGTTGCATAACATATATTATTTGCCAGCATAAATGAACAATGATGTACAGAAAATATCCTGCTGGAAAACATCAGGGGTCACGCAACAGTAATTCAGCAGTGTAATTCATCACTGTGCTACTCTGGAGCTTACTTGAAGAAAATGTGTTTTGTGCTAGCTGTATTATTATTATTATTATTATTATTATTATTATTATTATTATTATTATTATTATTGTGACAATTAAAGTCTTGTAGTCTTATTAACATTGCCATATTCAGTATTAATTGAAGTGCATGTAAAAACAGAAGCAACACTAGTATAAACACCTAATCCTGTGGGATTGGTCAGATTATGAGTATTAGAAATTGTATATTGTGCCTTTAAAAAAGTATTTGCCCCCTGATTTCACATTTAATTGTTTCATATCTTCAAATTTAAATGTATAAGGCCAACACAAATAGCAAACATAAAATATTTTTTAAATGATCGTTTTATTTATTGTAGGAAATAAATTATCCAGTACCAACTGGCCCTGTGTGAAACAGCAATTGTCCCCACAGTTACTTGATCACACAATTAATTGGATTTAATTGATAATTGTGTTCAATTAGACTACACACACCCAAGGCTTGATTAGTGACAGCCCTGTTGAATCTAAACGTCACTGAAGCCTTTCCAGCAATGTAAAGTAGGCTGAAAGGTCTCAACAAGTAACACACTCTGTAACACACTATGCAGCAATCAAAAGAAAGTCCAGAAGAGATGAAAAGGAAATTTATTGAGATACTGTATATCAGTCTGGAAAGGGTTAGAAAGAAATTGATGAGGCTCTGGAACTCCAGGGACCCATAGTGAGAACTGTTATCTCCCATTGGAGAAAACTTATATATTATACTATATAATTATACCATTGATGAGTGTTCTGAGAAAACTCCAAAAGACAGCATCAGTGACTCATCCAGGAAGCCACAAAATAACCTAAATGAGCATCTAAGAAGCTGCAGGTCTCATTCACCTCAGATAAGGTCAGCGTTCATGGTTCCACCATTGGAAAGAGACTGCTAAGCAAGAGGAACATAAAGGCTTATCTCGCATTCACCAAAAAACACATTGATAACCCATGATAAGCCTTTTAGAGTAGTGTTCTGTGGTTGGCAGTGTTTAAAGATGTTTGGAAGAAGGTCCTGTTAAATCTGCCATTATGGTAACAGGAGCAAACCACAGTAAGAACATCACACCAACAGTGAAACATGGTGGTGGTAGTGTGATACTGTGTGGGGATGATTTACTTATTTACAGTCTGGACGACTTGGTATAATTGATGGAACCATGAATTCTGTTGTCTGCCAGAAAATCCTGAAGGAGAATGTTGGGTCATGAGTTTGTGGACTGAAACTCAAGTACAAGTGGCTTACAACAGTTCACCTGCAAAATTCTCCAGTGAGGTGCTGTGGCAGGACCTTGAATGAGCATTTCATGCTTGAAATACTTCCAATGTGGCTGACATAAAATAATTCTGCAATGAAGACTTGCCTTCACAGCAATGTGAAAGACTGATCTCCAGTTACTGGAACTTCATGATTACAGTTGTTGTTACTACAAGTGGCTTCAACCAGTTATTAAGTTTAGACGGGCAGTTGTTTTGGTTTTTTTGTTTTCACATCAGTGATACAGTGTAGGTGTTGCATAAAACTTTTCATTTCTATAAATGGCATGATCATTTTAATACTGTGATTTGTGTTTCCTGATATTCTCCTTGTCTTATATTACATGTGTATGAGGACCCGAAACCTTCGTGTGACAAGTGTGCAAAAATAGATGAAATCAGGAAGGGGCAAATACTTTTTCACAAGATTGCACAAGTGTGCATATTATGTCTACAACCATGTCCGACATGTGCTGATACGGATGAGCATATTCAACTGTGTGTAAGGGTGCCGAACCATGTAAGCATTCCTCTGCCAGTTGAATGACTTAGAGATGGCTGAGTCTCAAAAAGAGTGCGTCAGTCCTCTTTCCCTCAGGGACTGGCTACTGAAACCGAGTCAGAGTTCCAGTGCATGCTTCCAAGCAGAGAGAGGTTAGCTAAGACTCAGGGGAAAGAACTGTGCCACCTGGCCTCGAGTAGTACAGGCCCAACTTAAGTAACTGTAGAATTGAGCCAATAGAGCAAACCTTGAATTGGCCACAGAGAAAGACAAGATAAAAGAATGAAAATGGAGAAATGGAAAGGGAGAAGAAGAGAGATTCAAAAACAAAAACCTACATAGAAATGAGAATCATGAAGCCACTGGACAGCTTGTAGCAGTGAATGAGCAAGAGCTTAGCATTGCCGGTATTTGTGTATGTATTGTGTTTTTGTGTGTGTGTGTGTGTGTGTGTGTGTGTGTGTGTGTGTGTGTGTGTGTGTGTGTGTGTGTGTGTGTGTGTTCCTCTGGACAGTTAAAGACAGTGCCAGTTTGATTTGGCAGTCATGGCATGTCCTTAGAAATGGCACAAACCTTGTATGTGTCCAAGAGTCTTTCTAAGAATATCATAATACCAACAAAACCTATATTTCTACTGCTTCTGTGAAATTCTAAAGCCTGTCAAATAACAAGGGAGAATCAAAAACCAAAGGCAAATTTTTGAATTATGTGTCAATCTGAAGAGCAAAAGACAAAGCATGGAGTGGAGACATGCATCTTCTCCAAGGATGAAGAAATAGAAAAGTTATGTTAACGTTCTTTTGGGAAATGAAGGTTCATATTCCGGCGCGTTTCCAAGCGCATGAGCAAACAATGAACAGTGCAAATTACTGTGAATTGCTGCGAAATGAACTTAAACCTGCAATTTGCAGCAAAAGAAGAAGAATGCTGTGAAAAAAGTGCATGTCCTCATACAGCAGCAGAGACAGTAGGGACAGTGCAGCGGCTCGGGGTCCAATGTCTTCCACATCCACCTTACAGCCCGGATCTGGTGCAGAGCGATTATCATATCTTCGGTGATTAAAAAAACCCTTAATTTCATGTGGCAGGTCACAAGTAAAGGATAATGACAGCCTGTGAGCCAGTAAAGAATGGCAAGATGAGCCAAAGATAAATGCAATTTAAGAAGTGAAACTTTTCCTAATAATAGAACTTTAGATTGCACAGTGTGTCCAGTATCAAACCCTGGACACTGCGCAACTGAAAATGTCATCCATCATAATGATATTATTTCTCACATCCATACAGTTAACACACAAATAAAACCAAAAAGACATGATGTATACCCCAAATATTGGTTCCTGGGCTTGAATCATTGTTTGGACCCCTATACATATGACATGAATGTACAACTGCTCCAACCATGAAAAAAATCAAAATCAAAATCATGGATGCTGTAACAGAAAACATTAGCTCCTGTAAAATTATGGAGACATGGAATATGCAGAAAATGTATGATGTATGAAAAGCACCTACTCAGGCATTCTCCTACAGTAATTGTGCCTGATTTTCATTTTCCTATTTTTCCATCAGTGTCAATTATTAATAATTATAATTATTTATCAATCCATTACATGCTCATAACAAATATGAGGTTAAATACAGTGTGCCCGAATAGTGGGTGTTGTATGCTGATGTACAAATAATTTTGGAGCTGCTGGTCTAATGATATGTTCTAGCCATTTCCAACTGAAAAATTCATCTAATCAGTTTTCCTGTCACACTGTGTGTAGGCAGTAGTGGGTTAGAGTGGATTGCATTTTCAATCACTCCAATGCAGCAAGACCCTACTGAAATCAGACGGTTGGGTTTTTTTGCACTGTTTCTTGCTGAACTTTAGTAATGGCCCCTAAAGTTCCAACAACACAGGTACACAATGTATATTGAGAGAAATTGTTCGACTAATTCCAAATCAGTTGACTCCACTTTTGATATCATAGTCAAAACATTTAGTGTTACAATATTGCGGTGTGCCATCATAGCACACAATTCCACCACCTTGACCAAGGCACACAACACACTCTAATATGGACTGTTAACAGACTGCAATGCAGCCTATTGAACAAAAGTCACAATAAAGCTAGTCCAAGTGAACCCTTCAAATATAATACAAAACAAGGTCTAGTTTTGTTGTCAGGACAGTACCTCTATTCCCTCCCACTCTCAAACTTAGATTTCAATAAACTCAAGCCAGATATTTCCAGCATATGACTGATTCTATAACTACGGTGTATAACTGCTGCTGAAACAGCCTCCACTCTTTTGAGAAGGCTTTCGCCTAGATTTTGTAATGTTTCTTGGGGAAAATACATGTCTCAGAGCAGCACAACTATCGGGAAAGCTCTGAAAGGAAGCCGACAGACTATTTTGAATTATTTAATACGTATTCATGGACAAAATATAATTAACATCAGTTTGTGATTCAGATATTTCTTTAGGCCTTCAGAGGAGGCCTTGAAGACCTTGACGGCATAAAAGACACTATATGTCTTAAAGAAACATGTCGTTTCCCTTTACTTATTTGAGTGATTCTTGACTTAATATGGATTCTTACAGTTGTGGATTAGGGCTATTTACTGTACATCCACACTACCTTATGTACCACTACATAATTAATTATCTCAAGCACATTAAGGAGGCAAGAAATTCCACTAATGAACTTTAGAAAAGGCAAACCTGTTGACTGAAAATCATTCCACCTCATAAAGCTGGTTAATGTTACGCCAATAATATGCAAAGCTGTCAAGGTAAATACTGGCTACTTTGATGAATCTAACATATGAAATGCATTTTGTTTTTGTCTTTGTAGCACTTATACGTTCACCACATAATGTGATTCATGTTTTATTTAATAGGGTTTTTTTTGTTTTCAATATTGTTCTACAATGCAGAAAATAGTCAGAATAAAGAAAAACCTATGAATGAGTAGATGCTTCCAGACCTTTGACTAGTATTCACTGGGGTTAAGGTCAGGGCACTGTGGAGGCTACTTGAGTTGTTCCACAGCAATTATGGTTTTTACTAACCTCATGTTGTTCTTAGGGCCGTTGTCATGCTGGGACAGGGTTGAGCCCCTTAGTTCTAGTGAAAGGAATATTGTAATGCTACAGCATACAAAGCAGAAATTCTTAACAATCATGTGCCTTCAATTTTGTGGCAAACATTTGGGGAAGGCCCACATACATGGGTCATGGGCAGATATCCACATACTTTTGGCCATATAGTGTATGTTGGACCCAGATTGACACTGTGCAGTCTACATTCCAGACTCTACTGGTATATAATTCTACTGCTTCCATTATATCTGGCCAGATGGCATTTTAAGCCAGACAGGTCAAGTGACAAGTGCATAGTAACAGCCAATTACCAATTATATACTACATCGCTATACTAGGAAAGGTAATAGGACCTATCTACCTGTATCCCATTCACATCCATCCTAACTCTGACTGAGTCCTTTATCAGTGCACAATCTGATGATTAGCTACAGGATTGGTTATAGCTGTGACCTTGGCACTATTAAGTCAGATGTGTGCAGAATGTACAGCCTGGAGTTTCTCCAGGTTTACATCAACTAGGATATAATTGAGCCTCAACTCTGAGTCACTCGGAATATGGGAGGTGAGAACCTTTATAAAGGCTTAGGCATTTTGCACATCGTCCTGTGCCTGTGAATAGTCCGAGTATTTGGCTTGCATTGTAACAATGCAGCGAGATGTTGATGATAACAGTGGAAAGAGAGTCTGCTGCTAGGTTCCTGACTACTGCATTCCATTATGCAAATTATTTACAAAGCTTATTAAAAAAAAGGAACTATATTGAGCATTTAGGATCATAAGGGGCAGACATCCACTTATAAAAATCAATCAAGGTTTGCAACACGCATACTAATGTACACTCAGTGTTGAATATATTTCTTTAGGTCTAATGCTAGACAGTGTGGGAGAGAAATATCTTCAGCAAGACATGTTCACTGGTACAGTGTAATCTTATGCTAATTTTTAAATATAGCATTAATAATGTGGTTCAGAAACTTATTGCTGAGTTCACTAAATATTCAGGTACACATTGAATTATTTATTAGGGTTTTTATGTGAGGACATTTTAATCAGTATACAATATGTTCAGAATACATATCAGGCAATTTAAATTGTATTTGAAGAAGAGATTTCAAACATCCTTTTCTCAGATTCATATTAATGAATGTCACAGTAGTGGGTAGTCATGATGAAATCTTAATTTTGAGTTCCAATATTGGCATAGCAAGGATGGCTAATCTTTCTCAGTTTAAAAGGATGCCACGTGTCACAGAAAGAGCACGCTCAGTTTTGCATATTGATATCCTCTATGGAAAAGGGCTAGCTAGGTTTCCTTTTTTTTTTTTTTACTTAAAGTGCACACTCCTGAGCAAAAAAAAAAAAAAGGACCAAATCCAAAATCGCAAAACATTAGGCTTTTAATGGTCTCAACAGCACATAATTGGTAAGAAAATTAGTAAGAAGTAAACAAGTAGATCAAGTAAGTTAGGATGGCATGGCTTTTCCTGTTGATTTGCTTAAATGTTAAGTCTTGTGGATTAACGTGCGGACAGCTTCTTACAGAAAGAAGAGTCAGTTGTCACGTACGGGGTATTGGCAGGACACATGCGCAGAGAGCCACAGAATAAATATATATAGTGCTATATTTATTTATAAAGGAAGATGGCAAACAAGTCCGAATCAGCATGCACAAGACGATATCCAGGAAACAGGCAATAGGTCAGACGATCGCGCAAACAGGCTAAATGAGGCAGAGCAGAAATGTAAACGCTAAACACAGTCCGAAGTCAAAAACCAAAACAGGACAAACTGGTGCAGAGATGAGAATCGTAAACTGGAAACAAACCGGGTCGATACACACAAGAGTTTAACAGGACCAAGGCTTGATATAAACAGCGTCCGTAAAGAGTGTAAATACTTCGCAAAGTCTCTTCAGAAATGAGAGTCTTTTATAGTCCAGAATAAACAAAGTACAACTGTTTCAAATCACGGTAAATTACCGAGAGCGCAATGTCTGCGCATGCGCCACTGGCACTATTGTGAGTATCACTAAGGCGTTCAAGAAACGCATACAGTTCTAGCGGTGCGCCTTCGTGCAGTTCATGTCTGCGTCGCGAAAGCGCAGACGGCAGGGCAGAATCCTGACATCAGTGTTGTTCCAGTCAGCATTTATGGATTCAAATAGAAAATCTTTTGGAAATATTTGAACACCCAGACATGGTCTGAATTTTATATCAAAAATGTAAATCTTGTCATGGTTTTATCTTCGCATACAAGAAGACTAGGTAAGTGAATTTCCCTGTTTCCAGCTTTTTCCCCCAACAGTTGACTTTTAGCACTGAGCATCGATGAGCGAATGGTGGCACAGGTCCCATGAGGACATTTTTTAGTTGTTTCAAATTCTCTGACTAATAATTCATTGTTTAGAACAATAAAAGCTTAACGTTTTTTTTTATGTTGGCTTTGCGCCCCCCCTTTTTTTTTTACCGAGGAGTATATAATCAACCTAACATGTGGTTTACTTTTAAATAATATACAGTATAAAAGTATTTTACCAGTGTACTAATACATATTTAAAGCACATTCTCAAAGTTAACTTAAAACTAGGGATACATCAATACTTACTTTCGCGGCCAGGAACATGTTTTTTGCTACTCATC
Source organism: Chrysichthys thysi (assembly GCA_030068315.1). NCBI lineage: Eukaryota > Metazoa > Chordata > Actinopteri > Siluriformes > Claroteidae > Chrysichthys > Chrysichthys thysi. The sequence continues at coordinate 17,265,117 of JAQLOM010000023.1, forward strand.
AACACCAGTATTTTACACCAGTACTTTACCTACCGATGTTAGCTCTTCTCAAAATCAAATCTCAATGCCTAGAATAAGAAATATTTATTCATGAGCAATTTGGCCGATGTTCTCACGCTGCAGGCCGGTGGTGTTCATGTTTTGAGATGAAATATACTTTAGGAGAAAAATACTTTGCTTTAAAGAAAATACTGTGCTTTAGCTCTAAGAGGGTTATTATAGGAGTGATATAGCATCTGATATAGATTATGCTGTGAGCAGTGAATAGTGAAGTAAGCAGTAACACAGCAAACTCCCAAGAGCTGAATGAATATTTAAAGTGTTGAAAGATGTATGTCCAGCTGGACTTACATGAACACTGTTAGTTAGGAATATTAGAAAGTTTGCTGTGGACATCATGCTTTTCTCCCCTCAGGCTCCTTCACAGCCCAAGAGAATGAAATGGTGTGAGACAAGGACAGTGTGGGGCAGACATGCCTTTTTTCCAAGCAGATTTCCTCTTGAGGAAATTGGACGAACTGTGAATTAATCACAGCCCTCATTTCCATAGGAGGCACTAAGCAAACGCTGAAGTGTATTAAATACAAGTGTGTGAACGGAAAAACGACGCTCTCATGAAGTGGTGTGGTTCCGAGGCGAGGGCTGAAGCACGGTATTTATCTCAGTGTAAGAGCAGCCACATGGTGAGATGTATCCTGCGTGCAGCTGTCTGGCTAGTTTGCATGTCAGGACCTTTTAAACCTTCAAGACATTGAGAGAATAAAGCACAAATTGTGAGAAATTAACTGTTGTGGGAATCAACTGAGAGTAGTTTGTTGTAACTGACACACTGAGTGTATATTACTTAAATGGGAACATTTCCAATGGAAAAAATATACAGCATCAACACATTTTTGTCTTTTTGCTTACTTAAATTTAGCAAGAATAGTGCTGATGCATCAACATGACAATTATGTACACATTCGAATTGGGAAAATCCAATCCATCGCTTTGTCAGGGTAAACATTATGTATAATTTAAGTGTAATATCAGATAGAAAAAAAAAAAAAAAAAAAACTCACCAGTGAGTTTCACAAGTGAAGCCTAAAATAAAAAAAAAAATAAAAAAAATACATACTGTATTTTATTTCAATTTAATATTCTTTTAATATGTTTGAATTAGCATCCTTATATTTTGAATTGAAAACATTTGGGGATAACAGTTTTACTGTCACATGCTAGAGCCACCACTCCAGCGTACAATCAGGCCCAGACATCACAAATCTCCCGCTCACCTGATTACTTAACAGGCACTGGTTTCCTGTTTGTTAATAATCTGTGAGTTTATTTACGCACTCACCTTTCTCATATTCTGGTTTGTTCTCAGCTTTGTCTTATTTGTGCCTGTTCACATGATCGTTTTGCCATTTCCTGTTTTTGTCTGTGCTTTCGGATTTGTTATTAAAGCTTTTCCTCACGACTACACTCCTGAGCAAAACCAAAATTGCAAGACATTAAGCTTTAATGGTCTCAACAGAGAATAATTGGTGGGGAAATTGGCAAGAAGTAAACGAGTAGATAAAGTTAATGTTTTAAAGTCTTGTGGGTAAAACCGCAGACAGCTTTTGGAATTTTGAGCTCCCAGATATGTGTTAGTTTGAAATTTATATCAAACATTTAAATCTTTTCATTGTTTTTATCCTTGCATACAAGAAGACGATGTAAATGAATTTCCCTGTTTCTAGTTTTTCCCCCCAACATTCCGCTTTCAGCCACGAGCATCGATGAGCAAATGGTGGCTCAGCTCTTTTGCAGTTTTTTTTTTAGTTCTTGCTAATTTTCTGACCAAAGTTTTTAATTTGTTGTTGAGACCATTAAAAGCTTAATCTTTTGCAAATTTTGGGTTTTGCCCATCCTCTCTGAATCCTCCTTTTTGACATTTAGGTTTGTATTTTTGTTGAGTTTTACAGACTTAAGCATTACTCAGAGAGTTATGCAGCATTTGTAATAGGGGTAGCTCTTAATAATCCCAAGTTTTCTATGGGATTGAGATCCGGATGATTTTGCAGACTAGTCAGTATGCCAGTGTTCTGATATACCTCATCCTGAATCATGTGGGTCAGAGTGTTGTGTCATGTTCTGCTCAGACATGAAGCACATAAGGCATCCACAGATTCTGACAGTCCGACCTTGTGCTGTTATATTCATCCAGGTGTGCAACCTATTGACAGTGTACAGCAAAGTGCTGCTGTTGACGGATGCAACTTATTTATTTATATATGGTATACTTTGAAAATATAGTAACGTATACTGCAGTTTTTCATATAAAATAGGTGGGCTTTAGTCATCGCTTCTTAACTGCACTATACATTTTCCGTGTAGAAGCTGAGAAACACTTTTTGGCATACTGCTTTTTTTTTTAAGCTGCAAGCTCTCTTTTGTAAATATGTTTTGGACTGGGTTTATTTCACACTCTTTGAGATTTCTCATATACAATTTTCTTGAAAACTGGCCACTGGCCTGAAGGTCTGCCAACACTTTTCCCCTAATCTGGACTATGTACAGTGTGTCCGGGTTTTAAATGGTGTATTATCGTAAAGATGGACACTGTGGGAGGAAAATGAAAGGTTTCAAATCTCTGGACTGGCAATCGATCCATGCTGATTGCCCCATGGCTAGTGTAGATAAATGTGATCTTCTTGCCCTCAGTAAATGGGCTCCAAACTCCCTGACAGCAAAATTCTGCCAACAGAAACTGAATGGCTGGTGTGCTTAAGTTGAAGTTGGCACGTCCTGCTCAGAGTTTCAGGGATCATGTACATTTCCCCAGGGATAAAAGTTCTAGCCCTTTTCATCATCTGTGTGCTTTGGGGATTACACTTTATACAGAGGTATCACCATCTACGGGTTTGCTACAGCAGTACAGGAGATGCTGTTTGGCTTTTGTGCTAAAGCAGTGAACAGACCAAATGCCAGTAAAATCACTGGCAGAAAAGGAAATTTACCGAAGGGGGAAATGCTGTGGGAAATAAAAACACCACATCTGCTTCTGGGAGCACCTTTTATCTAGATTAACTTGCAAAACTATAAAAACCAAGTGGCTGGAACTGTGTATTTTTTTTTCCTGGGCAATAAACAAACAAATAAATAAATAAATAAATAAATAAATAAATGGAGGTGCTTATTATTATTAATTAGTGGTCATGCCACTAATTAGCAGTTGTTCCTGTTGTCTTGTGCACATCTGCGGATTAAATAGCATATTGTTATGGTAAATTTCTGCATTTTCTGAATGCATTTTCAAGTCAGCAGTGTTGAGGATTCTGTCTTATAACTTACAGTTGAAACCAGATATTTACATACACTTCAGGAAAAAAATACAAAAACTTTTTTTCTTTCCTGTCAAACAATTGCTTTTACAAATTCCTAAAACTCGAAGTAAACTTCGAGGCGACCGAGCTTCCTCAGTTGCGGCTCCACAGTTATGAGTTCCCCTTGTATATTCGACAGGCTCCATCTGTGGCTGTTTTGAAATCCCGAATAAAAACTTATTTATACTCCCTGGCCTTCAATCCAGTGTTTTAGTTTTCTGTTTTAGATCAGTAAACATTAACATATTTTTTGTATTTGTTAAATGTCAGAATAAAGAGAGAGACAATTTTATGGAATTTTTTTTTTTTACTTTCATCAGTCAAAAATTGACATACACTTCCTTAGTATTTGGCAGAATTGCTCCGAAACTGTTTCACTTGGGCCAAAGGTTTCGGGGATCCTTCCACAAGCTTTCTACGATAGTTTGCTGGAACTCTGGCCCACTCCTGTTGACAGAACTGGTGTAACTGGGTCAGATTTGTAGGCCTTCTTGCTCGCACTCGCCTTTTCACTGCCACCCTCAAATTTTCTATGGGATTGAGATCAGGGTGTTGTGATGGCCACTCCAATACCTTGACTTGTATTGTCCTTAAGCCACTTTGTAACTAATTTAGAGGAATGCTTGAAGTCATTGTCCATTTGGAGACCCATTTGCACCCAAGCTTTAACTTCCTGGCTGATGTCTTCAGATGTTGCTTCAAAATA
>JAQLOM010000023.1:17281709-17292326 GCA_030068315.1 Chrysichthys thysi
TCAAACCATTTGATAAATATAACCATTTCATTTATTTGTTTATTATACATTTGATTTTTTCCATGATGACAGGTGAGCCTCCCCTGCCTCTCCTGACCGCACGTCACTGCCTATAATGATAGTCAAACCTTCTCTTTTCTATTTTTTTCCCTTGAATTTTTTTAGACCCACATCTGAAAAATACATCCTCCAGCATTGCGTTTTAAATGTTTTATGAAAGGCTCATGAAGATGTAGGCTCTGAAAGGCTCTGTGTAGGTTCCCTTCAAAAAATGCCAGAGTGAGCTCTCTTCTCTCAATAACGTCTTAACATAGAAGATTATACCACAGCGCTGAAGCTGATTGGTCAGAAGGTGTTGGTTTATTTTCTAAAACAGCAGCTCTGACAGAAATAATCGCTACCGTTCAGATCTCAGGTTTAGCTTCATGCGCTCATTCGAGTACATTATTGTTTCTATAGTAACAAGTCATTCAGAGGGAGACTCTCCACATCATCTAAGCTGAATAATGCATGAAAAAAATCACTGTTATTTAAGTGCAACGTTGTTGATATGTTCTTGCTGATGCTTTCTGTGAGGAGACATTTATTTAACATTTATGGGCAGAGTCAGCGTTTCACCACAGGCATAGAGGAGTTTGCGTTTTGTGGTTTCGCACAACAAGCCACGGGTTTTTTTTTCTAATTGTTGTTTGTTTTATTAAATCAAGAGGTAGAAAATAAAGAGGCCTGTTTATAGGTGCTAGAACAAAAGTGAACTAAGGAAATAAGTTGTCTCCCTGATGTTCTGCAATGATAATTGGAACTGGTTAAAAAGTGCTTTGTGGTTGTTTTTTGTTTTGTTTTGTTTTGTTTTGGGGGGTTTTTTGTTTGTCTTTGTTTTTTTTTGGGAGGGGGGTTCTCAATGAAAAATTGCAATCATTGAGAAATTGCAACTCACTTTATTCAAAGGTGCTTTTACTTTTTGTGGTAACGCTAACTTCACTTTACGTCACATTTTTTCCCTAAAACTGCCCACCCTGATGTGTTTGATTCCTTACTTGTATATGTACGTTTTTGCTTGGATATTAAAGTTGTTTTTTATTTATTTATTTATTTATTTATTTATTTATTTATTTATTTATTTATTTTTGCTGTGCCCTGCAGCCGTTCCACGCACCAGCGCCACGCAGTGCAGCTCGGTGCCCGAGCCTCGGTTCGGCAAGCGCATTGGCAACGACTTCTCTGTGGGTTCAGCCGTGATGTTCGAATGCAACCCAGGGTACACTCTGCAAGGTTCCACGGCTATCCGCTGTGAAACAGTCCCTGATGCCCTGGCACAGTGGAACGACACACTGCCCAGCTGCATGGGTGAGCATCCCATCATCTCTTCAGTCACTCTCCAATGTGGTTTTCTCCAAGCATTCACTGGAAGTTATCAGGAAGAGGACTGGAGCACTTGAAACCGAACCGTGCACTGTCACAATCGTATTCAGAGGTGAAGAGGGTTAATTAGCAGTTCTACTAGGAAGATGGAAGCAGGCTCGGAGCTCAGAGCTTGAAGCTGGTGAAAACAGGGACACGGCAAATCCCTTAATGCAAACCAGCTCAGTGTTTCCGCTCAACTGTGCAATTAGTCAGGTTTAAAACGTGTGGAGCGGGATGTGGGTGGGTGAATAGGCAAACTTCGACAGAGCACCCTGATATTTAATTAATTCGGAGGAAATTTTGTACTTCTACATCCTAGCAGTGTCTTGGCTGTCTGCGCTGTGCAGCTCTCACCGGATGGCATGCGCCTGGCCTTGTTTTGTTTTCCTCAGTTTCCTGCTGGAGTTCAGAAACTGCAAAGATTTCCCGTGATTACCTGCACACATGCTGCATCCTGTATATCGGCACTGAAATATTAATGAGACAGAAATTGCTGTGAACTGAATTTCTTTAATAATTTAACCATCTGGCACAGATATATTGAGCATTTCTCTATATCCTCCCGTCTTTTAGCTCTGTTTCTCTCTCTCTCCTCTCTCTCACACACACACATGCACACACACACACAGCCTGTCTGTGTCTCTAACATCTACAAGTATGTCCTGACCCGCTCTTAGTTTTTTAAACAAAGTGATTGGCTCTGACCTCTGGATCTTTTCGGGGTTGTCCTTGACAGATAGCATCATACCAAGGCTAGGCTGGGTAGAAAAAACAGACAGAGAAAAAAAAAAAGATCTGTCCTGGCAAAGTAAGATAGCAGCCTACGCTTTATCGTTGACGGATCCTTTCTCCAGCTTCAACAAACAGGGAAAATTGCCTAGACGAGTTTCTCCGTTGGGAGACAGACATATGTCACTCTGTTAAATGCTGTTTGAATTCAGAATTGCATGCGTTCAAGTGTACCAAAATAACTACTCAGAAATGTGCAACGTGAACGAGCAAAATGATCAGGCCAAAAAGTTTGGAACATGATATTCTTCAACCCACAAGAGCCTCCAAACAGTTTTTTTTTTTTTTTATTTCTGTTTGAAATGTAAATGTCTATTTCAAAAATCAGTAGGGGGTTCCTTGCAGACATGAACACTTTATTCGAGTCAAATACAAGTTACTTTACCAGTTACTGCCTTTGAGCATTTTCCATGCGTGAGGATGTTTCCGATTCGTTACACCTACTGGTACGCTTCCAAAATAACATCACACAGTATTGAACCTGGGTTTGTATTTTTTTCTTTACCTTCCAAATCCTGAAAATTATTTCATCACTTTGTTAATCGTCCTCCTGGAGACAACATTATTATTGCTTATTTCACTTGGCGGAGATTTCAATTAATCATCCGAATCCAGGCCTGCTCTAATCCAATCCCGTGTCTATGCTGCGTTCATTTCTTAAGCGGTGTTAATGTGTGCCCTGATCACTTCTCTCTGGGGCTTTGCCTTGACAGTGCCGTGTGGAGGGGTTTTGACGGCACGTAAGGGCACCATCCTGTCCCCAGGCTACCCTGAACCTTATGACAACAATCTCAACTGTGTGTGGAAAGTGTCAGTGCCCGAGGGAGCTGGAATCCAGGTGAGAGCAGAAGCAAGTCCTTCAGTTGAACCCTTTTTACACTGTCAAATGAAACTTCAGTAAAGAGAATTATTAGTATCTAATTAATTATGTATGGGGCAAATGTTTAATTTGCAAATGAAGAGGACATTCTGGAGCTTGATCTTTTCATTTCATTTTAGAATTGTGTTTGTTCGGTTATGAAATGGTCGTGACGTGGCATTCACAAAGTGCAAACAACTTGCTTGTACTTTTGTCCTTTTTGCCAGATCCAAGTGGTGAGTTTTGCCACCGAACACAACTGGGATTCTCTGGATTTCTACGATGGAGCTGACAACAACGCACCCAGACTGGGCAGTTATTCAGGTAAGAACTTGCTTTCATACGTATTAAATTTGGAACAAACACTCTGCCATTTTACATCTGATTTCTGCCACTGTTAGAATTTTTTTCAAGTGAAACCTTGACGTACATAGTGCATTTATGCTTCTTCCTGTGGTAGTCTCTAAATAGCTTTCTAATCTTTGCTTTTTGAGTAACACATAACCGCTCTAAGCGGAAGATTTAATCATGAGACTCTCATTACTACCTTTTGTTCTCACCAAATCCAAAAGCGCTGAGGGTCTTGCCTCCAGACCAACTTCATCTTATTAGAGCCCAACCTTTGAGATGCTAAACTTTGTACAACCATCATGCGGTGCTTGAGTGGCCAATTAATTCTCTTTACTGGTGGGGCTATTATCAGATACCGCCGACTGTTGCAGTGCTTGTGTTTTGTTCATAAACAAAGTGACTAGTGCAAGCACATCGATGCCAGGGGCCTGGTAAGCCATCAATGTGTGTCAGTCAATGGGTGCAGCAGGAGAGGATACACTGATTAGCCAGGTCTTTAGGGATCCGCACCTTTATCTGACTGTGAGGAACAATGCTAGCGTCCGCTCGGCTGATGCCTGTACAAGCGCTGACCCGTGGTGCCTTTTAATTTAGGTGAAATACTTGGCAGCCATTCTGAAATGGACAAGCTGGAGGTAGTTTCGAAGAGGAAATCTACTCTCACTGAGGGACAATTGCTTTCAGAAGTGCAATTTTAATAAAACACGATTGACATGCTAACAAAGGTGGCCATTGTGGGTTTTTTTAAAATAAAGTGGCCTTCAGCTGAGCTACTGTACGTCAATTTCATCCAGGAAAATAAACTGCCTGCTTAACAGACTTGCAACTAATACACACTGAGGATACGACAATGAGTGATCGCCAAGGCCCATGCTTTCCCACAGCCATGCAGCTCTTGGTGTCTATTAAATAATAATTAGTGTCTAAATCTAAATGACCCTTTGAGTTTTTAAGACTATGGGATGCATTTTAAAACATATACGTATCCTTTCAATTCTGTCAATTTCTTGGAACGGCAAAAATGTTAACGTTAAAGTCAGGTTAATTCCCATAATTGCCCGTTTCAGTTCATAACGCTTTCAAGACATTTCATTTCATTGTTTTGTTGTGTTTTTTGTATTATTATTTATCAAAATGCAAATTTCTTTTTCGGATTTTGTCTGTTTGTTTGTTTGCTTTGTTTTTGTTTTCTGCCAGTGATGAAATTTAATGATGTTGGATGAGTGGGTGCATGAGGGTATTTTTTTTATATCGGTGATAAGTGTCTGATCAATGTTACCCCGTGGAGGACATTTAGCTGGTCCCCAATAGCAAACTGCTTTCTTGGTTTTTACATGAAAATGTTCTTTCAAAGAGCCAAATGATCTTTGTTCTGGTTCCTGAGGTTAAGGTTAGAGTTAGAATTAGGTGCATCATAGCATTCATTCATAAGAGAAGCACGTTCATGTGGGTTTGTTTTAATTTTCTAAATTTGAAGATGGTTTTGCAGGAAGGCTCATTAGAGAGATTAAAACACATTACTGCATTTCTTTCCAGGGACAACCATTCCTCAGCTGCTGAACAGCACGTCCAACAACCTTTACCTGAACTTTGTATCTGACATCAGTGTTTCAGCAGCAGGCTTCCATCTGGAGTACACAGGTACAACCGGAGGGCAGCTTCATACCCACCACTGAGATCCATCCACTCATCTTTTATTAAAAAAATACACTGCAGTGCAGAGTAGACTGCAAGTCAACACCTGTGGCACGCCAAAAAAAAAAGATCTAACTCACTTATTCTCTTAACTATGTGTTAGGCATGATGCATTAGGTGGGGAAAGTGCTTAATATCAAAGTACTCTTGAGGGAAGTAATCATGCAAACGTTTAATAATCCTCTTTTTTTTTCACAGAGTCCTTCTTTTATCAAAACCGTGCTATCCTCTTTTCTTTCCCAGTGATTTATGTGGACTGACAGAGGCATCTTTTCTCTCAGGGATTTTTGTTAGTAGAGCATTTAAAGATGCGTTTATGATAAAATAACATCTAGAGACGAGGCTTAGTCCCGGTAGGCTTCGCCGAACTGAAATGAAATGTATGGAAATAGGACATTGAAAGCCAAGTCACTTTATTGTAGAAATAGCCAAATAATCTGTGTGTGCGAGTCCTGGGAAAGCTGCACCTGCTCTACACAACTCATTTGTCCATAAAACAAAGCAAGAGCACTTATTCGGTTCCTTACTCCTTTATCTAACTTCCAGATAATGAGATAAAATTCTGTATTTGTTGCCATTGCTATTTCTGTTATCGCACTGCAAATTCAATTTCAAATCATGCCACTCCATTTTGTGTCCACAGCCATCGGTCTTGATTCCTGTCCAGAGCCTCAGACTCCTACCTATGGCATCAAAATAGGAGACCGCTACATGGTGGGAGATGTGGTTATGTTTCAGTGTGAACAGGGATATTCTTTACAGGTGAGGCTACACTCTTTTCCAAGGCTGATGCTCTTTGGTCATAATTCTGACTCGTGTATAGTATATTTAAAAACATACAGCTGCAGTCAGGAGCTTACATACAGTCATGACGGACATGAAGGTCATGGCAATATCAGCCTTTCAATGAGTTGTTTGAAGTGTTCTTTTTCTAGGAAAGAGTGATTGTACAAGATACATCTTTTTACCGAAAAAAAAGAAGAGCACCAAAGTGATGAAAAGTAACAAATTAAAACTTGTGCACGAGATTCTTGGGTTTTTGGGTTTTTTTTTAATTAGGATGTATGTTTTACTGTCACGCTTACCCAAGAAATAACAGTTCAGAGAAATGATAGAAAGTCCAGTATTGTTATGACATCCATGCCCATGATAACTGTAAACTTATCTGTACATTTTCGACCACAACTGTACGTATGTAAGTATGAAAATGTACGCAGTTGTATTTACACTGTTTTTTGTTGTTTTTATCCAGGGCAATGCTCACATCACATGCATGCCAGGACCGGTGAGGAGATGGAATTACCCTGTGCCACTCTGCCTTGGTATGATCATTCAGCAGATTGAAACGCTATAGGTCAACATAGCATACAGTGGGGTCCAAATGTTATGTATGGGGTTTTATTTATTTATTTGTTTGTTTATTTATTTGAAACTGAAAATGTGCAGAATGTTTTTGAATTTGATAAATCAAGGAAATATTTAATATCTTGAATATATAGTAATCATGATTCTGCACTATTTGTAGCTCACAGTTTAAATTTAAGCCATTTTGTCTTCTTTGACTTTGACTTGTTTGTTCAAAAGTCTTATGCCTGCCATTGAGGCACATGTTCAGGTACAAAACTCCGAAGGATTTGATCGAGCAAAGACTTTGTTCCTCTTTTTTTAATCAGACACTACGGGTGATATACCAAATACTAAGGAATTCTGAACTTCAATAAATAAAGTAAATATATTTAATATTTAATAAGTAAATAAATGTAAGATTCGACTTTTCACTCAAGTTGTAGCTGATGATATAAACTGTAATCATTTTTTTAATTAATTCATTTAGAAAAGAGTGCAAAATTGAAGTTTTTCTCTGGTAGCCTGTGTACATGTACTCGTACACTTGGATCAACGTTGGGGGACAAATACTCACAACGAGGAATGTCTAGATATGCACCCTACAGAACTGTAAAGTAAATAAAATGCTATACGTTAAAGGAAACGGAAAGTGACGAAAAAAGTTTTACTGTAACCTCAGTTATCCTTTATTATATTTCTGAAACCTCATTTTAAAATGCTTAACAAAATGTATCCTAAAGACTATTGGTACATTTCGCAAACCCTTCTAAAAGAAGCTAAAGCTCAAAGCTTCATGCTTCCTACTGTTTTACCCCTAGCCAAGCTGAAAATCATGAAATGGAAGGCTGAATAATTAACCGTCCAGCTGCTTACTCACATCTTTAATGAAAGCGCTCCCAAAACCCACAATATGACTTTTTTAACACTAATTTCCGAGCGCTTTCTGTTGGGCTCAGATAAGGCGCAACACTTCCCTGAGCTGGGGTGAATATGAATAAATGTAATAACACAAAATAAAACACATTTATTTCTAAATGGCTGGCTGGGTTATAGAGAATGGGTTTCGCTGATATAAATAATGAAGTTAATATTACACTCGGACGTGTTAAATTGACCGAGCACTGCATGTGAGGGGTTATCCTCTCATCTTCTTCTCTCATGACAGGTTTAAATTCAAGTGGAAGCCAGAGAAGCTGAATCACAAAAAAAACCCAACGAAAAACCCTACTAAATAGCATTATGGCTAACAGTTATTATGTACTTTTGGTCATTAACATGTTTAAAGGAAAAACAGGGATGAAACCCTTTTTTTTTCCCCCCAAGACCAGACGCTCATAAAGTGGAGAGGATTTTCAGCAGACAATCTCATCTGTCATAGTAATGAAGTCCAATCTCAGGTTTCCAGGCAAGAAAATTAGACATATCAAAATTAATTAGAACAATCAAAATGATACAAGTGGAAATGGCCGTGTGATAAGCAGATGGTGAGAGAAAAGGAGGGTTTTTTTTTTTTTTTTTTGCTTTAGAGATTAGAGTAAACATTTATGGAGTGAGAAGCAAGAATGAATAAATGATCAGTGACAGCTGCAGCAGTTTGAATGTGCAGGGGAGCTGAGCTGGTGTCGTGACAGCTTTACTCACTGATTCGCAATGTGATAGACCGGAGCATTAACACAAAGAGCTAAATAAAAATAATTAGATTGATCTCATTTACTTTATTGGATTTGCTCAGTATAAGGGTCCCAGAACAAACACATCAAAACAAGACCTGCAAGCAGGAGCGTAGGCATTGTTATGTCTTCTAGCTGCTTCTCAGCAAGGCACCAAATGGAGGTTGTCTTTCATCATTATTTGAAATACTCCACACAGAAACATGACTATGCTCACCAGGTAGTTGCATATATTGTTTTTCCCTGTCTCAATTTGCTTGACTGGGAAAGACTACAAGTAATCACTCCATACAAACCAGATCTCCAGAAATAGCTAGAGCATCTGGTAGACTGTGTATCAGCCAAGAATCACCTACTTTAAAGAAAGATTCGATTTGATTAACAGATGACCAGCCGCAGACCTATTCCCATGGCTCACTGGTAAACCCGCCAGGCAGTCTTGTTTATTCACTGCTAACTTCTTAAAACAAAATTCTTTAATATCTTAAAGATGAGATTCTGTAAATGTTTTTGACAATTTCTTTGCCGAAAGCAGGGAGGAGAACATGATTCTGAAGATTGTAGCCAGAAAAGTGTATAAAGGGTATCAGGCACTCGGTGTGAAATGGGTGGACCGTCTATCCCCTGAAACAGTTTTCCTCCACAAATCCAACAAAGTCAGTTGGATCTATTGCATCATATTGTTTGTACTAGAGCTTTCACTCTCCGAACATTTCTGCATGAAGCCTTCCTAGGGCTTTCCACCTGGACGTCAGGAGCTCCCCGTGACAGCACTGTGTACTCTGCTTCGGGCGAGATTTATGCTTTTGAACGGTTTGTTTCTGATCAAGGAGACCTTGCATATCTTTTCTGTTTTGCAGTAACGTGTTTCGAAGTGCTTTGGCTTGTGAATGATCAAGAAAAACGTTTCGTTTCTCAGCAATGCTTCAAAGCGCTTTGTCCTTTACCCTCTCTGATTCTCTGTTGCTTCTCCTCCTTTGAAGGCGTTCGTTCATTACTGAGATGTGCACACACTTCCACTCGCTCACGCTTTGCCACAGTTAGCCTTATCAGATGGAACTTTTAAGCTCTGGTGCACCCTTTATTTCAGTAGGAAATGCCATTTAATCATTTCTTAAACATTTCACTGCTTCCCTATTGGATAAATCCTTCACTGTCACAAACCAGACCATGCCGATAGTTGGTTCTCCCAGGTGCTCGTTTAAAAAAAAAAAAAAAAAGAAAGTAAGTAATTGGGATCAGAATTCAATCAGCCTGAGCTTTTTTTGTTTCCTCTTGCAGGCGATTTTACTGCAGGTTCTCGTCTGCTTAACATTAGGAATAAGAGAGGTGTGAAGCAAAGCAGGGTTATGTCAAAACAAGAAGCAACTGATACATCACTGTGATAAATGTGTTGTTCTCTTTGAGGCCAAACGGCAGTCTTGAAGTGCTGTTATCTAATGATTCAGAAGTGTGTGTCCTGTGCTTTGTGAATCAGCAACAATTAGGCATCTGTCTTACTATTTTCCACCGGTCAGAGAGGTATTTACCTTGATTTAACCAGGAATAAAACTCATTGAGATTAAAAATCTCTTTTTCAAGAGCATCCTGGCCAACAGCAGCACAAATAATAGTTAAAAAACAGTCAAAACTGTGCATGCTTTTATAACCTCTCGTCTTGACTATTGTAATGCTTTATTCTTCGGAATTAGCCAGACCGCTACGGCTCGCTTACAATTGGTGCAAAACACCACAGCTCGTTTTTAAACTGGTACAGGCAGACGAGAGCACATTACCCCGATCTTGGCTTCCCTTCACTGGCTTCCAGTATACTTTCGGATCCGTTTTAAAATTCTTTTATTTGTGTTTAAGTGTTTAAATGGCCTTGCTCCAGCCTACCTGGTGTTCCATCTCTCAGGTCTACAGACCAGTTGCTTCTTCAAATTCCAAAATCCTGATGCAAACTTCGAGGCGATCGAGCTTTTTCAGTTGCGGCTCCACACCTGTGGAATGAGCTTACCCCCTCCACATTCGACAGACTCCATCAGTGGCTGTTTTTAAATCTCATGTTAAAAACTTGATTTTACGCCTTGGCTTTCAACCCAGTGTGAAGTGTTTTTTGGGATGTTTTGCGTTCTTTATTCGTATTATTTTTAGTAGTAGTAGTAGTTTATTGTGTTGGTGTGTTTTTAAGATGTTTCTATTTTGTTTTATTGTTGTTATTTTAATTTTACTAGTAGTATTATAAAACACCCAGGTGTTTTTTTTCTTTTATCCCCTGGTAAAAAAATATATATATTTGAATGTATTAAAGATGTACTGTAAGTTTATGTAGTACACCTGTAGTACATTTTTATTTTTTGTGCTAAATTTCTGAGTCAAAAAATATACTACAAATCTGTCTCAGTAATACTTAAGTGTTTTAAATGTAAGTACATTAATGTACACTAATACTTAAATTGACTTTTAGTGTATTCATATGAAGTATAAATATGTTCCAAGTAATATTAAGTATATTTTTAG
>JAQLOM010000023.1:17292426-17306732 GCA_030068315.1 Chrysichthys thysi
AAATATATCTTTAGTTGAACTAATGATATCTCGTTAGCACACTAAGTACAAAAAAAGTGTGTGAAAATAGCATGAGTGCATTGAATTATAATAAGTACACTTAAATTAAGTACACTTTAGCATACTTTTTTTAACCTGGGTCTGTTTGGCATGAATGGCTTTTATGTTGGCTCTTTGTACAGCACTTCGGTCAGCGTCGCTGTTGTTTTAAAGTGCTTTATAAATAAAGTGGTATGGTATGGTAAAACATAAAATATTAATATTACACTGATTATAAAACTTTCATCAACTTTTAAAAGACCTGCAACCAGATTCAGCTGCCTCCAAGTCATGTACAGTCACTTTAAAAGTGTTCAGGGAGACCAGCTCCCGAACATATAGCCGACTCTGCAACTGATTCCTCTTCTATTCATGAACCTGCATTCTCCTACATTTGGTTTCTGTTTACATCACTAAGTGAGTAATATTGCGCTTAATGAGCCATGTTGAATTTGGTCACCTTTCTTCACCCAGGTATCACACGAGGCGAATAAAAGTGTCCATTTTTCTTTTTGATGCAATTAAACAGGCAGGCTCACATATGAGACGATTTAATGTTTCAGATTTCTTTATCCACAATCTGTATAGAGCTTGATTTTACGCTTCTTACCTGTGATTCAAGTAATATTTGCTGTCGTTAAATTAAACAGAATCTCAAATTGCTTCCCATTCACTTTGTGTCCTCCCGACATATGGTGCAGTCGTGTATCCTCTGCCTAGTGCACTCCATGCCCGGGAGAAGGCTGTTTGAGATTCAGTCACAGAAAATACTACAGCCCTTATGTTTTTGTTGTAGTGTAGTGTAATCTGGCAGTTTGCACTCAATCCTCTGTATTTTCTCCAACACGTTGGCACACTTGACTGGTAGCTTTTTGTGATGGGAAACGCCATGCCCTGGGCCAGGGTAGTCCAAGACTCTGTCTTGTTTTTTCCTTCTTTTTTTCTTTTTTCGAAAAAACACTAAAATGATTTACTTTCACTTCAGAACTGGATGAAGCCTAGTTTTAACCGTGAGAACAATAGAATTTATTTCCTGATTGAAACAAATGAGAACTTTTCCTTAATGAGTCCTACTAGATATAAAAACTTCTTTTACGACTAGCAAGAGTGAGACAACCATTAAACAAGACAGTCTGTGGGCAATAGAAATTAAAAATTAACCACTGCCATTATAACACAGCATGATATCGATGAGTTGGGTTGGTAAAACGAGTCTGTATTGGTTTCTCCTCAGCTCAGTGTGGAGGATCCCTGACTGAAATGAGTGGTGTGATCCTGAGCCCTGGATATCCTGGAAATTATCCCAGTGGCCTTGACTGCACCTGGACTGTCACCTTACCCATTGGTTTTGGTATGGCTCAATGACTGTTACAGACATATTTTTTATAAGAATGTATAAATCCATCCAGGTGGATATAGCGCTGGCCACGCATTACAGCTAATTTTCCACCTTAACACCTGAAACTAGACGTGTACAAGCTTAAGAGATTTGACTTATCCGTTTATAGCAAGATTAGTGAAGCTAGTTGGCTGTCTAAACACAGTACTGCACTTAGCCTGGCAGTTAAGTACAAGGGAGAATCAAAAAGTAAAGGTCATTTTTAAATTAGGCTATAACCCAGAGAGCAAAGGACAACCATTTGGAGACAAGTGGAGACATTCATTTTCTCCAGTAAAGCAGAAATTCAAAAGTCAGTCCTCCCTCAAGAAAATCATGTCCCAGTGTTCCTTTGGGACATGAAAGGGCCTATTCTGGTCCATTTCCAAGCACATGGGCAAACAGTGAACAGTGCAAATTACTGTACATTGCTGCAAAATGAACTTAAACCTGCAATTTGATTAGGCCTCGCACTACAACAGCAGAGGACGGCTGAACTATGAGAACAGGAGTTGATAATATGGGCAGTGTGGTGGTGTAGCCGAATCCTGCTGATGCCTCCAGAATGACCAGTTAGATCCTGAGCTTAGAATACGGCCTGTGTGAAGTTTTACAGATAATCCCTGAAGGTTTTGTCCACAGGCTAAGCTCCGTCTCCATCACAGCCCTGACCAGGATAAGCAGTTGAAGCAGATGAAGATAAATGATAAACAAACTGAATAGTGGAAATGCACATCGTATGCAACTTGAAGCATTCTGTTCAAACAAAAAGTTCATTGTGAGGAAAAGAAATGACTTCAGGTCTTTAGAATAGACTTTAGTAAAGTTTTTTTCTGCGGGATGAGTTGTGATATTACTGAGCAGCATGTCATTTTAATATGTACTCCCTTAGGAATCCACCTGCAGTTTCTTAATTTCTCCACCGAGGCCATCCATGACTATCTGGAGATCCGAAGCGGGTCAGCAGAGACCAGTGCAGTGATCGACAGGTTCAGCGGGCCTCAGGTGCCAGAGTCGCTGTTCAGCACCACCCATGAGACGAGCTTGTTCTTCCATAGTGATTATTCACAGAACAAGCCTGGATTCCACATCACATTCCAGGGTGAGCTCACCTTTACTATACTCCCCAAAACATGACTTTTTTTTTTTTGTCTTTACATGGAATGCTGACTTGAAATGGTTACATAAGTGAACTTTTTATTGACGCTTAAAAATATGGAATATGTTGTCAGTCAGATTTAGGAGAATACGTTACGTGTAGTTTACCTAAGGATAAAACATTTCTTATCAAAATGTGATTTCGTTGTTTATTATACTAAGTTGAAATAAATTTCAAATTACTTGATTTAATATTAAAGTGAGCGTGATCAATTCACACAGTATTAATGCAAACCAAATACATTGTCAAGTCTCATGAGAAGGTTGGCAGTGACGGGTACCATAACTAAAGAATTCCTTTAATACAGTTAGAAGATGTGTCATTGTATGGCTCAGTGCTAAAATGGTTGTTGCTGAAAGGCAAGGATTTGGGTTTGATCTTTAGCTAAGGAATATAAGGCCTGTGTGTGGAGTTTGATTTTATTTCATATTTCATAGCTTCAAAACTATATAATCAAATCATGCTGGGTATACAAAAGCAAATTGTGTTAGTATAACACAATTCAATCAAGTGGAACCACTGTCCACCTTCGAAATAAGTCAATAAATTTGTATTTTTCAGTGTAATTATGTGGCATTTGTCCAAATAAATTGCACTAACCTAATCAAAGGCATTTAACCAACAGGTGAAATTAGCTTTACGAAACAGTCTCGGTTAATAAAGCTGACCTTTTCCACAGCATGCACTTTGTACGCGTGGAATTTTCTATATTCAGTTTATTCTAATCAGTATGATCAGCTGGTTGTCACGCTGTGTTGATTTAAACTTTTAAACTACATGTTTACATCTTAAGTACGATCAAAATATATGTGTACATATATTCACAAGTGGCATAAAAGGTACATCAGTAGACATAGACATCTCAAAAGTAAATACGCGCAATCATTTTTGAAAAACAATTGCTAGAAACTTCCTTCTACCTGCTATACCTTAGTAGGCAAGTTGATATAGATCCCTCACAGAAATACTCCGACTCAGCGGCCTTACAACGGGTTTTTTTTTTTTCAACAATCCGCTTAACAGTCTGAAGACACCTGTCCGAGGGCCCGGGTCGACCTGAGCGGGATGCTGTTGATTCCTTTCCTTTGCTTTTGAATTGTACAAGCACTCTGTTGACTGTGTACAAGAGGAATCCCAAGGTTTTGTGGAATCATACGCTGGCTAAATCCACCCACAGACTGATCCACAACGCAAACTCTTTGAAAATCACACAACTCTTTTGCTTCTGGTGTTCTCCGCTTGGCTAGTTGCTCTAAACCAGTGTTTCTCAACTTAGGGCCCCCCCTCCCGACGCACGAAATTTTTGGGTGCCGCAAGCTAGAAAAGGTTGAGAAACAATGCTCTAAACAATGAATATACTGTAACCTGAAATGAAAAATAAGAATATTTTAACAAGTGTGAAGCAACAGGGGTTCTGTGTGTACATAAAACATAATGAGGGAGGTCTGTTTACTTTTGAGATGCCTGTGTGTATATGCGGAGAAGGTTCTCGGGATTTTGACTCTGGTTAGTTGCTTTGCTTGATTTTCTGGCTGAGATATTTCATTTCAAAATATTAAGAAGGAGGTTTGTGTTTTATGAGGTTGGGGTTTTACAGTTGTCTCAGTGCCACTCCCTTTAGTATGAAGTTTAGGCTAAAACAAAGTATAGAAATGATGAGTAGAAGATAAATGAAAGAAAAAAAAGGTATTTGATAGTGACCTAATATATAGAAAATAGCCCGTATTGAGGTTCTCATCAAAATGCAAATACCTAATCACTTTGATGGGGTACTTATCCACAGTAAAGTCCGTGGGATTAATTTATCAATGCGTGCAGTTTTCCAGATCCCTTCCTGAATCCATTCTGTGTGAACACGGATACTTCTTTGGATAAGAACAAACGAAGCCTGCTCGAGACTTATAAAGGATATGCTCCAGATATTGGAAACTCGCATTTTTATGCCTGGCTTTCATGAGTTGTAATTAGAGCATATTCTCTATTCCCCAGTTTTATGAGTTTGCCCTCACAAAGGATATTTTAAAATCACTTTTGTTTTCTCAAATATTGTGCCGAACATGCTGTTTTCTTTGAATGGATTATTATGAAACATCTACAAAAAACTGTATTGTTTTGATTTAAAAAAAAACCCATCATATTATTCTTACATTTGTACGTCGACATGCCTGGTATGTGTTGTCAGGTTTATTTTACACTAATGTCTGCATACAGTACCTTGTAGGCTCATTATGTTGCTGTTTTCTGGTCTTCAGCCTACCAGCTTCAGAGCTGTCCTGACCCGCGACCCTTCAGGAACGGCATTGTGATCGGCAGTGACTTTAGTGTTGGCATGACAGTGTCGTTTGAGTGCCTGCCAGGTTATTCCCTAATTGGAGAGACGTCTCTCACCTGCCTTCATGGCACAAGTCGCAACTGGAACTTCCCTGTGCCACGCTGTGAAGGTGACCAGTTCATGCTGACACTTCCGATCTTTAAATTGTGAATGAAGCTCAGTAGTCTACTGTCAAGGCCGAGAGATCTGCATCATTCACTCCTTCCAAGTTTGTTAAGCTTTATGTATTTAAAGGCAACTGTTGCTTAATTGAAAAAAAAAATACTCCGCTGAAATAACCTTTCACTGGAGAAAATACAGTCCCTGTTTAAGTTTCCAGTCCGTACTTGTTAGCCTATGTACTTTATATTTTATGTCCTCAAACTTTGCAGGGAGGGACAACTTTCACTCTCAAATAAATTCCACACACACAAATAAATTCCATCAGAAGAGATTAAACTTACTACTGTACTGTAATTCAGCTATTTAAAGATCAGGAATATTCTGGCGATTTGCTGGAGAGACAGACAGTCCTGAACATTTCCAGTGACAGACTCAGTTAAGTCCAATTTAACACTATTAGAGGCTACATGTTTATTTTTTTATGTCTTGGTACATGTTAAAGTATTCCCTGGTCTAACCCATCCACTGGGAGAAAGGATAACAGTAGAGAAAGCAAATTTTATTGAATAAAAAAGATTATATGGCAAGACATTTAGTGTGACATCACGGTATACATTATGTGGAACAATGCTTAAAACATCTTTGTGCATCCCTTCAGCTCTGCGTGCTCTTTACCGCGGTCTGCAAATGGTTCGGGTCTGTTACAAAAAGTGCTTTGGAAACTGAATATCCTCAGTTGCATGCAATAGTTCTTACCTCGAGTCTAATGTGAAATTTGCTTTTCTATTATGGGAAATAGGCTGGGAGGATGAGATATAAGCTTAAGGCGTAGATTCTTATCATTACCTCAGTAATATTTCATTTCTTAATGTGTCATGCATGCTTATGGCCAAAGCAGCTTTCCTCTGGCGTGTGATAAACAGTATTTTAACTTATCCTCCACAATGAAGTCATAGATAAAACCCCTCATGTGCTCGAATGGCAGTTTTTTTTTTTTGTTAATTAGTTCAAAGTTAACTAATGTAGTAAAAATGTCATTTTTACTCCCTTAAAGCACTGTGTGGAGGAAACATTACATCCATGAATGGCACCATCTTCTCTCCCGGCCACCCGGCTGAGTACCCGAACTTCCAGGACTGCGTGTGGAGCGTGAGGGTTCCCCCTGGCAATGGCATCTACATCAACTTCACAGTCCTCAGCACGGAGCCCATCTACGACTACATCACTGTGTGGTAAAGAGCTCATATACATCTCATGAATATGCAATGCTATCCTCATTACCACATCAGTTAATATCTGTCAGGCTGTGCTCAACAGCATGTGCTGTCAGTGCTGTCAGTGCAGCTAGTAACGGTAGAGGGAAGTAGGTTGTTTGTAGGTTGTTTGTAGGGATTGATTTTGTGACTGAAAGAGTTAATCAGGTTCCAGGTTGAAGTAGCCACCAATCCCTCATGAGCTGAAAAGAGCAAACATTGTGTAAAGCTCATCCAGCACTGCTCTTTAAAAGCCTCTAAGCAACACTCTGGTGTGTTTTTGCATTTTTAAAGCAGGTCTAGTAGGCAGAACAGTGGCGTTTTATGTCACCTGAATGGTATTACACGTAAACATCATCACAGAGATGTATAAAGCATCCAAGCAGAGGTCTGTACAAGTTCTTTCACGTAAAAAAAGCACTTCTCAGCTATGAGAGTTCTCCAGAAATGTTCTGTTAACTAAACTTTTATAGATTGTGCGGTATTTTTTTTTTCCTGTGTTCTCCTTATAGTGGGATATTGAGGCATAAAACGTACAAGAACTGCTGTCCTCCATTTCATTTTTTTTTGCATTTAAATGCATGGATGCATAATTAAACAAGGTTAAAAATCTTTGCATTTCCCATCTCATTTACATTTCCTGTGAGCTTTGTCTCTTACCCTTTAAGAAGAGAAGCTTGGCCAATTAAATCTTCTTCGGAGTTATTGCCATAGCTACCATTTTGCCTCTCTGTGGTGTAAAAAAAAACAAAAAAAACTCATTTGGTGTGCTGCTTTAGTCATGCAGAAAGGAGGACTAGATTCGGAAATATAAAGTCTAAGAGTTTCATTGCTGGTGTCATTAAACAGTAATGAGTAAAGCAAAAATAATAATAATAATGATAATAATAATAATAAAATTAAGAAAATAATTGAATGCTTCTAGAAGGCAGAGGAACTCTCTAATGTGTGTGTGTGTGGGTGTGTGTGTGTGTGTTTTGTAGCTTGGCATGCATGATGTTATTATTTGTGCCTGTCGATTAGGCGAAATGATGCATCTGTGTGGGAATGCTAAAACAGCGCTCTAAGAGTCCGATTTTACTCCCAAACTCAGTTTGAGGCAGCCTGCTGTTTTAAATAGCTGTGCTTTTTGAGTAATGGCCCTTCACAGGACTTCGACAAAGCCGTTTCATGAGATGTGTAATAATGTATTGAATAAAACACAGCATGACACCCAGGAATTAATGTCCATTTTACACTGTAGTATTACAGTATTACACTCTTTTGGAGGAATTCTCAAGACGTCTTTCATTTATTAATGATGTCTGCATCGCATACTCTCCACTACCAACCACTTTAAATAATGTATCCGCAACTGAGGTAGAGACTTTAGTGCTGTTTGTTTTTCTTTCTCCCATGCTGGATTGTGTATCTGTTGTTTCTTTCAGCCTTTGTTAAAAAGAACCACAGAACCATAGTACACAACCCGACACACAAGCACAGGACCTCTCCAGATCGTGTCCGTTAGATGATTAGTACAGCGAAAAAATACAGTCTCTTACGATGCTTAGTACAGACACAGAATTCAGGGTAGATGCCCCTGAGTGTGATCAGGTCTAACATGCATCAGTCTTATAATGGAGGATTACATGTCTAAACAACATCCCTGTTTGAACCCTAAATCACAATTCAAGCGTTAATTAAACACTAAACCATCGTCTGTAAAACTTCTTACTCAGGCTGTGTTCACACTTGTTTTTGCCTCGTCATGTGAAACATCAGCAAATATATTTCCACAGTCCTACAGGAAGTGACCACGGGGTTATCGAAATGAGTTTGGCGTTGGAAATTGGTCTCAAAAGTCGAGGGGAAAAATCTTTTCAGAAAAGCACTGCATGTAATGCACTTTCTAAACACCCCACAAATCATGCAGTAGCATTTCCTCATCT
Source organism: Chrysichthys thysi (assembly GCA_030068315.1). Taxonomy (NCBI): domain Eukaryota; kingdom Metazoa; phylum Chordata; class Actinopteri; order Siluriformes; family Claroteidae; genus Chrysichthys; species Chrysichthys thysi. The sequence goes on from JAQLOM010000023.1 coordinate 17,300,618, forward strand.
GTCTCCAGGATCATACCTAAGACAAGTAAGCTGATGTTTATAGGTAGGCTAATTATCAGCTATTAGTCTGATAGAGTATTATTTTATGAGCTGTTAGTCTGATTAGGCTTATAGATCATATCTAAGCTAGCTACTTAGTGAACTTGTGAACTTTTTCATACCCCAAAAGTGTTTCAAGCAGAGATTTGTCTATTAGGTAATGGCTAGTGTAAACATACCTACAGTATTTCAGTATCTGCGAATGGTACTTGATGTATGCTCAGATCAAACAAACAAAAAATATGTATTGTAGACCAACCAAAATCAGTTTCTTTGCAGATCTCGCTTCTGAGGTAAGATTTTCACACCAAGAGAAAACAGAATGTATAACAGAATACAATATGGATGTAACAGTATACACTTCTTGTACAATTTATCAGGATTACCTGCAGTTATCTACTCAGCCAATCATACGGCAGCAGCACAATGCATACAATTATACAGGTGAGATACAGGTCAAGCCTTCACATCAAACAGCAATCAGAATGGGCAAAAAATGTGAGCCCTGTGACTTTGATTGTGCCACGGTCATTGTGCCAGATGGGCTGGTCTGAGTATTTTAGATACTGCTGATCTGCTGGGATTTTCACCCATGGCAGCCTTTGAAGTCTATGAATGGTGCGAAAAGCAAAAAACATTAAATGAACAACAGTTCTGTGTAGGAAAACACCTCGTTGATAAGAGAGGTCAGAGGAGAATGGCCAGATGGCCACATTCAAGCTGCCAGGAAAGATATACTAACTCAGATAATCACTCTTTACAACCGTGGTGAGCAGAAAGGCATCTCAGCATGCATAAAATATCGATCCTTGAGGTGGATGGGCTCCAAGAGGGGCCACAATCTAAAGCTATCATAAGCACAGGCTCACTCAAACAGGACAGCTGAAGATATTTAACTATCCAGTTTATCCAGTTGAGACTGTACTTATACATCTGTACTGATAGCCTCATATTCCAGCAGGACTGTGCAGGAGTGTTCTTGCTAGGAGTATGCCCTGTTCTTCCATCCTATTTGGAACTACATCGCATAATAAACCATGATATACATCAGGTCTGTTTGTAAGCAGTCTCTAATGACCTGGTTTTATGCAACACCTTTTATTTCAGTCTATTTAGATTTGTGTGTGTGTGTGTGTGTATGTCCTTGACAGGGATGGACCAGACCAAAGCTCACCGCAGATTGGCCAGTTCAGTGGGAACACAGCTCTGGAGTCAGTGTACAGCACTTCTAACCAGATCCTCGTTAAGTTCCACAGCGACTTCAGCGGCAGCGGCTTCTTCGTTCTGAGTTACCACGGTGAGACATTCAGAGATAAGCAACCACAGACATGCCTTTATATTGATTCCATTTTCCATAAGGTTTTCCAAAATTCCTAATGTGCGTTAGAGGCAATTTGAGAGGCACACTTGTTTGGGCTGGCAAAATGTTTGCATAAGTGTATTTATATAAGTCATTCCATGCACAAACACCACCAATAAGCTCAGAGGTGGCCACCGAGTGCCCCTCTGCTGATTAAATTGACATAAACACATTAGGAAGCTGAGCAGGCACTGGACTGATCGTTGCCTGCTTGTGTTTATGACTTACGCCATGCTTCCATATCGATCCTCTGCCTGTGGCAAGCATCTACCCTAACTAACAAGAGAAAAAGAGATACAGGAATCGTTTTGCTTAAATGGCAGTCTAATCCTTTAGGTAGGCCACGATGCTCTTCAGCCCTATTGTACACGTTGCATTTTCTGCTATGACAGAATTTATTCAATGTCATTTATTTTGATCATTTTAGTGTCGAAGCTTAGTGCGCCAAACCGGGTTATCACAAGAGCACTTTAATTTATTCCCTGTGCAACCACTTGAGAAGTTACTGACTGTCTGTTTACATGTGCTGTATCCTCGGCTATGCACTTATATCATGGAGAATACTGTGTCTGTGATTACAGCATCAATATGTGACTTGGAATTTTGTTATTTCTGCATAATCAGTTTAGCATTTACACCTTGTGATTTCAGTCAAATGAGGCATCAAGTGAAAAATCTTTTGCTCAGAAAAGAGCGCTTATTCATGCCTGCTGCATAACACCAGCCACTATGTTGAGATATCAGATTGTGTTAAAGGAAACTATAAATGATCAGATTAGAAATATGATCATCATGAATTGAGCACTGAGGAATTAGATAAAGACGACAGCATCAGAAACATACCCAACAGCCTGCTTAAAGACACTACAGCCATGTTCTCAACAGAACAAAACATCTCGACTGAGTCGCCTTTCGTTTTTTTTAGCTCCAGAGCATTTGGTGGATGATTATAGACTGAAATGGAGATGCTCTCATGGGTCCGTGGAGTGTATTTAAGTGTGCGCAGGGAGAATTTAATACTGAACTGAAACTCTGCAAACTGGGCCTCAAAGCTCAGATGGAGCTACAGACTTAAGTGCTATTCAGCAGACTTAACATTATGCATGTGGGGTGGAATTTGTCTGAAACCGAGGCCTGATCCTCAACTTGGAATTTTTCTTGTGCAATACCAGCCTGATGAAGGAGAAATCCAGTACCACTGTTTGATGAAATGTTTGACGTAAACATTGTGATTTTATGACTCCAGTTCACTAATTCGTAGCTTTATTATATGGGCACATTTAGCTGTCGGAGCTAAAAGAAAAAACAAAATGCAAAATAATAGACATGTGTGCTGGGTCAAGAGCTCTTATATATTCTGCTGATTAATTTGGGTTGAATGACGTATTGTTAAAATAAACCAAATTTCGCCTTGATTAACGTGACAATTACAATTAGAGCTATTCATGCAACAATTCATTCATATATACCCAACTCCTATTAGATCTTTATTTCATTGATTGGCATCTCCTCATTAATATATGTCTCTTATTCCTCTGTTACATCATATTGCATTTGATGGTAAAACACAAACACTGTTGCTTTCCTCAGTCTTTATTTTCTAGTCATGCTTTATTTGTTGTTTGGTTTTGTTTTTTTGGCAAATGCCTGTGTTTAAAGGAGGTGGTCAAGATGCTTTTGAAAAACCCATCTCCGGGTCTTCTAGTAAAGAAAAATTAGGCAATGTCAGAGCCCTGTAGATGCAGGTGATTTGCATAAACTTAAGAGATCTCTGAAAATGGACTTACGCAGCTGCATATTCCAACTCTGAATATAAGCAAGAAACACTGCTGCAACTTTTCAGCTTGAATCTCTGACTCTGAATCTGGTCCATGGAGACTAATGAGGAATGTCACTGCTGTAGCTGATGATTACGGCCAGACAGATATTGAACATAGCAACAGGACCGGACCTACCGGCTTATTGGGAAGAAGGAATCCAGACGCCCAGTGGACTTCAGTAAATATTCTGCCTGAATATATGAAATCCTGTGTGCCTAAATTTGGCTTTCCTTTACACAGGGTGGCACCAAGTATCCTCCGTCTACTTTCCTCATCTAGTCATGTCCTCAGTAGCTCAAACATATAGATCTGCATCTTAATCAGCTTCCTGTTCCCACAGTTACCACTTCAGAACCTCAAATAGGCTTGAAAGCTTCAAGATCCCGATCAAGGTTTATTAACACCAGACTGATTAACACACAAATTATGCCACGCTACTTAAAGTAATTAACGGATGCTGTTATCTATATGAGTGGGAGAAACCATGATGTCATAACAATAACAAGAATTTTACCAGCCATGCACACAACCTTAGGAGACTAATTAATTCTGTCTGCTCTTAAGTAGTTTATCCATTAGGTGTCCAGGTACTTGTGTTGTGCTTTTAACTTTTGAACAAAACACATGCTACAACTCCTCTGTTGATTAGCTGTGACTTGCTAATTCATGTCTTGACATGACTTTATGTTTAGGGGACGTTAGCTGATGCAGCACGCCATAGCGGTGCTAGGAGCGAGGAGCATTGCCCCGTGTGAGCGTGATGCAGAGAGCTGCTTCTGTGATATTCGTCCTTCTGCACACTGCAGTGTCACTGTATTTAATCACATCATTAGCTGCCTCTGCAGGTGCCCCTGTCATTAGCTGTGCCTCAGTGCCAGCTCAGCGTGGCCTCCACTTCAGGTTGCAAAACACCCTCATGCAAATGACCAACTTAGGAAACAGCGGCGGCACCGGGGCAAGTTGATTAGATTTCCATATGACTGTTTAGTCTTCTACATTTGAACTCCTCCTGTTTTTCAGGTCTTCACCCTTCCACTCTCTCGCTTTGAAACCGAAAATATATCAGTAGTCATTTTAAGGTTATGTCGTTAGGGTTTTTTTTTTATTCTATTCCCTGCTGTGTTGTCAAATGTGGCTAATACGTTGGCTTCTCTTTGGCTACAGCTTATCAGTTACGAGTGTGTCAGCCTCCCCCAGAAGTGGCCAATGCAGACGCACTAATGGAGGACACAGAGTTCGAGATTGGTAGGGTGGTTTTTCCTTCTTTGTCTGTAATTTTAGGCATACACAACTTTTAATAGTTGTCATTTGAAGAAAACTTATGACAGGTATGGAGATCTGGAAACTGATTGAAACATGCATATAATTACACATAAAGCACGGAAGAGTTATCATTTGTACCATGCGGCCCTCTCAGCACAGATGAATTTAATGATCGTGAATGGAAAGATGGAAAGTTTTAAGCAGTATTCAATTATTCAGGAGATAATTATTGGCTCTGCCATTATGATAGGTTTTCCATTAATATAAAAAGGTGGTGAAAATAAAACATTATTGTGCACACCATCATGACTGGAGTAGCGTAAAAAAGAAAAAAAAAAGACATCAATACAAGATTGAATTTTTGGGATCCACATCAGATTATTTGCTATGAAGAAATGTCTGTTTTGGATAGTTGTGGACCCAGAAGTGACAGTAGCAGTGCCAAACATACACAGAATGGTATATATAAGTGAGGCTGGGCCTGAAGTCTTTGTAGCCCAGACGACAGGTTCATGCAGTCTATCAATGAAAGTCATGTCAGGTGATTACGCAACTTGGATTTTCATTAGGGCTGGTATTTTTGCAGCTTTCTTTGATGACACATTTTTAACCCAACATCAGCACTATTGATGCGAAATACAAAACGCTCTATCACAAATTATTCCTTAAAATGTGTTTGGAGGTGAAATTTAAAGTTTGAGCACACACTGTCCAATCAAAGTACAAATTACACAAAACAGAATTTAATGCGTCTTTTGTTTGTTTGTTTGTTTGAACGAAAAGGTTTTTGTCTAGCACACCTTACAGACTTAAAATCAAAAATTCAGTTGTCTGCCTGCATTTAAATGGGTGCATGTGTGCAATATTGACCTTGTGATGCATTGCTCAACTCGTTTCATTGTCAAGCTTGCCAACTAGATATTACATTTTAGCCCTCCTATCTAATACTACGATAAGCCATTATTGTACTAGGTGAAATATTTATCCCAAAGTAACGAGCAGGTCCAATAAAAAGCAAGACATTCCTTTAGCTAAACTGTCTGCGTGAGAAAGGACCAACATGGAGTCTCATTCTGTTTGACAGAACATCAAGAAAAACTGGATCCCTATAATTGTTTTTCAAAGATGCAATTTTAGGCACAAAAGAAGGAGTGGTTGCTAGTATTCCTAGCCAGCATTGATCATGGAGTACACAACAAAATGACTGTCATTGTAATGCACTGTTTTCTATCCAGGGCTGTACAGGTAAGGCAGTTTTATAGTGTAATAGGCTAATAGCATGTATCTGGTGTATTTGTTTGTGTCTTGGCTCCTCAAGCTTGGCTAGCTCACCTTAGCTGGCTAGATTGCTGCTATCAGCTCTGGGTGCTATGTTGCAGAGCCAGTACATCTACATCATGCCCATTCTCACGTCTGAAACGGAGGGCTGAGTGGAACGCAGCCAGTCCTCTCACCTTCCAAAACTGACTAATGTGTATGCACAATTGGTCTGTGGTGTACATTCCCTCGTTGAAGGCAAATTGATGGTAGCGAACTAGCCAGCTAATGTTAGCTAGCAAGTCACACACACACACACACACACACACACACACACACACACACACACACACACACACACACACACACACACACA
>JAQLOM010000023.1:17321802-17337869 GCA_030068315.1 Chrysichthys thysi
TATATTACGGTCTGATAAAGACAGAGGGTATGGAGTTGGATGGCAAGAAAGGACATCAATTCTCTGCCAGAGAGCTTTTCTGGAGATTTATGTGAAGATAATCATATCAGATGTTTAAGTATGCAGAAGACTTTTGAGCAAATCTCTTCTGAAGTGTTACGATCCTCACGCACCTTTCTCTTTCTCTCCTCGTCTCTCTTTTCTAAAGTCTTTCCTGTGAGAGGAACCGCTTTCATTTCAGGACTACCATGCTTGCTCATTGTGGTAGCATCAGCAGTCTGGCTCTTCCTTAGATTAAAGCCTCTGGTTCTGGTGAACTTCCGTTCATCCTGAGCCTGTGATGACTTTCCCTGGAGGGGGAATTACGGAGCAGCGAGAGACACATCCTCACCACTGCCTTTAATAACAACAGATCCCTCACATATAATCTCCCTGAGATACGCTTCATGAGTGATGAGGGCATGACAGTCAGGCCAAGAGTTTCATGGTCTATTAAAACCCGGGTCAATTGAAACGTGACAGCACATGTTAACCGAGCTGCTCACTAGCTTGTTATTAGTTGTTTCATGGATGACGGATGGCGCACCCATTGTGAGTCGCAATAACAGGCCTCTCTAACATCTTAATGCAGAGTTGGGATTTAAAGCTTGTCGACTACGATTGTTCTTTACAGCAACATATGCAATTATTAAGTCTACGTTTGTGTGAGTGTGGATGGGTGTCTGCTTGTGCTGTGAAGTGTGTCAGAAGGTCTGTTTGGCATGACAGAAATTGAGGTCATGTTATTGAAGTGCTTGCTGTATCCTACAGATTAGAGGAAGTCTGTGAACTGCATGTAATTAATGCTGAGAGATCATGTTTGCGGGTCTGACCTTTTACTGTTTATACCCTTAAAACGTAATCCTACAGCCCATTTGTAAAAATGCATACATCTTCAGTAGTTATCTTATGGGGGCATATATATATAGATTAGGACTAACTTTAGATTCCAGTCCCAAATTTGACATCACAAAAAGCCATATTTAAGAAACAGTAGTATTAGTATTGAAATAAAACATTTGGGGAGTATGTTAAAGGTGAATTTTATTAGTGCACATCATATGCGTTACTATAGTAATGAATACACTTTGCAATAAATATAAAGAATGTATATAAACCAGCATCTGGCCAGTGTATTTTATGAAATTAAAGTAAATTGTAACTAAAAGTGTATTTTTACATGCAGGTTTGCAGTTAAGGTGTGGTCAAAGTTTGCTTTCACACATTTATGTATATTTTAGTATTGATTAAAAATTTAGACAGTAAAAATATTCGAATGTTTTTTTAAAATGAACTTGGACAAATTTTTCTTTCGGTTCACGTTTTGTTTTGAATGCAATTAAGTACATATTCTTGGCGTAAATGTACGTATGTATTATGTAATTGGCTGAGCTGTTGTGTGTTTTTATAATAGAAACGCTGATATTGAAAATTGAAAAAAATAAAAAGTCAGCGTATTTTCCGATAAGAAAATAACCAAGATTATATACAGCACTGTGGGATTGTTTTTATCTCTTTAAACTGTGGTTGAAAATGTGCTGTCATCATGCCTTTGGTCATGTTCACCTTGTGCAAATCCCATAAATTATATATTATTCATGCTGAACGCACACAAGGGAGAATTGTAATGTCCACAGATGGCTGTAAAATATTTGGCAAGAATAATAAATTCTACATGGAACATGCTGGCTAAAAGGAATGTTTAAATAAGTAGTATTTCTCATATTGTTGTGTCCTGACATCCTCTGAGAAGTAATAGCAAATTGCCAAAGAGACAGCCGAGTGAATGGTTCCCTAACACATGGCAGAAGGCATGCTGAGATAGCCCCAAGCAAGGGCGTCTCTTCTAGGTGGTGATTAAGGAGCTGATGGGGTTTGCTCTCTGTCTGTCTGCGTGTGTGTGTGCATGTGTGTATGTGTGTGTGCAGCTCTGTACTGCAGCACCCCAGATTCACCACTCCATGGCTCCATCAGCAGTCAGACAGGAGGGCATCTGAACAGCCAGGTTCGCTGGGCCTGTGATCGCGGCTATCGCCTCATCGGCAAGAGCGCAGCTGTCTGCAGGAAGACACCTTATGGCTACTACACATGGGACGCACCAGTACCTGCCTGCCAGGGTGAGAGCCGAACACAGTTACACAGTGCCTTCAGTGTTTCTGAACACTGTTCAATATGGGCTAAACAGAAATCACAGTTTGTGGAATTGAATACTGAGAGGAATATACATGTATTTGGTTTAATGCATGTTGAAGTCCTTAATCTGTAATGTAGGCTATAATCATAACATCTTACATGAATTTTACTGGGATTTACTTTATTTTGGGTTTTCTTTTTTGGCATTAAAATCAGACGTTGGTGTCTGTTTGCTTCGCCTTGGCACTGCCAGGATAATGCTGTAAACAAGTTAAAAAAAAAAAGCATTTGTAGCTACTAGTTTAGCATGATAAAAACATGAACTGTATGTTAAATTTGTAAGAGTGCCTCAGTTCATGGGAAAAGTGTTAGTGGGTTAGCCAGTTTACCTACTACAGTGTTTTGTCATGGCAAATAAATGAGTGAGTAAGTATGAATAAGTAAAAGGAAATACTGAGTAATATGAGTAAAACATGTAAAAAGGGCAAAACAAATGCGCTTGTTTAGTATTTTATTGGGTTTATGATTTTGATTTTTACACAATATTTTTTATTTTATTTTAAATGTGTGTAAATATTCCTTTTGTTAAATAAAAAAAACCCCTATTGTTTCATTTTCTTAATAACTGACAATGATTATTTACAAACATTTGTAAATGTTGGAGTAAACTATGGAAGCCTATTGACTAAAATACGTTTACCGAAAGCTGAAAAATTTCCCAACCATTTACGAACATTTGCGAAGGTTATAGTCAGCTTAAACATAAAACCACTACCCCATTTACTTCTCTTTTCTTTTGCTTTTAGCAGTCTATAGCTCAGATTTCTTGTTGAACCTATTGGAATAGTCAATCGCACAGCAGCTGTTTCCCATTTTAAATCTGTATTTTGTGTGTGTATGTGTGCGTATGCGTGTGTGTGTGTGTGTTTTCATGGCACTTGTGCTAAATGCTCATGCTGCCACTGAGTGCTATTACCGCAGTCACTTCCACTTATGGTGAAGTCATGTGAATTGCCTCTCTTATATGTTATTGAGCCCTCTGAACAACACAATTACAGCGAAGGAAAACTAAAGTATTACCCTCCTAATAATAAACGCCGTTCGTGTTTTTTTCACAATTCGTCATAAATTTGTACCTTGATTTATCATTGCGCAACATATCGTTATGTGCCTATTAACAATGTTATAACAGTAAAAAAATATATAGCTAACATAACCTAATAAATAGCTGAGGTGAATATAGCTATCACACTTAATATTTTGGGCTTCAAAGCAGATTCTGCTTCAGATTTTAATATCAACTACCTGTTGATAGTGTGCTAGTAGGAATGAACCCGAGCTTCATCTCTACCTGAAAAACCAGTCCAGCAGTGCTTTAGTCCTTTACTCTGTCCAACTCTCTCACCTCTTCATCTGTGCTCTTTGCTCAAACGGTCAAATTCCACAGCTTCATCTGTCATGCTAATACCGTAGTCGACTTCATTGCGCTCATCATATCATAGATTGCTAACTAATTGCATTGCCGTATTGCATTCTGGAACTTTGAGTGGAGTGTTTTCTGTCTCTGCGTCATGTTCATGTTGGATTTCTCATTAATATGATGTCGAAAATGGTGAGTGAGAAAAGAAGTAAACATTGCTAGTATTCCTGACTATCCTAGCATGCAGCGTTTCCAGTATGAATCACTCACACATACTATGTGGTCACTCCTCCAATACAGGAGTATTTAATGGCACGAAGAAACGTCTCCTCCAGTCTCCAGTGTTCACCATTCAGCCTCTCTAACAAGCTTTTATGGCCACGGACAGAGATGCAGTAATTACTTGTGCGGCTCTCTGGCTGATGCGGTTTATTTATGATCTGTTTGATCTGTCACATTAATGACTAATCTGCCCAGTTCCCTTCTCCATCTGTGTCATTTATACTGCACCACCTATCCACTCAGATCTGTGGCGCATGTGTAAATAGTTTCTGAGTCAGTGCACTCATGGCTACCTCGATCCATGCAGTAATTTGACAGCATGGGCTCTGCGCCCTCTGAGGCTATGGCTTACACGGCCCTAACATCCTAACACCAAGTGACACTTAAATGACTCTGTAGACTTTCAAAGTGTTCCAGGTTCTTCGACTGCCTCTTTCTCCTGAAGTAAAGCAAAAAGGCCTCATCCCTGGTCCTCATCAAAGTGTGAACGTACAGGAGAGAACATAATGTTATGTTGCATTTCAATACGTGCATCAGATTAAATAGCAGTGGGGAAAGAGGCGAAAGGTTTGTTGTGTGCCGAGCCCGTGCTTAGATCATGTTTCATATTTAGAGTGTGAAAAAAAAAAAACCTACAATGGGTTGATGCCCTTTATGTTTCAGTGGCAGCTATATAAAAGGAGAACGGCGCAATCAAGATAAGAACTTCCATTTGCTGGGGAGCTTGACGAGGCCCGGACAGCAGCACAATAAAGGAAACCGATCGAATCATTTGCTTTGTGGACTTTCAAGCTGCTTTAAAAGATTTTCTAATGCCCTTCTGTGTATGATTTTTTTCCCGTCTGCTTCTTTAATCTTGGTATTGACCTTTTGCAGAGGCTATTGTTCATCTGCACATCATAAAATTTTGCGCGCACTCCATTAGTAAGCAACCGCAAAACTAATGAACGACTGCTGAGTAGCTTACGCTTCAATAGCGCAGCAACCAACAGCTCTAATACCGTGACCTTTGATATCAGTTTAAACGAATTCATAAGGAGAATTAAATGTTTAAAGCCTTTTTCTTCCTTGTAGCTGTGTCCTGTGGGGTGCCCAAGGCTCCGGTGAATGGGGGGGTGCTGGCTGTGGATTACTCGGTGGGAACACGCGTGACCTATTTCTGCAACGATGGTTACCGGCTCTCCTCCAAGGAACTGACCAGCGCGGTGTGCCAGCCTGATAGCACATGGAGCAACCACAACAAGATTCCTCGCTGCTCAGGTATCAGGCCCATCCTCAGACGTAACCACAAATGCACACGTACACACAGGGACGTGTTTATAGCCTATTTAAGAGCCGTTGCCACACACACACAGAGTCCTGTAACTACAGCTTCACCTCTCCTGTATTTATGAGCTGATTATGTTCTCAGTGCCAAAACATTAAGTTATTACCCATTAAAGTTCAGGCCCAGATGCCTTGGCCCCATTACAAAATGGTACAAAATGAGGACGTTGATTTTTTTGAAGTGTAGGAAATAGCCTTCAAATGCACTATGGTTTAGAGCTTTTATGGAGAGCACTGAGGCCTGATTACGAGAGAAAAATCAGTGTGGCGCCAGTGATGAGCTATTTCTTCATGGCAGTCTGTTTTTCTTAGCAGTTAGTAATATGAGTTTAAATAATTCTTTCTTTTTTTTTTTTGGTAATTGTTGACTCAGCTTTGACTTAAAGGACAAAATATTGACAAGCTAAAGAGACCTGGTAGAAACCTACAGTCGGTTACAAATTACAATTCGAATTGTTCTTCATTCAGTTTTTTATATTCAGTAACAAATTTATCCAAGGCAGGGTCGCACTGAATCCGGAGCCTATCCCGGGAAGCCTAACTGGGATCCCAGGCTTGAGGGTGGAATACACCCAGAATGGGCTGCCAGTCTATCACAGGGCAGCATGCACACACATTTATACACTCGTTCACATCAAAGGGTAATTCAGCGTAGCAGATCCACCTACTGGAATGTTTTTGTGAGGTAGGAGAAAACTAGAAATGAGAAGATATTGGAAAACTCCCCACAGACAGGAACCTGAGCTCAAAATTGAACCAGTGAGACTGGAGCTTGGAGGTGGCAACAGTTTTTGCTGAAAGATGTTATGTTTCTATGCTTTCTTCTCAACAGTAAATCTTTATTTGTTATAGACATCAAATGGAAATCAGAAATGGGTACTGCAGATTCTTAGTTTCTCATTTTGTTGCTAGAGCCTGCAGTTGGCTGTATCTTCCTAATGGTGGGGTGTGTGTGTGTGTGTGCTTTTAGTTGTCGTCTGCCCTAGCATTGGATCGTTTTCTCTGGAGCACGGGCGGTGGCGAATTGTCAATGGTTCCCATTATGAGTACAAGACTAAAATCATCTTTACCTGTGATCCTGGCTACTACCGCTTGGGACCCGCCCACATCCAGTGCATGGCCAATGGGGTGTGGAGCTGGAGGAACGAGAGGCCTCACTGTCAGAGTAAGACACTTCTCATGCCAATCAAACACCAGCGCCATAATGTCATTATTCATGTCAAAATTCTGAGCATGTCGTAAACAGTGAACTACGTGAAGTGGGATTGATGCCATCGATCCAGATTTTAGATTTGATATAAGAAATAAAAAAAAAAAAACTGCCGCTGTGTGTATGGCGGCGAGTTTAAACAAAAGGTTGATTGCAAGTTGATCAAGCCGTTGTTCAGATTTGCAACCCTGATCTGTTTCCATGTAATTTTCTCCTTCCCTTCAAAGTCATTTCCTGTGGAGACCTGCCCACACCTGCCAACGGGCAGAAGATTGGGACACAGACTACCTTCGGGGCAACAGCCATCTTTACGTGCGAGGCTGGCTACATGCTAGTGGGCTCGACTGTGAGAGAGTGCCTGTCGTCTGGCCTGTGGAGCGGAACGGAGACACGTTGCCTAGGTAGACACCTTCACTCCTTTTCCACATTCGCTCCCTTTTCTAGTGTTTGTGAAGAGAGGTGCACAAGGTTCACGAAAAGGCTTTCATTTGATTTGGCATTCAAGCTTAATGCGTGGCACTGAACATATGCGAAGATCTAATATACAGTATGTGTCCTCTAACCTGGTAAAAGCATGCGCCAAGTCAAAATCACTAGCTACGAAAAAAAAAAGTAAATGTTAAAATGTTTTCCGACAAATACACCACGGAACATATTTCACCCAAGACGTAAGACCTTTTTCACTAGAAAGTGAATGTACTAACATCTATTTTAATCCCGAAAGGTTCCTCTTCAAAGCCACAGCTAAGAGCGAGCCTGTTTCCACATGTCTGTAATCTCTCTAAGTGTTTCTGACATTAAAATAGAAGCAAAGTTGAATGAAATATAAAACGCCTCTTGAAAAACATGTCGTGTTAATGCTGCAGTTCCTCCTCCTCGGATCTGACTGTGTAATTAAAGAGTGACATGATCCTCTTTCTCTTTAAATGCCTCTTTCTGTCGTCCCCATGCAGTGGGTCACTGTGGGCTGCCTGAGCAGATTGTGAATGGTCAGGTGATCGGGGAGAATTTTGGCTACAGGGACACGGTGGTATACCAGTGCGCCCCAGGCTTTCGGCTCATTGGCTCTTCAGTGCGCATCTGCCAACAAGACCACAACTGGTCCGGACAGCTGCCCATCTGCATCCGTGAGTGTGTGCTTGCTTTGCGCAAAAAAACCAAAAGTCCTGCCTATTTTCTACTAACATTGGAGCACTCTGTGTTGGAGTATGGGGTCAGAGTTGTAAATGCCGCATGAGGTGATGGTAAGGTGAGACTTCCCAAGAATCCTAAGCATCCCAGGTCTGAATATAAATGATCAGCGAGGGACAATGCGCTGTTTTCCGAGAACGTGAAAAATATATAAACTTGTGCATCCGAGCTTGAAAGCATCCGTCTTTGGGAATTTCGCTCTGCATCGGTGACAGTAAATCAACTAAGGGCACCATAGCTATGCCAGCCGTCATCAGAAGTTTCAGTCAAAGTTATCAAAGTGTTCTATATATATATATATATATTTTTTTTTTTTTTTTTTTTTTTTTTGTTGCTGGAGCTGCTACAGGTATCACTGGAGCTGTCACTGGAGCGTACTCGGCAGAAGCGAAAAGCCTGCATCACGTCTCGGTGTCACGGCTGACTGAGGGGAAGTGCTTTGGCTCAGCGCTCTCCCACTTGGCATTTGGAGAATTCACTAATCTCTGGGAACAAAAGAGCCTTCCCTGTCTCAAGGGGCATTTTAATTAATGATTTACTGTTGGCTCTGAAGCAGAGCGGTACAATGAGCCCGCACTCATCTCATTTATCCCCATCCAATCTCATCATACTCTCATCTATCCCCCAAACTTTGCCTGGCAAATCCAGTGAAAGGCTAGAAGTGTTTATTTTCGCTAGAAATTAGTGGATTGAGCGTGTTGTCTCATCCGTAAAACAAAGGTGGATTTTTTTTTTTGCCTCCCGAACTCACCAAGTGTGGTATTATAAAATCCATGTAGCCGAATATTGTGAAATACTTCTCTAGTATTTTTTAAAGAAATCTGATAGCACAGCACAGCATCTGATTAGACACAAGGTGTTCATTCATTTTCAATAACAGTAGCAGTAATTTAAATGACATTGTGACAAATGAAGGGTTAGGGAGATAGCCAAGCGGACTGCTTTCTTGCATCTATTTGCATTTTCATACGCTCACCTCTGTGCTTTTCAGCGTCTTTATTGCTCTGCAGTGTCAGTCTGAGACACACACGTGGCAACTTGAACACACACACTCAGAGGACACACACAGGCACACACAGGTTTGTGTTGGATCATGAAGTTGGCTCTCGCTCTCTGCATGAACGCACAAAACACACGTTAATAATTGTCAGTGATCAGACACAGGTGAGACTCCTCACGTGTTACCTGCTGGTTCCACCTGCCTCATCTTCATCCGAAGCTGACGCTGGGACAGACCCTCGCTGCCACAGACATTTAGACAATGTTGCATGATGGGGAGTGCTGTTGTACTGAATTTCATCTGTGATTCGGACGCAGGCACGAGGACACAGGCCTAGAAACAAGAAATTAATATAGAGTGAGTGACATTTTGGATACAGCATGGACAAATCTTTGCTCAACGAGTGAAAATATATCCCGAAGAAGCCCCACTCTCTTTATGGCACATCGGATATCTGGCTAACTCACATTAATGTGTGCATTCCTGTTAAAGGTGATTCTGGTCAAATCGACGCCCCGTCCTCCTTTTCATCTTTATCTGACAAGCTTTTTTATTTTAAGTCAAAACATATATTTCGAAGACAGTAGCACTTGCCATGTCGCTGATATGTCTTCTGTTGAAGCCGTTTCAAATTAGGCGGTGGAATTTTATGTGGTGAACGCGGGCAAGATACATACAGGGGAAACGTCCAATCGTTAGTGGACTGTTGTATAATACATTTTATTGTATTTTATTTATTACTTCATTTATTTGAGGGCGACACGGTGGCTGAGTGGTTAGCACTGTCACCTCACAGCGAGAAGGTCCTGGGTTCGATCCCCAGGGTCGACCTGGGTGCCATTCTGTGTGCAGCTTGCGTGTTCTCCCCATGTCTGTGTGGGTTTCCTCTGGGTACTCTGGTTTCACACAGACATGTTCCACAGAGGGTATTAGACTAATTGGCTACTCTAACTTGCCCATAGGCGTGAATGTGAGTGTAAACGGCTGTCTGTCTCTGTGTGTCACCCTGTGGTGGATTGGCGACCTGCCCAGGGTGTGTCCTGCCTCTCGCCCAAAGTCAGCTGGGGTTGGCTCCAGCTTCCCACCGCGACCCTGAACAGGATTAAGCAGCAGAAGCTGAGTGAGTGAGTGAAAGAAAAACTATAACTGTGGATATGGTAAAGCTTTATGTGAGGAGATGCTTATTTAAAATATGTGGAAGGGGAAGGAGTTTTCAGTGTCAGACCTTTGTAGTGGAAGTGGATTAAGACACTTTTGGAGGTTTTATAGTGAAATAATCCATTTCAGAGGTAGCAGTAACTCTGCTTTGTGTCAGTATCACACCACTTCATCTTGGATTCTTTTACTATAACAGTCCATCCCCTAATATTTGATTCCTCATTTACTGTTTCCTTTGTGCAATTGGCATTTCATAATTAGCATTAGGATTACGCTTGCTAATTGTCCCATTTTGCCTGTAACAATATTTTTTAACCTATTCTGAGAAGTGGCACAATTTTATGAAAAGAAAAATAAATGATAGCCATTCTGCCGAGAGAAAAGCATAGTCGTCTTTCTGAAATTATCGAATGAATGACTTTAAATACGGCTCAGACCATGAATGGATTCCTGATCTGACCTTTCAGTAAATAGCTGTGTTTGGGGTTTGAATTTCTCCTTGAGTTTGGATATTTAACTTGGTGTAACCATCCGGCCAATTTCTTTTTCCGAACCGCATACAAATCATTATCAGGTGAGGGAGAGAACATGAGATAGACAGAGACAATATGAAAGCGTGTCGGGGAGAGGCTGAGTTTTCAGCTATTTTAACACATAGCGATTTTGTTTCAAATTTTGGTCCGTGGAAGCTCCTCCAACGAAGGGAAAATTGCCTTCGTGCAAAAAGAAACAAATTACTTCTGTAATTATGCAAATGAACTGTGGTTGTTTATGAGAGGGAGAGTGAAGCAAGAGTGATGAGGGGAGAAGAGCCTTCAAGAGGAATGAAAACTCCCCTCGTGGAGTGAAAAAGAAAAGACTCCATTCTCACACAGTATGAGCTCCTCTTCACCCATATTGGGGAAAATGAGAGGCTTAGTAATAACCACATTGTCATAATAAACATAGGTTTGGTATTTAGGAATTACACCTAGGAACACGTGGGAAGACCAGATGTTGCTCTCACATTGCCGTCCACTGTGTTCACAGACGTAACATAGCATCGCTGAATGAATCTGTTCCGTGCCGGTGTGAGATTGCTGAACAAAATGAAATGTGCCTCGGATTAGTTCACACTGTATGCACACGAACACAAGGCTAATTAGCGCGTCAAGCCAACCTTAACATCAGAGTGACATCTTGCTCGAAGGCATGGCTCTACAGTTAACCAGCAGTGTGTATGAACAGCCCATTTGCCTTGTACACACCCACCGGCACCATACAGTTAACCATTTGTTCAGCTTCACTCAGCAGCTCCCTACGGTTTCACCCACTGGCAAGAAAATAGACAGTGATGAAGACATTCTGTACTTCGAGTGTTTCAGGATATACTCGAGATAGCTTGGGCTGTAGTCATTCGTCTGTATAGTTACACTGCTTTTAATTTTACATTATTATGGCATCTTGTAGCTACGTGTTGGTCTCTGTGGGCTTTCGGCTTCACGGGAGATCTTTTTTTTTTTTTTTTTGCAGCATCTGATGAGAAGCTTTCTTTTGCTTTATACTACACATGACCAAACTTTATTCGGTAGAGTTGCTCATTTGTATTAGGACTAGATTGTGGAACAGTAAATAAGCCTATACTGTGGCTTACATAAGTATTCTGTCCGTGAATCTACACGAAACCGTTCCCACTGAAACAGGGAAAAAATGAAAAGTTACGGTTCCATACGTGCTCACCTATGTTTAGGTGAAACCCCCGGGTTAGTTTTGGTGAGGATGACATTAGTCAGAGAGGCAACCAGGATTTCTGACGTAGCTAAGGTAAAACCTGACCCCATCTCAAACACTATCCCACCTGATTATCCTTTTTGTTCAATAAAACTCGCTTTGTTCTGCAGCCATCAGTTGCGGGCACCCAGGCAGCCCCATCTACGGACGCACCATAGGCAACGGCTTTAACCTGAACGATGTGGTGAGCTTCTCCTGCAACACGGGCTATGTGATGGAGGGCCCTGTGCGGGCTCAGTGCCAGGCCAACCGCCAGTGGAGCCAGCCACCACCAACATGTAAAGGTGGGGAAAAAAGTTAAGTCTTCTATTCACACGGAGCTTTGACTGACCCACCACCTGCCAAAATACAGTACACTGCATTCTGGGTAAGGTAGAGCAGCCCTTGTTGCTGCCCCACTGTGGCACCATTGCCAGTGTCACGTTATATGGTATGGGTAAGATTGGCAGAATTTGTCTCAGAGATGTGTTTTTTCAGGCTGAACTATGGCAGAGGTTTTGCTTTACAGATTGAAAGGCATGCAATATAATGTTTGTATTCGCATGGAGATGCACTGTTGCATGAGACTGAAGTGTTTACTGAGTAAGAAGCACATGCCAAAACCAAGGCTGTAGATCTTTTTTTATGGTTTTGCGCTTCAGTTTGCACCTGTGCTGTGTCTCAAAAGAGATTCCTCCACTTGATCCTTGTGGAAATTCAGGAACAGTTAAAAGAACTGTCTTTCAGACATGTACACAGTTTAGATGGTTAATATTTCTCAATTAAGGGGCTTCATGGATTTAGTTAGAATACAGATATTGGTTCACTGTTTCTGCCAAATAACACATGCACCTCTTGGTCTGTCTTTCCCTCCTCCTTTCTCTCCCTCCCTTTTTCCGTGTGTTCAGTGGTCAACTGCTCTGATCCTGGGATCCCAGCCAACTCCATCAGGCAGAGCAAGATTGAGCATGGCAACTTCACCTTTGGCACAGTGGTCTTTTATGACTGTAACCCAGGCTACTACCTGTTTGGCTCGCCCATCCTCACCTGCCAACCTACCGGCCAATGGGACAAGCCTTTGCCTGAATGCATTGGTAAGTTGCTGACGCATTTGGCCCCTCGTCTCAAATTCCAAAACTTGGCAGCAGCGTCGTGCTGTTAATTAGCGTCTCATTCCTGTAATGGAGGCCGAAACAGTTGAGTGACCCTCTCCCGCTGCTTTAGATCAGTGCATTAATTGAGGGACAGGTGGAACACACACTTTTGTAGGCAGACTAATTAGCGATGCCAGGTTCGTGGCTGATCCTGGCTTATTGGGAGCACATCCCGTGAAACGCCAAAACATCCTCAAGCACTATTCGGCTCAGTGAGGCGCTCTCAACGACAGCTGCAGAGCGAACGCGGCTTTAGCTCACATTCTACCCTGACAAGGCTCCCTACTGTCGCATCTATCCTCTCATTCCATAGACAGGGCTGTGCTCCAAACCTCACAGATCTCAGGCAGGGCCCCATTTTTATTCTTGTCCATATTCATTGACAGGTTTGTATTTGCCCGAGACTATTTTGTAATACCGTCACTGGTTTCTTATCTATTCCTGCCTCCAATATACCCCGTACAGGAAGGGAGCTCCTTACCTTAAACGTGATTGGCATCGGAATTGTATAAATCTAAAGCTCAGTCGGCATGCAAAAAAAAAAAAAACCCTTCTGAAAGCGTAGTGCGTTGTGAAGGAGACTGAAAAGAAGTATAATCGCCATGGAAACAAGCGTGATGCAGTACTGACAGATATTGCAGTATTAAATTAAAAATGCATTGTTGTACTCTAAGGGACATTTGCTTTGATTTCAAACTTTTTTTTTTCTGCTTTGAGTTTTAGCTTTTCATTACGTTATTACCATGCAGCTCTTACAGGCAAAGGAAATGACATCGGAAGAAATCTGATGATGGCAGCATTCTGAGAGCAAACCACATTAGCACCTTACGTATTGTTATATGGACTACGACCGGGCTGTAATTAAACGTAAACTCTGTCGGAAATCCCTTCATGCTATAATTACATTTCAAAAAGGAACATGTTTTCTGTGTTTGCATTTGTGTACCCGTGTATTTGTGTGGGTGTTTTTAACAGTGGTGGACTGCGGACACCCCGGATCTCCCCCCAATGGAATATTGAGCGGAGACAAGTTCACTTTTGGCTCCACGGTGCGTTACTCATGTACAGGTGGCCGGCAGCTGAAGGGCGAATCATCTCGAACCTGCCAGCTCAATGGCCATTGGAGTGCACCAATGCCCTTCTGTTCAGGTATCTCACACATTCGCACCCAGGAGTCCAGCATTGCCTTCAGCATAGCAATTGTCTGTTTGCAGACACCGTAAAGAGCAGGACGAGGTCTTCTTTTTGACATTCTGCTATACCTGCTTAGGAAAATGCACTTGCATTTTGCTTGTTCAGTTTTCCTAGATCCGTGGCAAAATATAACTGGCAAGTTACAATACAAATCATTCATGTAACCCCTGGTAGTTCCTAAAAATGGACTAATCCACCAGCGATTTCAGACCTCACTGAAAGGGAAATTGTCTGTATCCACTTTTTAAAATTAGCTCTAAAGTAAGTTGCTGGCACTAAATCAAGGCAGAAATGAAGCGAGCTCTGAGTGTGGGCAGTGGTCCGCAGTAACTCTGCGTGGGTGCACAAAGCACAAAGACTTGCTTAAAGCACAACAGCAGACATTACTTTTACCCCTTGTGCACTTCTATAGCCACAATTCAGCTTCTGTTCCTTTTTAAACAAGACAGCTTGCTTTCCTTGCTTCCTAATGTAGAAATCCATATAGACAGGCACCGTGTTATGGTAATGTATTTGATTAAAGATGACCGCAAGCCCTTTGGGGAGAGAACGGAAGCATTTGCTATAGCTGCCTATATTACCTTTTGTTGAACTTGGTTGTTTGCTCCTCTTTGGAGAATGGGAGTCTCTTGGTAAACAGGCTTGTGTACAAGTACTTTGGTCAGTGTGTTCTTTCACTGGGGAATTGATCTGTGTGTTCAGGGCATTATTAAAAGTTTCCTGCCATTCTTCTAGAGATGATAGGCCACTTGCTTCAGACCAGAGACTACAGGTTAAAGAAAGCACATATTCTCCAGTCAAGCCAAATAGGTATAAATGTATGTACTAGAGGCAGCCAGGCTTTCATCACAGTGTTATTAGGATTTAAGGACCTTCTTGCCAAGGTTCATCGAGGTCTGTGCTCTTTCTGAGCCAGGTTTTGAAGCAATACATCACATTGTCCTTGAGGATTTTCAAAGGGGAATTAATTATAAAGGCATAAAGCACAATCTCAGAAACTACACCTGAGCTAGTGACATTTACAATGCATTCTACAGTACATAGCAGTGTGATTCACTGAGCTTCACAGCATTTTCCTGAAGACCTTGATAATGTGACAAGGCTGGTGCTCTTTAAGAACTGTGCAGCAAAATGGCGCTTTGAAACACTCTGCATCTTTTATTTTAACTGTCAAAACTGTCGTTTTTTTTGGCAGTGATACAGTGTGTTAAACTGTATCTCACATCCATCACATCAGAGTTCGTTTCAGTTCCCCATAGGCCTGGGAGTTCTTGCAAAAATGAAATAAAAATAAAATAACACAAAAATATCTCGATTTTTTCCTTCGAAATTGATTCTTGATTAT
Organism: Chrysichthys thysi; assembly: GCA_030068315.1. NCBI lineage: Eukaryota > Metazoa > Chordata > Actinopteri > Siluriformes > Claroteidae > Chrysichthys > Chrysichthys thysi. The sequence goes on from JAQLOM010000023.1 coordinate 17,337,004, forward strand.
AATTTAGGTTTTTTTTTTTTGTTTTGTTTTTTTAGTGTGACGTCAAATCTAGTTGTTATCAGTAATACAATTTGGAATGAAACTTGTATTGAATTTGAAAAGAATGCAAAATAAAACCATTTTTCACGAGTGGTCTCAGATGTCTGGACCCCACTGTAGATCAACAACAATCCTGATTATAAAATTTCTAAATTCCTTTAAAACATTGATCCAAATCCCCTGGAATAATTGTGAATTTCTCCCTGTGTTTGAACCAGACCTCTAGCTGCAGTACATAAGTGATATCTACATTTAGCAGACACCCTTATCCCTTTATAGCCTCTTCAGAAGCATATGCTAATGCTAGAACCATCAGTAGGGCAGAATATCAAAATACCATCAAGCTAAACCCGGTTAGAGAGAAGTTAGTGCAGCACAAAAACATTTTTATATGTACTGCTTATTTAAGTATCAAAGGCATGGGTTGGGAATATACATGAAATAGCCTTTAGTGGCTTTCTCTGTGAAATGTTCTAGCTTTGTCTGGCAAAAGACTGGTGGGTATACTGCTGGGATCTGACTGTTAGGTTCAACGCTCAGCCGTGGCCTACATTGCACGCTTCTCGTCCCTTATTCCCTCAATACCACCAATAACGTTTCCATTACAACTCCATTCTTCTAGGTTAGATTGTGGTCACACACACAGAATCTCCCGATCACCACTCATTTCTTAGACCTTCATTAAGTGTCTGTGACCCATAAAGGGAAAATGCAGACTGGGCTCATCCCAGTCCCTCCCAATCCCCCAATGGGCTCTGTGACCCAGAAACAGACCGGGGAAGTGAGAGAGAGAGAGAGAGAGAGAGAGAGAGAGAGAGAGAGAGAGA
>JAQLOM010000023.1:17349301-17361826 GCA_030068315.1 Chrysichthys thysi
CACACACACACACACACACACACACACACACACACACACACACACACACACACACACACACACACACACACGTTTGGCTTTCTGTTTTCTGAGATATCATTATTAACACTTTTAATTAACGCTTTTCTTACTTTTTAAATGTACTGTAACCTAACTGCAGTAACCAAAAGGGAATATTTTAACTCCGTTTTAATATAAAAGCTGCAGTTTAAATGAAAAAAATAAAATAAAAGTTAAGTTTAGGTCATGCTGTTTTGTTCCATATGTTGCCATGAAACCATGTACTGTATAAATAAGATATATTAAATATTAATTTATCAATGAATTTCAGTTAGATTTTTATACTATTTGGAAAATGCATTGGAATATTATTACATTTTTTTATCTATGGGCTGTAACACGTTATGCCGTACCGTGGAGTGAACCACAATTTAAATGTAGTCTGCAGCGTATTTAGGATAAATGTGAGTTCTATTACAACATGACACAGCCCGCTGCGCCATCAGATCATTAAAGAATGGAAAGAGACGAGGACAGTTTTTAATATTTGGCCTACACTACAGAAGTGTTTTGACAGCAGTTAGATCAGCAACTTCTCTCTTGCACTTTTAGACCAAGAAGTTTTAGAGCAAGAAGTCCAAATTCAGAGAGATTGATATTTGATCTTTTTTCTCTTCAGCACTTCAGTTTCCCAGCATGACTTTTTTTTTTAACTGGACAGCCTCAAATGAGCTATCTATTTGCAGAAAAAATCTGACTCATCCTTCACACCCACATATACATTCTGTTCCTGATCTTATGGCCCCAACCAAATCGCCAACCACGATGGAAAAGGATGGTACTGTGCTGGAGATCTGCTGCAGCTCCTTTTTTGGGCCTGTTTTCTCTGAAAATAGTGTCATTACCAGAAGTGGGTAGTAATTTATTCTGTTACTTTTACTTAAGTACCTTTTTAAATAAATTGTACTTGTGAAAGAAGTGTTATTGGGGGGGTCCATTTACACTCGAGTGAATTTGTTGGCACAAATTGTGCTTATACCTGGGTACAACCAGGAATGATCGCTGCATGTTTTGTATATTAGAGATTCTTGAGTTTATCTGGCTTCCCTTTCCTGTCACATGCTGACATCTCTGTGAGATTGTGATGTGGGCACACGTTTCAGGACTCCATTGGCTCACCAGTCAAATGTTGTCATATTGAGGTCGAAGATGACTGAGATGGATGACCCAGTGATAATGTGTTTTTGTTTTTCCTACAGCCTGTCAGAAATAACAGCTATATAATGTGCTGTTTATGACAAACCATGAAAGCATGGTTTTTATCATTACCAAACCGCCTAGTTAGCAAATATAAAATGCCTCATATGGTGTTCTTTCAATGACAAGACTTGTACCTTAACCGTGATGTAGTACATACACTCACCTGCCAGTTTAAAAGGATTCCTGATCATTTACACAATCATTACACTTTCCGAAGCATCACTTTACTAAATATCCAGTAAGCTGAATTCCTGTGGGTGGAAACACCCTGTTTATGAGAGAGATCCGAGCCAGAGTTGTTTGAGTTATTAGGAAGACTACGGTAACACTTTACAATTGTGATGAACAGAAAAGCATCTTAGGAAGCATCAAACTCCCAAACTTGAGGTGAATGGGCTACAACAAACAAAATCCACATTGAGTTCCACTCCTGTCAGCCATGAACAGGAATCTGTGGCTACATTGGACAGATATTCACCAAAACTGAACAGAAAATCATCACCTTGTCTTTTTAATATCTTCAGCTGTGCACTTTCAGTAGATAATTGTATGGATGGGTGGGTGTTCCTATTAAAGTGGCCATCCTTGAATTTAAATCCTTTTTTTTTTTTTTTTTTTTTTAAATATCGCTGCTTCTTGTTTTAAAAACCTAAACCTGCCCCATTCTATTCTGCGTCAGAATGTGTGAAGGTTTCATGTGCACATCAGATCTTCTTTAGAGCACATCCAGAAGTTCACGTCACACTCGACCAAGGTTTTCATTCACCTCATTTAACTTCAGATTTGCAGAAGAATGCATATCCCATGCCTGCTCACAGATCTAAAGTGTTAAAAGGCACACTTGCTACATGCAACATGGAGTACATCAGGTTTAAAAAAAAAAAAAAAAAAAGGATCTGTACAGGTGCCAGAACAGTCAGCTGTCTGAAATATTAATCCCAAAAAAAGAACACCCTGTAGTCCTTTAATATCTACCATTTTAATCTGTCTCTTGGGTCTGTGGCTCCCAGGCCTGACTGCTGCATTAGATCAAGAAATGCCTTTTTCATACCCTGTTCTTAAATAAATGATGATTTATTTATGGAATAAGTAGAAGCGGACTAGTCCCCTGGCATGGGACATTTCTCATGTTGACTCACCTGATATGTGAGGGCCATTTAGTACCAAGGTTGAGCTCAAAATACATGGTGTATTTACCTTTATGTGCTCCTGCTACCCTGTTGCTGAGATTCTCTCTATGTCTAATGTTGACTGCAGTATTACTGTAATATCTCTGGGTCACATAGAGTGCTGTGCAAACGTCTTAGGTATAGGCAAAGAAATGCTGTGAAGTAAAAAACAACTTCAGAAGTAATTCAATTTAATCTTTCTACTTAAAGGGGAAAAAACTACTACAACATGCAGTAAACAGTATCAAACTAAACAAAGTTAGTATTTGGTGTGATGACCCTTTTGTTTTGTTTTTTGTTTTGTTTCGTTTCGTTTCGTTTCATTTCTTCTTCTTAACTAGTAGTCCCAGGTACAATTTCTACAGTTTTATAAGGAAATGAGCCGTAAGACTTTCTGAACATCTTGGAGAATCTGCCACGGTTCTTCTGGATACCGCTGGTGACTGTTGCACTTGCTTCTTTTTTTTACATGCACAACCCAGGAGCCTTCAGGATGTTTTTTTGTCTGAAAAGTGCTTTCTTATGTAATATGTCATGTTCTTTACTGACGTACAAACTTTTTCATGTACAAATCATTTTTTTGGAAAAGTACTGTTTGGACATCTAAATGTTTCTTTTGTACCGATCCGGTAATGCAGAGTTCATAAAAATAAATATCTACAATAAAACATTGAACTAAAAAAAATAGGGTGTCTAATATTTTTGCACAGTCCTGTGTATCCTGCGTAGATATTCTAGATATACTAGAATATACACAGATCTGTAGAGGACGCGTTGTCTTTCTTAGCAGGTGTCGATCTCTCCTGCAGCTACAGCATGCTAGTTTGATTGTGAATATGTCGAGTTTTTGGCCGTGTGTGTGTACAGAGTTCCATCCATGATGACAAATGAAGTTACAGCTCGGGTGAGAAGGTAAAGCAGCAGGATACTGACTTACACAATCACAGATATATGGAAGGCCCTGGACCCAATCAGCACTATCAATTTCCTGAGAGTTGGATTGCAGCCTTGAGTGTGTGAGGAGAAAAAGTGTGTGTTCTCTAAAATTGTAGCCACAATGTTTCTATAGACAACGAGCTCCCAGCTAGACAAGAGGACATCATTCACCTTCATTTAAGAGTACATGATGTGGTTTTTAATAGACCTGTCCTTTGGTCTCTACTTCTAAATACTCCATTTCTGTCTTCTTCTCTTTAAACCGATTTCTGTGCTTATTTATGCTCTCTGTCCCCTCCATGCCCAGGTGATTCGTCAGGGACGTGTGGAGATCCAGGTGTGCCCTCTCACGGGACCAGGGAGGAGAGTGATTTTCGGTTCCGCAGCAAGGTGCACTTCAGCTGTTCCACAGGCTACGTGCTCTTCGGCTCCTCCGAGAGGATGTGCTTACCCAATGGCACCTGGTCTGGAACTCAGCCTTCCTGCAGGCGTAAGCAGATTACATCCTGAGCGTATGATTTGCAAGCTCCACTACTTTCCTTGTAGTACTACTTTACTTGTCTTACTACATCTTCACAGTTTTTAAAACCAGAACATGAGCATAGTTCTCCGGTACGCTCTGGGTAATTTTCATCTCTTTGATCTAACCCTGCTCGTGAATTAAGCAGAATTAATATTCTGTTTTATCTGTGATTCAGTTGAGCTAATCGTATTTACAACCATATCAGGCACATCATCTCTCTCGCACACATAACGTTACCACCGGTGCGTACTATGTTTCTGATCATGTCTGTTTCTACAAGAAAAATGCATTCAAAAGCCATCGTTACATCATGCATTATAAAAGTATACACTGTACGTACACTTATAAGGTTTGTTGTCTTCACACCACTACTTGTGTGATGGAGTTCTGTGATATGTCTAAGGGTTTCTTGATGGATGTCGGTAAGGAAATTAGTATGAATGCCTCAGTACCAATACTGATATCAGATACAAGTCTGATACAGTGGGTCCTCGACTCACAAACTTAATTCGTTTCGAAACTGTTCACGAACCTATTTGTTCGTGACCCGAATCAGTTTTTCCCATTGAAAATAATGTAAATATAATGAATGTGTTTCTGCCCTCAAAAACATGTTTTTGTGTTATGTATGTGTTACGTGTATTATGGGTTTATGTGTGGCAATAAAGCATAGAATAAAAATTAAAATAGCCTCGATTATAGAAAAATAAAAATAAATGAAATAAACCGATGATTTTAATATCATCCCATATTTAACCCATAATGAAGCATTGTATTCAAAAATGCAGAGAAACACAACGAAAAAATGAGCTGAACGTGTTCACACTACGAGTGCTTGACCGGAACTGAATGTTTGTGCCATGGCACATGGGTTTACAGTATATGATGTCACCAACAGCTTAGTTTATGTTGTTGCAACAGCAAATGACAGCGATTAAGAGGTATTTCCCACTTAATGATGGTGCTTGAACCCCTGATCTTAAAATCTGTAACCAGGCCTCACCCTGCTTATCTTCCAAGAGCAGATGAGATCGGGCACTCTCAGGGCCATGTAGCCGTAAGCCATTCCTGGCTATATTTAGTTACGTAAGTTTAGCCAGCTCATGTTAGCAAATTGCTAAACGTAACCCCAATGAACTTATCTCAAATTAAATGGAGTTCATGCCTTCTGGCGAGACACTTCATTTTATATCTTCACTTACTCCAGCATATTGAAACGTTTTACCGAGGTAGGGCCAAGGGCACTCGTCCTCAGGTTCCATACTGTACTTCAGTGGTTTGCTCATATTCAGATGCACATGAATAGCTATAGCACTAACTATGTTGTGTAGAATGCGCAGGTCATGGCGGTGACAAATTGGCACGACTCTTGTTTTTTTTTTTCTACATTCATGACTAATTAAATGCTAAACTGAGCCATTAAATTGATATATAATGTGCAGTTATTTCCTGGATGAGAGAAGAAGAGACCTTCAGTATTCATAAAGAGTACTGTGAAGGTCTAAATTGTTTTATATATTTTTCTTGCTTGGAAACGTAATTAAGTAAGAGAACAAGTCTTCAGTTTTAATAATACTTAAGGAGATACGTAAAGTATCGACAAACTACTCAAGTATCGTCCACTCCTGGTTACCAGAGGAAGCAAAGACCTTCGACGTATATTGGTCCGACTTTTTATTCAGGTTTTTTTTAGTCATTTAAATCCCCGGTGTAGCTTGCCTGGTTAGATAAAAACAGTGTTACGGCTGGATTCTCTTCATTAAATTCAGCAAACATTTCAAGTAACAGTCCTTTTTTTCCACAGCAGTCAAAATTCCTCTGAAATTCATAGCATGCTGCCTGGCAAACTTGCAAGTGGAAATGGATCCTAATAAACAATAGAAGCGTGTAAGAAAAACTTCCCTGGTGCCATGAACACCTTTCTCAAGAGCTGTGTTGGGACTGTTGTGTCTTGGAGGTTGCACTCCGTGTCCTGTAGCAAGGGGCCACTTACCCTCAAGCACTGTACCCTGAAAGACGTCAAATAGCAAGAAGCAGTTTCCTTTAGCGATTCTGTTCTCTGAAACAGTGTGTAATTGGGGTGGAGGGAGGTTGGTGGAGGTTGTGCTCGAATACGATCCCCCGCTGCAAAGTGACACACACTGAAGGACGCACAATGGTCAGCATGTCTTGCAGAGCCAAAGGCAAAGCTTGTCATAAGTGCGGTGTGACAAGCTGCTATCAGGACTGACTGATCCATTGTGTGTGTTTTGCACCAGTTTGACTCAGCACTTAAATAGGTGCACAGATTGTTAACTCCAAGGCCCAAAGGGGGACAACATCTTAACAAGAAGAGATAGAGCTCCCTGTGCCTCACTCTCCGCAAGCCTTTTTGCCTTCCTTGTGTGGCCCTATCTACTCTGCTGAGCTCTGGGTTTGATCTAAAGCACATGCGCACAAGAGACTGCATAGCCACAGGCTTTTGGATTTGCAGAAAGCCTGACTTGATCAGTAATGCCCTGTTGTTTTAATTTGGCTAGTAGGGCATACATCCACTCAGAAGGGACCATGGTCCTGAAATCAAACATGCTACATAGCTCGAGGCCTGAATTTCATCGCAAATCTCTCCAGAACACAAGCACACTCTTATAGGCCCCGACTGTTTTTGCTTTCTCCTCTCTTGCCTGCACACATTTAGTCTTGCAACATTACCATCATGTCTGAATATTTTTGTGTTGTAATAACCTTCTGGCATCCAATACACCCTGTTGGTTTGTTCTGTCTGTGAGAACTAATCTATTAGATGACCTGGAGCTAGCAAAATGGCATGGCAACAAAATTGCGTCGAAGTTGTGCAAAATAGAATCTGTGAAAAAGAAGAAAACACGATCTGACACACGCAGAGTTTCCTAGCATTCAAGGACACGAGGAGTGGGAGAGCTGAGCTTGCTGCAGTACCACTGACTTTCAGGATTTCTTTGAACTGCAACTGCTAAAATAATAATACAAATGTCAAGATAGTGTGCGTCACATGTGCGCTGCTTAAAATTCCAGCACGCCTAATGCAAAATGCCTTTCTGAGTCCCTGCTAGAATGATTTCAAATCTGTGCATCCACTTAATGTCGGGGAATGGTTGATTAATATTCCTTGACATATTTCTCAAAAAAGCAGAAGTCTGCTATTTCCCAGATTCCCACATCTGGGAATCCTGCTTAGAGGGCTGTCCCACTTACAGCCCACCAGAACTCTGAAACTCTTGATGTCACACTGAAACGTATGTTATATATAATATATAAATGTGAGGCATTGAGTTAATTAATTAATAGTGTCATCATTGTAAAGTCCAGTAAAAAAAATTGTTTTCTACCTAGAGAATGTCACAGGGAGAGCTTCTACACTTTTTTAATGGGTAAAATTATTAGCTAAATTTACCCAAAGTAAGCTGTAATCGTAGCACGTGAACGCTTTGTCAACTTATAAATTAGCCTATATCTCATGCTCATGATTAGGGTTTTATTATCTGGATTTGCTATCTCATGTCTACGTTAAGTTGTGCACCTGATGAATTGTTAGTGCATGATAAAAAAAATGTTTAAAAAAACATCGCTGTCATATAATAGGATGTGCTGGATGATGTGCTATCTTATAAATGGATGAATAAGGAAAGTGGAAGCCACTAATTCCCACTAATTTCCTGACCAACATCCATTGAGAAACCCTTAGACATGTCATAGAAACGCTTCACACAAGTAGTGGAAACCAAATTTTGCAGCGATTCATGTGACGACGTATAGCGGTGTATTGGCACTATACTAGATCAGATGTTTATTTCAGGGCTTTTTGAATCTTTCATTCATACAGTATCATCAGAAGTTTGGACTCACCTTCTAAATCGATGGCCTTTCTTCATTTTTATTACTTAAGACGCTTCATGTGTTAAAGTAATGATGGACTGGTGTTTCTCTTTACTTAGCTGCGCGGTGCTTGTCATAATACGTATGACTACAGTTGTTGAACAGCGCAATTTCCTGTATTTTGATTATTTACTGTTTCCTGTTTGATGATCTCAAACGCATAAAGAAAGCAAGAAATTCCACTTATGAACTTTTGACAAGGCACAGCTGTTATTAGAAAATCATTCCAGGTGTCTACCTCATGAAACTGGGTAAGATGATGCCAATAGGGTGCAAAGCTGTCATCAAGGGAAACGCTACCTACGTTGATGAATGTTAAAGATGTAATGTTTTACCAGGTGACAAGTGTTGATTAAATCTCTAGAAATATGAAATGAATGAAACACTTTTGCCGTTTTCTGGTTTTCCTATGCTCCCTTGACCTCTCTGAATGATGTTCTTATGTAACAGCGGTGCAGTGTGGGAACCCAGGTACTCCCAGTAATGGCAGAGTGTACCGGCTGGACGGCACTACCTTCTCCCACTCAGTTATCTATTCGTGCATGGAGGGCTACCTGCTAAGTGGTTCCAGTGCACGCCAGTGCCAGGCCAATGGCACATGGTCCGGCACAGCTCCCAACTGCACAAGTGAGTGAGAAGTTCAGGTTAAGTAATGTGTCTATTGCTGTGACGCTTCCTCTGACTGTATTTTCTATGAAGAGCATAGTCAGAGTTGCTGCTGATTTAATGGTGAAATTTTATCCCTAGTCTATAACCCTGAAATATGACAGGTGAGACTTTTATTGACCTATCTGAACAGAACTTCACTTTTTTTTTTGCAATCTCCTGTCACATCTTGATTGATAGATAAAAGGTGTCCTGTAGTCCTGATGCCTTTGAGGGTTCAAGACTTCGGCTTCATAAAATTTAAATATGGACTCCATCAAAGGAGTAATTGGAGTTCCTATGATTCAAGAGATGGAGAGAAATCGAATTAAAATGATTCATGGATGTAGGCCTAGGTCAGAGTGATAAAGTATAACGCTAGGTAAGGTCGGCTCTGGTTAGGTGAGTTCGTAAGACCGAGAGAAGCGATGAGGAATAATGGGGTTCAAGGTTCATGTGTTCAGAAACACTCAGATAATAGAATTAATTGCTTCCATCTTCCTTAGTGCTGCTGAGGATCCCAATACTCACCATTGTCTTATGATTCACTCCTGAAAGGCGAGAAGGCAGCTTGATTAAATTCATGCCTTGAGGTTTTTTTGAAAGTTCATCCAAGTTGAATTTCCCTAAAACTTGAAATATCAGTCATGTGAAGTCGTCATAAAGAACTTTTGCCTGTTAAAAATCATAGAAGCCAATGTATTAGTCATTGCAGGAGTTGTCTTTGTGATGAATGGGAGAAGTAATGAAAAGCAGGCGTTGAAGTCCTGCCCAGCTTTGAGGCTTAACTTTCCTGATCATAAAGCTAGCATCATCACTCCTGATTGCATCCCTAAACCACTGAAGCTTTAACTCTCTACATTACTACTGGATAAAGTGGTGGCACCCCAAAGCAGTTCTGATTGATGCTGGTCTACACACTTCCTCAGCAGGCCCACAGCCTTGATGAATGGCTTTGTCTAAAGGAGGAGTCACATTAGCATTTTGTGTTAGCAATTTCTTATGCTCAGATGACATGTTTATGACTAACTCTACTGATGGATCTTAAACCATGATTTTACAGCACTTTTTAAAGGACACAAAATGTATGGATCTTAGAGCTGTGGAATACGTAAAGGCCCTCCATAAATCAATAGTTAAATTTAAGATGTTGTGCCGACAGAATGAGATTTTGTCAACCATGGAAAAGTGCCAAGTATCAAAATAATTTCCTTCCAGGCCCTCCAGAGGTGCCACGCTGTTTCTCGCGTTACTCTGGTTTCCCCACCTTGCTTCTGATTACTTTTCTATTGGAGGCCAAGGTAATTGTAGAAGACCTGCGGAATTGATTCTAAGTTAAACCTCAGGGATATGCATGAGAAAGTGCCTGCTCATTGATATTGATTTCCTCGCATAATAGTGAAATCTATCATTATGAATAAAAGAGTCAGGATTCGCAGTGATATCTCTGTTGCGGCATAAATGGGTTGTTTAAGATGATTTGTGAATGTGGCTCCTCGAGCTTTGTTTCCATAGTTTGAGTCATGTTGTTTGCAGAAATAGACAAAATTGCCATGAAATGTTCCTTATTACATCCCAGACCCTGTTTGAATGGAAACGGCCCTGATCTTGTAGGCTGTAATGAATTGCTAGGAGTCTCAAGCAGATTCACAGGCTTATCTTGGGCTCTCACATTTAGCTGCCTAAACAACTTTAAATTCGGTCTTGATTATTGCAATCTTAATAGTTTGGCCTACTGACCAAGTCTTTACTGCGGCAGTGATTAACTGCGGTGAACCCGGAGTGCCAGCCAATGGGGTGAGGTATGGCGAGGACTTCACCATTGGACAAAATGTCACCTTCGCATGCCAGCCTGGTTACACCATGGAAGCAGAGGGCTATTCAACGATCACCTGCACAGGGAATGGCACCTGGAGTGCCCCAGTGCCCTTCTGCAGAGGTAAACATTTTTTTATTAAATCGTTGAGAAAATGCATTTCATGTATACCAAAATCAAAAGTGTGTATCACTTTCTGATTAGCATAGCTTTGTTAGCTAGCCTGGTTTTTTTTTGCCTATTTAAATAGAGCAAAGCAGATTTTTATGTCTGGGAAATGGAGCTCTTGTTTGTTAGATTACACTGCAGGCTCTGCACATCTGGACACCACTGCCTTTAGCAATAACAGAGTGTATATCAGTACTGCTGTGTTGGTTGTCCTGTGATAGATGTGTAAATCGGTGGCATTTAAAAAGAAACCACTTCCACAATGTGTCACTTTGCTGTATAAAAAAAAAAACAAATATGAAACACACATGTTCTGGAAAAATGCAAACATTGAAATTTCACAGGGCATTAATGCTGAAATAGAACAGCAATGCTAGGAACATTTCTTTATATTTGCTTCCCTAATCCATGTTATGCCGTTCCTTGAGAATATTAGTAATACAGCCAGTCTATCCATTGCGGTCCACTCACATTTTTTGTGATTAATTTCAGAACAGACAAAACGAATCCCATCATTACGGCATCAGAAACCAAAATTGAATTGAACGGGCCCATTGAATTTACCTCCGCCAGTGATATAGAATTCCATGTGCAACTGGTCATTGATTTCTTAAAGCATGCAAAAGCCTCTGGCCTTGAATACCATTATGCGAGGCTTGTTATGGTATGCAAATGTCTCATTTATTCTAGAAAGCAAAAGCTGCCTCTTTCCGCTTAGATGATAAACATTATGGAATCCGATCATTCTCTGCACGTTTTTACAACATTGTGTTGTACGGCAAATCTAGCAGAAAATGAACCAGTCTAAATATATAATTGATTCTTTTGAAAGCATTGAAAGCAGGCCAATATTTAAATCTTTCCAAAGCTGAGGCTTTCCCATTAAACCAACCAGTGAATTCATATACAATACAGCATCTTGCATTTCAAGGTGGTACAAATTGATATAATTGGGATTGCGTAAAGACACAGATCAGTTGGACTGTCATTTTAGGATAACTTTAGGATAACAATATATTGACTGTTCGTTTGTTGACTGTTTCATTGTTTCTTATGCTGAGGATCCATTAAGCTAGACTCATTTATCAAAATCCATAACTTAATTGATCCCAAATGTCTTTCTTTTTTTTTTTTTTTGCATGGAAATCCATTTAAATCATTGGATGCCATGCGTTTCTAACTTTTCTTTGACATTATCAGACAGCCAACATCTAATATTGCAACTCTGGCATCTTTTAAACAGTGTTTTTCTCCAGAAACGTAGAATTTCTCATCCTGTCTGATTTGACTTGTCAGTTTACTTACAATCCCCACATAACTACTCCATTAATTCAAGCCATTTGTTCTCTATACCGCTTATCCTTTAAGGGTTGCATGGAGCCAATCCTAGCTGACTTCCAGCAAGAGGCAGGGTACACCCTGAGCAAGTCACCAGTCTATCACAGGGCTAGTACAGAGATGAACAACCATTCACTTTCACACCTGTGGATAATTTGAAGTAGCCAGCAGACCTAATCTGCATGTCTTTGGGCTGTGGGAGGAAACCTGGCTACCCAGAGAACACCCATGCAGGCATGGGGAGAGCATGCAGTCTCCGCACAGAAAAGCCCCTGTCGGCCACCCTGTTTGAACCCAGAACCTTCTTGCCATGAGGTGACAGTGTTAACCTCTGTACCACTGTCCTGCCCTGTTAGTTCATATACCCAGCATGTAGAAGTTTTACACAAATCGCAACTTTCAAACATGATCGCACAGTTTAACACACTTGTAAATTCCCTACTAAACTTCAAGGAGAAATGATGTGGGAGTTTAATTTGGGAAGTTAGTTCAAAAATATATACTGGAATAAGGTCTTTTAAAAATAAACTTAACTTATGATTGCTGCAGTCAGACCCATGCCTCATTGATTCACATGTTCTGGTCCTGTCTTCCCCTGACTTTCAGGAGGTATTTAGGCATTTATCACTATGTCAGGTCCAGTCTCCCTGTGAATAGTACCACTTACTGTATTAACCCTTTGTAGGGCACTATTTTGAAATACATGGCCGTTTCCAAAATTGTGTGTGTGTGTGTGTGTGTGTGTGTGTGTGTGTGTGTGTGTGGGTGTGTGGGTG
>JAQLOM010000023.1:17385806-17396245 GCA_030068315.1 Chrysichthys thysi
TCTAGTCCCGTATTCCAGTCACAGCCTTACCGGACAATAATAGATTACTGTCAGCATGGCTAGTGCGTGGTGTGTTTACGTGTCTGCACTGGGCATTAGTGGTAAGCTGGGACAAAATTTCAGATTAAGTGGTCAAAACGAGCGGTGAACCAAAGAAAAAATGCCCCCCGCTCGCAAAATTTTTACACCGACGCCTCAGCGACAGCATTGCAATCTCGGGGGGCTTGCGGCGTTTTTTATTTTCTAAAAGTAGCTCTCAGTGGGCAAAAGGTTGGAGACCCCTGCTCTAAACCCATGGAAATATAAATTTCACTTGACTGTAGACAGTGTTCCGGTAGCTTCCAGTTCATGGGAGGCCTGTGCCTTAATTGTTTTTGAGTTGTTCCTGACCATCCAAACAATTTTCCCCTCAGATCAGGGTGACAGTTTGGGTCTTCTTCAGCAAAATGACTTAGTAAAGTCACCCAATAACTTGTACTTATGTACAAAGGTGTATGAGGTATCAGGGAGGGGTAGTACACTTGTCAGGGGAAACATGGTGCTCTTCGGGGTAGTTCGTCTGCCTTGGTCCCCACCTGGCACCCAGCCCTCATTTGTGGCTCCGAGAACTGTTAGTATGCAACATGCCACACCCTGGGCAACAGCTTCCGCAGGCCGGCAGAACCAAGTGAGGGTAGCCGACAGGTTCAAACCTTCGGTGAGCTAGGGTCTGTCTACTTTGGCATGCGAAGTCCGGACCCAGCAGACTCTGTGGAAGAAACATTCATGGTTCAATGGGGAGAAGGCGGATATAGCAATGCACCGGGGAGTGCAGAGAACAAGATGAGACACAAGAGGGTGTCTTGGTCATCCCCTGCATCTGTGTTCATCCCCCAGTCATCTTGACCTGGTCTCGCCACTGGAAACCTATGAAAACAGACGACAGAGTGAGGTTGACATTGTGCAATTCTTCTTCACTTTAAACAAAGTCATCGTGCAAGTCATCAGTCATCCTTCATCCCATCCCTTCTTTTATCCCTCTCAAGCCCTGTGGCGACAGGCAAGTGACGAAGTGGCAGGCATGGGTACACTGCCAGTCATAGCCACAGACTGACACACAGGCAGTTCAGGCCATAAGGTCGCTCTTCAACAACCGAAGCAGTGTTGGAGTTCGGCAGCTGTCTGAGCGGCTGAGCGGCCCTCTTTAGGAATGCACTGCTCACCTCCCTGGCATGAGAAAGGTGCCCTATACATTGCCTGCTCTATCCAACCCTAGCTAGTTTACCATGGCTGGCAGGGATCCTACTTCAGCAATCGACCTCAAAGGATAAAAATTAAGATTGTTCCTCTCAAAATTGGTGCATGGAACCATCATAGACAGTGATGATGCAGATAGGCCCCATAGAAGAACGGCACTAGTTGCAACGAAACTCGCCAGATACAACATCAAAATTGCAGCCTTGAGCGAGACTTTGCTTGCAGGCGAAAGCAAACTCTGCAAAAGAGGATCTGGCTACACATTCTTTTGGAGTGGGCGAGGAAGCGAAGAGCGATGTGAGGTTGGTGTTGGTTTTGGAGTGAAAACGACACTCGTCAGCAAACTAGCTCGAATCCCAAAGGGAGAAAACAACAAGCTTATGATTATGAAACTCCCGCTTGCATCTGGTTGAAAGCATCTTACCATTGTCAATGCTTATTCTCCAACCATGACCAACCCAGAGGAGGTCAAGGCAAAGTTCTATGAGGACCTCCACTCTGTCATTGCTGCTGTCCCAAAAGCAGACAAGATCATCATTCTTGGAGATTTTAATGCCAGAGTTGGCTCTGACTACATCTCCGAGGATGGAGTAATTGGAAAGTATGGCATGGGCCACTGCAACAGCAATGGATTGCTTCTACTTCAGACTCGTGCTGAGCACGAACTGCTGAATACCAACACGTCATTCCACCTCCCTACCTGTAAAAGGACAACCTGGATGCACCCACACTCCAACTCCAACACAACTGGCATCTCATTGACTACATTATTGTCAGGAAAAGGGACAGGCAAGCTATGTGCATGACAAAGACCATGTGTGGTGCTGAGTGTTGGACAGACCATCATCTTATAGTCTCAACGTTCATATCCAACCCAAGAAGGCACCAAAATGGCTTGACGTCACCAAGCTTAAAAACAGTACCATCAAACAGGCCTTTGTGGAGAAACTGCAAGAATGTCTGGCATCTGCCTCTCTTGACACACAGGAGGTGTCTGGAACAGAAGAGACATTAGTCTTGAGACCCAGCTGAAGATCTACAGGGCAGTAGTTCTCCCAACACTACTCTACGCCTGCAATACATTGATGGTATGCCATGCCAAAAAGCTAAATCACTTCCACATAAAGTGCCTCAGGAAGCTACTGAACATCAGGTGGCTGGACAGGACTCCTGATACAAAGGTGCTTGCTAAAGCTGCCCTTCCCAGCATCTTCACCAACCTGATGCAGTCCCAATGTGGTCCCCGGTGGGCCGGACGTGTTGTTTGCATGCCAGACCACCGGCTGCCGAAAAGGCTCTTTTATGGTGAGCTGCAACATGGGAAGAGCTCTCATGGAGGTCAGAAGAAATGCTTTAAAGACACCTTGAAAGCATCACTAAAAAGCATTTGAGATCAACCCTGACTCCTGGGAGGAATCTGCATTGGACCGAGGCATTTGGCCTTCTACTGTACACAGAGGCACCAAACTGTGTGAGGACAACAGGACTGCTGGAGCCGTTCAGAAGCAGCAGGCCAAACAGGCGGAAAATCTCCCGGATGACGTCCCCAACATCATCTGCCCCCACTGTCAGTGTACTTGCTGTGCACAAAATGGACTGTATAGAGATACCAAGACATCAATACACCCCTTCCCCACCCCACCAGCTGGATGACATTGATGGTCCTTTTCGAAACCAATGGACAACTCTACTTATGTACAGTTGTATGAACTGATGATCTTGGAATCTGCAGTTTTATATAAATGGCTCCAAGAAACATGCCTGAGTTGTGCAAATCTGTGCTCCTCTTTCTCAGATCTGCATTGAGCTCCTTGGACTTTCTCATTGTCCTGTGTGTTCATTAATGCAATGAGTGCTGTCAAGCAAACCATTTTTATGTTGTTCACAGTGAAGCGACCAGCTGTACTCCAACATGATCACTTACAGGAAGTTAAGAGGCCTTAGTCTTGGCAAGTTAAAAGACATTTTGTAACTATCATCAGCACTGAATTAATAATCTAAGTGGGTATGTGTATATTTTTGACCCTGTATGTATAATTTTGACTCTGTGTTGCATTCATAAAACCCAAAATAAATTAAAACATGTGCACACCAAACACTTGTATTTTTTATCACCTTATATTAAAGATATATGTTGTACAATCATTCTGCCACAGAAAAAGGGCAGTTCAAGAAATCATTGAACGCACAATAAGTCCATGACATTCATGTCATGTACTGTATGTAAACTTCTGATCCCAACTATATATATATTTTATTGCAATTTTATTCTACATATCCATTATTATTAACATTGCAACTTCACGATCCTAAATCCTTGTATATGTCGTGCTTGTCTGCGCTCTCACCATTTATAAATTCAGTGTGCACTCTGAACACTCACGAAAAAGATGATCACTCGGTTCTCTGAGTGTAGTAGCTGAGAGGCGCTTCAGGGTAATTAGCATTGTTTTAATGACTGCTTTTTTTAAAGGATTAATATAATTGAATTGATGAATGTTATAAGATTTTTTTTTGTTACTCAGTCACAATTGTGTCATTTGCATCCTGCAACACTCTGGTGCAAATCTTATATAAGTTTTTTCAGACAACGTTTCGAAATGCACTCTTTACAGACCATTTTACTGTTCATAAGTACAGTACTTCAGCTGAACAAAGTATACACGAAAATATATTGTAGCAGACTACTGGCTGTAGTTCACCGATTCTACTTTTGTGAGGATGAATCTGCTGTGGTGTATCCAATCATATGAATTTATCTAAATTATTTAGCTGAATGTAGCTTAGCAGACCAGAGTGTAGCCACAGAATTTAAAGAAGGGGTCGGCAAAGGAAAAGGTTTCACGGATTTTTATAGATGTTTTATTTTGTTTACCTTTTCTGGTCTGTTGAAAGAACTGAAGAAATGAGTCCATGGTGGTATTAGTGACGTGGTAACAGGAAGCACCACTGTGAAACTTTAAACTGTCTTGTTTCTAGCCCTAAATTCTTCCTTATTAGTTAAAAATTAAGGGTAACTTGTCACCATTCAGTCATGCTAGTTGCTTATCTGGAGCTTTGAAAGGAAGGAATTCATGTGGACCTTGACAAATTTTAGTTGCATACTCCTACCCTATATCGAGGCTAGTATGCATCTCAAAATTCAAGCAAGAAATCAAATCGAACCCTAAAGATGCCTGTGTGGTCTTTTTGCAGCTCAGAGAGCTAAACACCCTGAAGGTTCATAATAATTAGGTCAGAGCACTAGAGAACACAGAAGCTTCTCTCCTCTCGCTACAGAGTAGCTTTTTGGAGAAAAGAGTTCCTCACAACAACAACAACAACAGCAACAGAACAATGCTTTCCTCCTCATCCCTCAGCTTACTGGCAAAGTTTTATTCTGGGCTTTATTGTGTGAGGAAAGCTATGAGAGTGTTTTGATCCTATTTTTCTATTTTGTCCTCCCACAGGTTTGAACATGTCAGAAAGTAATAACTTGTCAAATCCACCGCATGGTACAAACAGTAGCTCTGTGGCCATAGCAATCCTTGTGCCTTTTTTCGCCCTGATTTTTGCAGGCTTCGGATTTTACCTCTACAAACAGAGGTAAGTATGGAGCGAAGTAGCATTTAGTCACCCAGAAAATTACCACTGTAAGCGGGAAACATTTCTATTGTTAGGTGCAACTCTCAAACGATCAATGCTGTCTAATTTCTCCTAGCATCCCAAAGAGGTGCATTAGTGGAAAGATAATAAAAAAAAAAAACAAAAAAACACTACAAGCCCATTGTCCATAGAACAGAATACAGTCCTTTTTAAGCTGCTTAATCAGTGTGCTGCCTTCTCCTCAGTGTTTAAGGCTACGTCCACATTAATATGTTTTAGGTGTTTTAAAAGACAGGTGTTTTAGCTTCTTATTAGGAATAATCATCATCCAGAATAAAATGCCTGAAAACACATATCATATGATCATCCACATACACCAGGCATGAGCATGCCTATATGAACAGGAAGCAGATTGCAGATCATTCGAATAATAGCTTGCCCCCTGTGCAAGCATGCAGCTGTAGTGTTCTAAAATGTAGAATTTAACAGTATAACAACTGCTAGCAAAGACAACAAGGACAGCAACACTTGTAAGTCATTGTACAGGTTGCATTCACCACCGGTAGTCAAGGCTGACAATAACTGTTTTCCTCTGGAAAAGGGTCACGTGATAGGAACATAACGAATCAGGGAAGGATACGTCATGACTGATAAGACCCGATCAGGAAGCAAACGTGTGTCTAAGTCTCCATTTCTGGCCCTCTGCACTAAAATGCTCTCAAACTTAAATGGGCCCAGCAGTATTTTCAGAAGTCTCCATTTTAGGGTCTCAGAAACTCCGACGGGGTCCAGACACCAGCAGTCATCATAACAGAAGTGATGCATTTTAAAAACATATTGGTGTGGACATAGCATAACTCTATAACTTATAGATTTATTGCACGTGCTTTCCTGATCAGTTTTCTACTGATACTTTGTATTGTCTGCCATTCATTCTCTTGTCTGCATCTTTTGTTGTCTTTTAAAAGGACCACCCCTAAAACTCAGTACACAGGTTGCTCAGTGCACGAGAACAACAACGGGCAGGCTGCTTTCGAGAACCCCATGTACAACACCAACGCAAAGTCAGGGGAGAACAAAGCCGTCCGTTTCGACCCCAATCTAAACACAGTCTGCACAATGGTATAATGAGGACCACCAGACACAATAACAATGTTGGTTTGGGGGTTTGTTTTTGTTCGTTTGTTTGTTTGTTTGTTTGTTTGTTTGTTTAATTTTTGGGTTTTCATTTCCCAAGCTTTTGTCAATTTTTCTTTTTTAACAAACCCACTGGATGTATTGGTATCCCAGGCAGGGATGGATTTCACTGAGACTGGCACAGAACATCCAGCAGATGCACTGTTACCCTTCCTGTGATATTTAAAGCACACTCTTCAGGAACTGTGATTTGACCACGTGCATCTACAGAGGACATGGAATATAATGATGGGTATACCAGTTAAAGTTTTTTTTATTATCTAATCTGCCCCTTAAAAACCTAAAAAATCTTCAGTCTTCACAGCAGAAAACGTGGAGAGTTCTACGGCTACTCCGTTCGCACTCTGTGAGTGCTTCTTCACACTCGACTGGGTCTTTTTTTTTTTTTACGGAAAAGGGATATGTAAATCCAATCGCGTATATACAAGGATCAGCCACCATCTATATTTTTGTGCTATGTACCACACGGGAGTTACTGAAGGTTGAAAGCAATTCCTGAGAGTTTACAAAGAAGTTATGAAGTGTATTGTTTGTATTGAAGGAAATGAATATTCGTTGGTTAATTCTTTGGTGATAATGATAATGTTTTTTTTTCTTCCTAAAAATCAATTAATGGACATTCCCCTTAGCTTTTAGTTCTCACTGTGTACATTTGTATCTTTATTTGGATGTTAAGGTGAGCTGTGATGTATGATGTGTTACACTGAGAAAGCAAACGTGTCAAAGGCTGACATTTTAACTGTGGAGCGATGGCTTTTCTTTACCTCCTCCTTGTTTTTCTAACTGCTCTTGTTTCTCAATTCAGTTTTCTGTGTTGGTTCACAACACTATGACCTCTGGGACAGATGTCAGCATTTTATACCTGAAGTCTGCAGACGACGTTATGAGTTTATTGTCCTGGTTGTTCTTTCAATGGGAAAGTGTCATTGTCCTTCATGGTGTTTCAGCTAAATATAGATAGAATTAGATCATTTGCTCATTTGCATCATTTCATTTGTATGATTGCAGTTGTTGGTGTTAAATTTGTATGAAATGAAATGCACTTGGCATTTGTACCTAGATTTTTATACAAAGTCATCAACATTAATTAGCATGCATGTGTTAAATATGTAATGTGGCGACAGCGTGACATGTTTATCAAGTCCACATGGGCCGAGGAGCACTGTTCCGATTCAGTCTGACACTGAAATGACAAAACTATTCATTAAGGGCAATTTGACGATATTATGGCTTCGGAGGAGAATCAGTTTTTAAATTCAGCTCGGCTTACTCGGATCTGATTTAAATACATTTTGTAATGAATACACAACTTCTTGTCATTATTCCATCAGTGATGTCATTTCTCTGATAATAGTTCTCCTTATCAGTGCACAGATACATCTGATGCATTGTAGCCCAATTTGAGTGTAGTAGGTTTTTTGGGTTTTTTTTTTTTTTTTTGTCAGTGCCATAGCTTTCATGTCAAACCCTTGCTTGGCGTGATTGCAGCAGGGTCAGACTACCTCAGTTCCGTGCTTCCAGGCCCTCAAGCTGTGAGATTCATTCCAGTGCCTTCTAAAGTACTGTACCTCTCATCCCATTCTCCCTGACCAACAGCCCATACTAGTGACTTGAAAGATTTCAGCGTTCCATACAAGTAAGCTGTTCAGAAAGCTGCAGACTTCAGGGAGCTGATTCTGACATGACTGTCCAAAAGTCCCCACATCTAACAAATCAATCTGTGATCTTTGGAGCATCCGTTTTTCTTGCTCTGCATCAGGCACAGGGATTCTGCAGCATTGCACCTCATATACACTGTACACTTCCAGAGCTTCTTACCATTGTAGCTTAATTAATTGGTGTATTTTCTAACATGGCTGGTTTTTACACAGTGCCTACCAAAAGGAAAACACATGAGCCAGGTCTGCTGCTTTCCCTTCTTCTCATGTCATGTTCTGTCTTTCGTCTGTCAGTCTGTTTTCTACAAACTGAAATTAGTGTATCCAAAAATATTTGGACATGCTTCGTCCTGCCCCGGAACACTCCCGCTCAAGACGTAGTAAACCCGTCTCACCATGAGCCGATCGGGCCCCTTTCTTTTCTGTAACTGACTGCAATAAAAGAAGACACCCAAATAATCAAGGAACAGACTCTTTCCAATCAAGAAGATGAATATTTGCAGTACAGATGGGGACTCCCTCTACGTTAATGCATTAAGAATAGATATTAAAAAAGAGGAAAAATCGACAAAAAAAAAGAAGTTTTTTTGTAAAGAAATATATTTTTATGGAAAAATTATTTGTAAAATGTATGAATCTATTATGTAAATTTTCAATGCAATGTAAGATTAAAAAAAAGGCTAATTCCTTTTGTAATGTGTGTTGCTTGTCATTTTCTGGTCAGGTGCATGTGCCTGGTTTTTTAGCAGCACGGACACAGCTGTGACCTTCAAAACCTAAAGAATCTATTCAGCATTAATCATTGACATGTCTTCAGATGGTTTAGTCGCACTGCACGTGATTTCTTTTTCCATGTCGCATTCTCTGCAGCAGGCGAATTCCCTGTAAATGGCATAATGATTAAAAAGAAAACAACAACAATTACAGATTAACTTTAGCCCTGCTCTGATGTCAGAATGTGACTGAATATGACAAACATGTTCCATCTCAATCGGACGCACCGAGAGCAGAAACGAGAAGCCCTAAGATTCCCCACAGGTTCGGCCTTTCTCATTTCCCTTTGACTCAGCCTTAATTACTCTGGCAGGGCCTGCAGCAATAAATTGTATCGCTGGCTCCACCTGTGACAGCTTGGATTGATCCATCAGTCATGTGATAGGTTTTTTTTTTTTTTTTTTTGCTGAGCTCATAAATGACCAAATGGGAACAGTGTATGCACAGGGAGCTACACATGGACTGAGATTCAAATCAGCAAGCTCTGGAGCAGAGCCAAGTTGGTAATATGACTTGTATGCAATAGCTGAGAATTAATAGTTGCCTGAGCTAATGATGTCTGGAAAACAAGTATAAGGCATTTAGGTGCTTTGCCTTTCTATAATGTTTAACCAAAAAGTGGCTAAACTAAAATACACCTTATTTATTTGTGCCAAAGAAATGATTATGTGCAAATGTATTGTGCATAATGTTTTAAAAGTGGCCATTCTCAGTTTTCAGCTGTATGCAGTGTTCGAAAAACAAATAACAAAGGAAGAAATAGTGATGACGAAGCACATTTGAGCGTGCGCTGTATATTTCGGAAGTCCTAATAGAAACGTCCGATAGCATATAGAATATTGATACACACTGCCATTTGAAAGACAGATCGAGGAACCAAGGGGTGGTTTTATTAGCAGTAAAGTAATGTGCTTTCCATCAACGTACGAAGTTATGCAATGTATGAATTTAAACCCTCTTTGTGCTAATGAAAAGCAAACAAGGTCACACCTTTAGAGAATGGCATGAAAAAAAAAACAAATTGCTAAGGGATGGGGAAAACGCTGGAGTTCTTTTAGGAATTCAAAGCCAAACGCATGACGAAGCTAAGCTGTGATGATTTTCGTCTCCTTTCTGTAGTTCAGCACTAATCTTTGTACGAAATTGCTCCACTTCAAATGCACCTCGGGTTTGTGCTTGACCTGTTTGACTGTGCAGTGTACGTGTTAGCATGCAGATCTTGTGTTGAGAAAGGAGACTGAGAAGTAGAATGTCCTGTCCATCCTTTCATCTCTCCACTGCTGTTTTTCAGTCAAAACGGATCAGAGCATGTTACATTTGAGAGGTGCCGATTCTCGGCCCACTTCAAGATCAAGGTTTATGGTAATGATTGCTTTGCCACTATGAACCTGGAAGTGCTGCTGCAGATCTTGCATAGACCTGATTCAATTTAGACACTGCAGAGGAATGTAAAAATCATGAGAGTGAATGGCCTGAACCCTGGGCAGAAGGTGGATTTGCCAGAATATATGGCGATATCTGTTTTTAGAAGACAGTGCGGTTGGATTCTCAAATCTGATCGGTCAGAAGGTGTTGATTAATTTTCTAAAACAACATACCACCTATAAGGCAAATTGCAGGTTTGTATGTATATAACCTGATCGTCACAATTCACACAGTCTTTAGTCACCCTTTCTACAAATACCTGTCTTGTCTCTACAAGACAGGTATTTGCAGAAAGTGTGACTAAAGACCAAATAAGCTATTTTTTAATTAGTGTAATTGTTTCTATGGGGAAGTTTTCTGTAAGGGGATATTTAGCATATTTTTAAAGTAGTCTCCTGTGTCAGGGCTTACTAACAGCTCACGTTTTACAACATGGAAACACTGTCAGGGGTTTGTGGTTTCTCAGTAACATGGCATGTTATTACATTCGTCCCCCGCAACATCGCGGTTCGCCTGTCGCGGCTTCACCACATCGCGGATTTTAAAAATTTGACTCGCGGATTT
>JAQLOM010000023.1:17442302-17452728 GCA_030068315.1 Chrysichthys thysi
ATTCCGTTTTTATTTACAATTTGTACTTTGTCCCAACTTTTTTGGAATCGGGGTTGTATATATATATATATAATATATATATACATACACACCTAATGAGCAAGTGGTGACAGTGGCAAGGAAAATCTCCCTGAGGTGACGAGGAAGAAACCTTGAGAGGAATTTGTAAAATACCTTAATGCCTTTGAACCATAATACTCAAAAGATTAGAAACACTTTATACGGCTATCATGTGAACGGCAGAGGAAAGTTGTCAGTGAAAAAGTGTGGGTTACGTGTAAACTCTTGGCAAACAGCATCTAGATGCTAAATGACAGCTGTTTGCTATTCCAGTATTACAAATAATGCTAGAGTTGTATGGATTCAGTGAGAATTGAATCTACTTATAAAAAGATACTGGATTTAAGAAAAAGGTAGTTTGCCGCTGTAATTTCCCGCTGTAACTAAACCTTAAAAAAACGTCCACAAATTCCACCAAAATCAAGCAAACCAACACAAAGATATATTCCTAAACATTGCTTTCATCTCATTTTTCCTAAACATTGCTTTGGTACCTTTCATACGAGCGTACATGAAGGCAGCGACAAATATTCATCTCTGGCTCACTCGGTACAGCCTTTGTGTTCTGTAGTTTGTAAGTAAGATTTTAGACCACCCTGTTTTGTGTTGTATAACTTTAGTTTGAGGCCAGAGAGTCAGCTTTCATATCTGAGGTAACCTGCGGGGATTTGACTCGTTTAGGGGCACATGAAGAAAATTATGACAGAGAGATTAGTTAAGATGGCAAGCTGTTTTGCACTGTAGGCTGTTTTACTTCCTCCTGCTAACATCAACAGTGCAAAACGTCTGGAAACAATTGCGCTCGAGACCACAGGAGTGCAAAGAATGAAGTCCCCCCCCCACCAAATAGAGGATACATTAGGGGGTTGATTGTAAACTAAGACAGACAAAGTGCAGCAAGGGTGCATGTGTGTATGTGTGCTTTGCATGTCCCAAGAAAAGCTTAGGAACACTCACATATGCATTTTTATCACTTCTTTTTTTTTTTTTAAATATGGTTTCAATTTATAGGCTTGTGTTATACAAGAAGTGCAAAAAGTTATGAAAGATATGTGCATGTGTCTGGAAGGACTGTATTTCAGACAGATTTAAGTTTGCACAGCTTTTTTTGTTTCGTTTTAACAGACACAAACTTGGAACACATATAAAAGAGCTGGCTGAAGCATCGAGCCTCAGACCTAGACACTGATATACGGCAGGTTTACAGATGTGCTGCTTTCCCAAGTCCTCTCATCTGTTCACGTTCCTGCCAGACAGACAGACAGACAGACAGGCTGGCCATACATGATTATTTTCTCACTGTTTCTCCCACTCCTTCTGTCTTTTCTGTGCAGGATGTGTGTGGTGCAGAGCTAAGGGATGACCAATTCTTGGATCATGGCTGCCCTCTGGAGGGTAAGTTAAGAAACCCTGACCTGACCTTCCAGAATAACGCGTTCTTCCAAACCTCTATGTTATGGCAAGTTGTAAATCCATTATTTTAAGATTGCCACTGGTGGGGATCCAGCTATGCTGTTTAAATCATTTGGATATGCGGTATACGTTAATCATTCACTTGAGCATTTTTGGCTGTGTTTTTATTTGCAGTAATCCTGCCACCAGAGAGAGCAGCTGAAAGCCAGAGCTACAAAGTTTCATCAGAAAATGGAGATCCCTCAAGGAGAAATGCAAAAAACGATGTGAGGGAACACCCTGAAAAGATTACAAAAGATTGACGTTAAGACGGTTCAAGGGAGAACTTTGATTTCTTTTATTACAGGACATGGAGAGTAATGTGCCTGTTGGGGATGAAAATCACCAAGAGTGGGTGTTTACTTTATATAACTTTGACAACAGTGGCAGAGTAACCAAAGAGGTAATGGCTATATTATTAACATTCTGCATGGCTCTGGAAAAAAACCCCACCAATGTGTCAAAGTGTGTTGTTTTATGCTGTAGGATATGTCCAGCCTGATGCATACCATCTATGAGGTAGTGGAAACATCAGTCAAACAGTCTGCACTCTGCAACAGCAAAACTCTGCGTATCAAACTGACTGTAACACCCTTAGCATCCAGTAGCAACAGAAGAGGTGAGTCTTTCCTCGTGTTTTTTCAGAACAGATTTTTTCCTTTTTTCATAATGTGTTCGAATAAAATATTGATCAGGTGGAACTTTCATCCTCTTTTAGATCTTGGGCTTCCACAGAACAAGCAGGACCACCTGGAGGAGAACCACCCGACTCACACCAGGTCAGCTCATTATTTCAAGTGTGAGTTCCAGCTTGAGGAAAACCTTTTAATAGAATGCATTCTGAGACATGTTTAGAATGGGACAAGGTTAGGGTAAATGTTAAATTGTCTAAAAGAAAAAATATTTAGCATTAGTTTTAAGAAACAGTCTGAACTAGAAGGGCGCTCAGAGAGCAAAGACCTCAGCCAAGGACAATAGGCGACACTATGATATACAAAGCTGCAACTGCAACCACTTTATATGTCTGGATGTTCACAGACATCTGAAAAGTAAAAAGACACCCCCCCCCCCCCCCCGCCGCCATATGTGGACACCACCTGGGGAGTCCAAAAATATGTCAATACATTATTATTATTTTATTTCAGATTACAGTATATTAAATGTTTATAGCAACTAGCCATGCTGTGAACACCAGAAGCAAAAGAGTTGTGTGATGTTCAAAGAGGGTGTATTGTAGCTCAGTCTGAGGTTGGACTTAGCCAGCGTATGATTGCACAAAACCATGGGATTCCCTTGGAGTGATCGTACCATTCAAAAGCAAATGGAAGGAATCAACAGCATCCCGCTCAGGTCCACCTGGGTCCTCTGACAGGTGTCATCAGACTGTCAAGAGGATTGTTGAAAAGAAATCCCCATGTTGCAGAGCAACTCCAAGTGAGAGTCAGAGAACTTCTATGAGGTATCTCCATCAACTTGGCTACTATGGCAGAGTGGCTAGAAGGAAGTTTCTAGAAGAACATTTTTCAAAAATGATGGTGTCTATTTACTTTTGAGATGTCTATGTGGTTCCAATGGAGGCTTTCTGTTTCTCCACTGGCTACGTTTTAACTTTTGAACTTTACTGCCATCTACTGGATTTTAAGATGTATAACATTATTGAGTGCTGATTTCTGCTAAAGCCACATGTTGCAACATCAGTGAAAGAGAAGCTAAATTCATAGATCTGCCCGGTGACTCAGATCAGCTCCAAAATTTAACAGGTTTTTCACTTTCCCATGCTACAGCCTGGCACCAAGTTTCATGGGAATTGGGTTTGCACAATCACAATTACTGATCGACAAACAAACAAACCAACAGACAAACGAACTGGGCTGAAAATATAACCTCTGGGTTTTCAGGTTTCCTCACATCTCCCAAAAAATCCTTCTATGTGGATTGACTACCCTAAATTACACATAGATGTAAATGTGTGAGCGTGGTTCCCTACGATCCATGTTCTGGCATCCCATCCAGGGAATGTTTCCTGCCTCGGTTCCAGAGTTCCCAGGATAGGCTCCAGACCCACTTCCGCCCTGAGTAGTTATATCCTGTTACTGGAGATGAATGTGATGTAGCTGCTATAGGATATGTCCAGCCTGATGCATACCATCCTGTTACAATGTATTAGATGATTTTTTTTAGACGTACTTGTTAACCCCACAGAGGACAGAACACAGATCCTGCTGTCAGCTCAGAGAAGAAACCTTACCGCATTGATGAGAACACAGAACGAAGAAACCATTATTTAGACCTGGCTGGTATTGAAAACTACACCTCCAGACTTGATGCAGGTATAAGTGTGGCACACCATGAGCTCACGATTATCCAGGATAATAAGGGCTTAATGAAACGTTTAATGTTGGTCTTGAAAAAAGAACTTTTATTTAAAAAACAAGTGGAAAAACTCAGCACAGCGAATGTTGGCTTGCAGTGTGAGCAGCACAGCAGATGGAAAAATGCCTTCCTTTCCAGAGATAATGACACGATGAATTATGATAAAGCAGATATTATAGACATACAGTGAAACCTTGGACTGCGAGCATAATTCGTTCCGGAAACGTGCTTGTAATCCAAAGCACTCGTATATCAAAGCAAATTTCCCTATAAGAAATAATGGAAACTCAGATAATTTGTTTCACAACCCACAAATATTTGTATAAAGATGATTAATACAAAATATAAAGTAAAAATACATAAAACAAAATAACCTGCACGTTACCTTTGAAAAGACTCTTGGCTGGTGTGAGGGAGACAAGAGAGGAGGAGAGAGGGGAGAGGAGGATTATTGTGTAGGATGACTTTCACTACAACTCCCGGATTCACTGCAGTCTTTCGGCTCACTGGGATCTTTTTCTTTTCGTCTGACTTTAACAAGGAAACTATCCAGTGATCGCTGCTTTTACCTCCTTTTGAGGATTTGGCGGAAATGCAACATTGCATCACCATTAAACAGATTAATCGCTCGCGCTGCTACAGCCTTATTCGGGTGGTGCTTTTCTACAAAGTTTTGCATTCTTTCCCACATTTTACACATCTCCCTGATCTCATTTGATGTGAGGACTCAGTCTTTTTCTATGCTAGCGCGGATGTTGAGTGAGCCACAATCCTGCTGTGAGTGAGTGAGAGAGAGAAGTTGTGATCACGTGAGGCTCGGCGGATGCACTATACTCGTATTGCAAGACCTCGCTCGTTCATCAAATCAAAATTGATTAAAATTTCTTGTTCGTCTTGCAAAATACTCACAGACCAAGTTACTCGCAATGCAAGGTTCCACTGTATATAGAACCAGTGAAAAGTAAGGACATTTACAGAGGGCTTCCTTCATTTGTGCTATTTTACACATTTTAGACTGAATTCTCTGAGCAGCACAGAGCAGCCATTTAGTAAAATTTCTTTGGTTATCCCTCTGGGGGACGCTGTAGGTACTCTCTAAAACCATATACTAGATAGTCTTTACTAACATTTTAGGAAGCTAACAATCCCTATTTGTTGCAGGGGCCATATTTTGACTGCACTGCACCAACCAATAAATACCATTACTATCTAGCATAGCATTGTAGGTGTGTTATTTCTGCATGCATGTATTCGAACTGCTATTCCAACAGCTTTTACCAAATTGTCTCCTACTTGATAATTGGTAATACCTAATATCTGATTTCAGACCACACGCTCCAGACCCCCTATGAGGAGCAGTGTCAGGACAGCCCCTCACATGGTACCCGCTCTGCCCAGCATCGATGGCCTCAGCTAGACCGCGGCAGTCTGGGCCAGTCCAGTAGCCATCACCTTCCCTTTCTCAGGTCTCTGCGGAGCCGCAGCAAATCAAACAGGCTTCACGGGCATCATCCAGTCAGCTGGTGCTGTCCTCCTGCTGCACAGCAGCAGCCTCTGCATTACAGTCACAGTAAGCGTGCTCATGCCAGGCCTCGCGATGCCGCATCAGCTTCAGCGCCTCATCCGGGGCTAGACTTGAACCTGCAGCCTGGAGCAAGCATTTCTCCTGGTGGGTTCGCGCCCTTGGCTCAGAGGCACGAGCACCATCACCTCCATGAGCATCACCACCATCACCACCATCACCACCATTACTATTCCTCCTGAATGCAGCCTCTCACAAAGAGAGACAGACTGAACTTTTTAGTTGGTGACCTGGAAAATGACACACACAATACTTGTTTTGAATATCACGCCCAGAATCAGATTTGGAAAGGGACAGTATTTCTCCCTATTTGAAAGAAAAACAAATATGCAACATTTGATTGCTATGTGTAGTAATGTATCATTTTGTTGTTTGTTTTTTAAATTATCTACAACTATTAAATAACCATTTTTACTACTTTTCTTTATAACTTAAAAAAGGAACTTCCAATAGATTCGGATAAAAATAAAACACCACCCTTAACATGTTGTTTTGCGCTTGTACTTGATATTGTACAGAGTTCTGTATCAGCACAGAATGTAATACATTAATGTATAGTTCCTCCTGATAACAGCTGATTTTTTCAGCTGTTGTTTCAGACATCAACTCACTTTTCTAAGCCCAGAAGACTGATAAGAAATCTGCAGATTTTCTATAGAAATAACCACTCTTTTTATACAACCTATATTTCTAATGTATATTGAAATTCTTGCATATTGGTGCATTAAAGATATAAAATAATGGATGATTCAGTCATCTTTTGAGTTCACAGTAACTCACATAAGCACTCTGTATAACTGTGGTGAGCAGAACACACAACAGACTCAACAAAACTGGACAGCTGAAGTCTGGAAAAAGACCAGGTGATTTTTTTTTCCAATTTGGAAATCTGGACAGTTTGGGCCCAAATTCCAATTATTAGTTGGCAGGCTTGGAAACTGATGTGGTCTTCAGCTGTTATATCTTATCCACCTCAAGGTTTGATGTGTTGTTCATGGGGAGATGCTCTGACATCTGCATGAATGTGCAGGAGTACAGGTGTTTCTAATAAAGTGGACAGTGAGTGTAAGAAGTCACCAAGATGGTTATCACACACACAAGTGCTGTGATGGGTTGAGAAGCACATGTGTCATGAGAACTACCTACACAGAAAGCATCTATGGTTCTATGGAGATCTTTGAAATTTTAATCTAATTTAATCTCACACTGCAACAACATTATTTATATAGTATTAAACATTATGCCTTACACATACATAGTATTATTATACATTATGTATACAATATATAGCAGGTAAATTAGAAAAAAAAATCCAATCTCTTCTACTGCTTGGCCTAGAGAAACAGAAGTGTTGCTTGTTACCATCCTGTAGAAAAGCTCAGTGCAAGTCATAGTTTCAAAGTGAACTGTAAGGCCTGTGAGTCAGGCTGTGTCTGAGGCCATGAGACAGCTGCTGCTAAAAATAAATCCCTCTCAACTACCACCTCCTCACTCTCACAGCCCAACGCACAATTCTGCACCTCACATGCTCATACACATGCTGGAACACATGCTGGTACAACTAAGAGGAGGCAAAAACACTTTTGATAATCTTTGCAGAAGGCCAAAAGGATTCAGAAGAACAAAGGAGTCGCCAAAAACAGCATGAAAAGCTTGAAATTCTTGGCAGCAGAGGGTTTTGTTCGAAGTGGCCCATGTACCAGTAGGAATCTCAGTTGCTTGTCTTATGATCTCTACCCAATCCTGTTTAAGGCGAGCTATCTTCTGGAAGAAGCAGATGTGCTCCATAACTTGGTCAAGACGTGGCCTCTGGCTGAGCTCAATCTGCGGAGATTACTGGGAAAAACTCCAGACTGCCAGACAGACCTCAACTCGCGCACCTGCAGCCTCTGTCTCAAAGCTCTGCTGATGGGACTGAAGGACTACGTTCTTTATGAACCAACCACATACGCCAAAGTCCTGCGATCAGTGGATCTGACTGGGCTGCAGGATATCGAGCACCAAGCCTGCCCGTGCAGAAGCTCACTGGGCCGCTGGGCTCGCACTGAAATGCTCACACGCATGTGCTATGAGACCATGGTGGCCATGCAGACAGATCAGGCAGCAGCGTCAGCCTGGGAGGTGGAGGTGGATGTCCGACTCAACGCCTTCATAACGGGACGAAACTACGAGATGGTGATCCAGGCTCTACTGTTGCTCAGGCACTGTCCGCTGAAGCTGCGCTGTGTGGGTTTGCGCGTGGACTCGCTTTCTCTGAAGAACCTCTTCTATTTGCTGCACCTGGTCAACACTGAAGACCTGCAGAAGTTGGAGGTGGTGCATAATGTACATCTGGAGGCTCCGCATCTGGAGGTGATGCTGTCACAGCTTCAGTTTCCCCAGCTGCGCTCGCTCACATTACCGGCGCAGGCACTGGACGTGCGCAGGCTGACTCGGGGTGATGAGGACCTACTCACAGTGCTGGGAGAGCTGATGAGCAAGATGAAAGAGCTGAGAGAGCTCTACCTGGGCTTCTCAACCCTCACAGGACAACTGAGACGACTGCTCAGGTAAGGATGTAATGTTTGTATCACTACTGCCTCACAGCTCCAGGATCCCCAGGTCAAGATGAACAGCGAGTTATTGTCTGGGTGGGTTTTTCCTCTGGCTTCTCTAGTTTCCTCCCATTTTTCAAAAACATGGCTGGAGGTAGATTAGCCATGGTGAAGTGCTCCTAGGTCTGAATAAGTGAACGCGTGTGTGCGTGGTGACCTGTGATGGACTCCCATCCCATTCATGGTGTATTCCAGGGAAAGGCTTCAAACTGACCCCTACCCTGATCAGGAAAAAGGGGTTACTGAAGATGAATGAATGAAAGGACAACATTAATGAGCTATAAATAATTTTTCTCAGACACAAAAATGCTTCACAGGGGAGAAGCTCTACAATAGATATAGAAGAAGTACTAAGACATATATACAGATAGGCACGTAGTTATTTCTGGATCTGAGGATATGATGAGGCGCACTGTTTCTGTATCAATCACTGAGGCTTTACACACTTTATTGCACACTAAATCTGCAAAATATAAAAAAAACCTGAGGCTTATTTCATCTCTGGTTATTTCGTATCTTTGGGCAATTGTCTGCCATTTATTTATTTGAGATCTACACATGCATGGGCATGTGATCATAGAGTATTTTTAATCGTTCAGCCCATTATTACAAAAATAAAATCTTCTAATACTGCAAGCTGTCAAAATGTGCACTAAACACATTATCACCAAGCTTCCCCAGTTTTTCTCCACTACACCATTCATACCTAGATAACACATCATAAACAAATGTTAAAATTAGAATGGTAAAAGAAGTGATGAAGTGTGCATATGCATAATCAGTCATCACCTTGGTTGTTTACATGCAGACAAGACAGCTATTTGTTTTGCCTAACTGTTAGAATGCAGACAGCTGCTCCATGCTGAAGCTAGACGATGACTCTGGCGTCCATGTGAAAGCGCCCGTAAGAATAGTTCAGGTCGGATGTAACAACAAAAAATAAGCAAGTATATAATAATAATAATTTTAAAAAACCCTCAAATACATGCATCAGAGGTTTTCAAAATGTGACCTCAATAAAAGCAATGCAAAGGAAACTGAAGGTCATGACCTGGTGAGCTTGAATACCACAACTACCTTCTTTATTCTAGTCTTATTGACAGCGCCATACAGATTCTTTGCCGGGTATTTGGGACTTGTTATTGCGCCGTAACATTATACAAGTGACCTCTCCGTATTGTCCGCAGTCCTCTGAACACTCCGCTGCAGTGTATAGAGCTGGCTAACTGTAGCCTCGGCCCTGTGGACATGGCGTACCTGGCTAACAGCCTGCACAGCGAGTTTCTGGTAAAACTGGACCTGAGTGGCCACGTGGTGGCTGATCTCTTCCCCAACACCTTCCGCAAACTGCTACGTCGCTGCTCGGCTACACTCAGCAGTCTGTGTTTGGAGGAGTGCGGCCTGTCGGTTGAGAACCTGGACCTCCTTGTTCATGCACTGGAACCTTGTAATGCCATACAAGAGCTTAAGATTCTGGGCAACCCACTGAGCATAGCAGCCCTGCACCAGCTCTTCAACATGCTGGCACAAGGCTATCCAGCTTTGAGGTAAGGACATCTGCTTTTAAACAGAGCACTATTTGAAGTAGGTGTACACTGTTATGCTTAGTCGAGTTTATCTTTTGCTAGGTATATAGAGCTGCCAGTGCCCCGTGACTGCTACACTGAAGATGTCACCTACCCCCTGGATGATTCCACTCTGCTGAGTTACGATCGAGAGAAGTTCCACCAAGCCAGAAGCGAACTGGTGGCCATTCTGGAACGAGCTGGGAAAGGACATATCGAAGTGTGTACACCACTGCTGGGCGTCTATGATCCTGACATCCACGAGACCAGCAATGAGCTAGGGGTTTCTATGCTGCACACCTTTAATACAGTCATAGGGAACTTTATACACACTGTGACGAGTGTGACTGAACGCAGAGAACACAGTCTGAATGAGTGAGACCACAGAACTGGGAAAGAAAAATACAACTTTCGGGGCAAGAGCTCCAAAGTAAGGGAAGTACACAGTGAAGAAATTGGCCGGAATTGTGCAATCATCTATTAATTCACTTATTGAGTGATTATTCAGTGTGTAAATATTTCAAAAGTATGAATGGTTTTGTTTCACAGGGTTACACAGTTACACACACAAAAGGTGTCAACATTGTTAACAAGAAACTAATGACAGGCAAAAAAAAGAAAAAAGAATTCCAAACAAACAAAAAATAACCAAACATTGTCACTGGGATGGTAGTGTCAAGGGTCATCTTGTGTTCCCTATATTATATATGTATACACACACATAAGTACAGTGGTGCTTGAAAGTTTGTGAACCCTTTAGAATTGTCTACATTTCTGCTTAAATATGACCTGAAACATCA
>JAQLOM010000023.1:17471333-17484493 GCA_030068315.1 Chrysichthys thysi
TACAGCCGTGTAACCCTGACCTTTCACCTTTTAACCTGTTGTAATGTAATATTTATGCAAATAAAAACAAAACGAATGGTCCTCTCCACCACAAATCACCCCATCCCAAAAAGCCACAATCAGAGGCTACATCACATTAATGCTGTCATATATTTATGCACACATATGACAGCTGAACCAATCATCAAGAGATCAGAAGATCTAACCTTTTGCATTTGCTGCACAAATTGTGGCTTTATTTCATTGACTGAACTGGTGGAGAAGAAGAAGTAATGTAGTGATTTGGAAAGACTTTTCTACACAGGGTTCTGAAATGATGCCACCTGGAGTGATGCACAACAATAATAAGCCATATGATTCCCATTTTTCCAAAAACGCCACCATGACTGAGTTTTTGTTTTCAAATATAAAACCATGTAAATATTATGACTATGTTAAATACTTATGTTCTTAATTCAGTGACTTGGGAAATATGGCACAATTGCAAGCAGCCTTTCTAATCAAAAAAGTGTCCTTATATACAACATGAAAGATTAGTTTAAAGAAGAAAAAAAAAAACAAAAAAAAAACAAGGCATGATTGAAAATTGACATGGTTCATTCATTTGGTTTATTTCAGCAGTTTCGTTAGGATTCATTTCAATTGTATCAAACCCCAGAAAAAAAATATTCGGCGTAAACCAGAGCACCAGGAGGTAGCATGGCGCTCCTCCTCTTTCCCTGCCATCATGGACTGAGAGCAGCATGCAGTGCAGTGTGGCATGAGTCACTCCAGACGGCAGCAGTTACAGTGTAGCAGAACAATTCTCTTGTCATAAAGCACGTGCGAGCAAGCGAGGGGCAAGGGAGGGAGGGAGTGAAAGAGAAAGAGGGAGAGAAAGAGGAGGGGAAGAGAGAGAGCCTAAAATGCGCAGAGAAATGGGTCATCGTTTCAGTGTTGATGGGAATGTATAATGAAAGGCAGCGATTCTCCCAAATATGGCGGGGTACTACTTAGTAAATGTGTCAATCTGATCCGATATTTGTGTGCACTGCGACATTACATCATGTACAATCACACAAACTCAAATTACTGTCCATCAATTGTTTATGAATTTACAAACCAAGGCATGAGACACCAATAAAGGAACGTTTTCACATTTTGTACAGAGAGATGTGTATGCCTCTGTTTGCATGTGTGAATGTGTGTATGTGAGTTTGTGTGTGTGTGATAGGGGGCGCTTATGGCTGTTTCCTGTGGGAGAATGGCAGGTCAGAGGTGAGAGGTCGTTGACTAAGGGTCACAGTAAGGTCAGATTCGGGGCAAATGCTTCTCAATGAATTCCTTCACGGCGGACATCTCCTGCACACAAACCCAGATAGACAGAGCAGATTACTACAAAATACTTCCAAAACTGCTGTGGCTTTACACACTTCCTGGAGATGTTGCATTAACACACCCAGTATTAAATTTAAATAATTTGAAATGGTGGGGCATTCTCAAAACAAAACAAAAAAAACCTTATTTAACTATACATTGTCTTGATGTTGGGGTGGTAGCCTTTGTTTTTTGTAACCTTATATGCACCTTTCTAGGGACTAAAGGCACAACTAATGATACCACTGTGACAAAAAAAAAAAAAAAAAAAAGAATTTCTGATGCATTTCTGACAGTGTGCAAACGACAAAGTGCATTACATGTTTCCTCAATCTGCTCGGTTACTTTGTTTGGACATGAACCTTTTCCAGATCTTATGGGACTTTATGAGTGCACTGGATATCCCCCACTGCGCTTTCACACATGACTACAAATGGCAAAACTCCCAAAATAGTGCACTGTGTAGCGAATAACAAGTGCTGCTGGAAATACGGTACGTTTCTGTAACTGGATAATAAAACAATAGCTTACATGAATCAGATTGCTCCAACCTTTCTTCAAAACTGTGCTCTTTAAAGTGGTAGATCTGCTAGTGTACAGTAAAGTGCACATCACCTGAGAGGACTCACCTGAGGGCAGGAGCTGTGCATGAGGCCAGGGTAGGTGCGGAAGGTGACTTTCTGTGGAGACACAATGGTCTTAAGCTTCTCGGCTGTCATGGCCCCAAACTGTGGTGGAATCATTGGGTCCATCTCACCATGACATTGCAGAATGGGGATATCCTTGTTCGGGCTGCCACTCGCTGCCTAATGAAGCAACAACATAAACTCATCCACATGAATGCTCACATGGGCCTTATTAAGGCTACACCTAAACAACAAGGGAAGTCAAGATTTGCTTTCATCCTGAAACACCCGAGTTAAAAGAAATCAATAAACCCGACATCTGTATTCGGGCTTCCTAGCGTCGCGACAGAAAAGCATTCACCCTACTGTTGGGAAATCAAGAGTTTGAATCCCAATATCACAGCCGTCCATGCCTCCCTGGTCAATAACAGTGACATGATTCATGTTTAATCTGATCAGATTCATGGGTAGATAAGCTGAAGTACACAAGGTTAAAATACATAAATGGATTTCTGTGAGAACCAAAAAAATTCCCATTTTGATTTCAATGGTTTATGTCTACATCCAAAAAAACAGAATATATTTTTATAAATATACACATTGATAAAACATATTGATACTCATCACAAACACCCCCCCCACACACACACGCACGCAGATGCACACATGCACACACACACACTTTAAGCTCACACCTGTGGAAAGGTCTTATGAAGTGGTAACCAACAGCTTAGAGCGACTACACCCGCTATCTTCTGCTGACAGGTGAGAGCGGTGTACAGTGATAGAGCTCCACCCTGGTGAAACACAAAGAAACAGAAAGACTCTTTTATACATATTATTAATAAAAAATAAAACACTAGCAGAGAGAAGATGCAAATCACTAAAAAAATTATTTAAAATTCCTAGCAATACCCATGATACAAAAGTTCTGGTACCGAGCGGTGTTTGCCTCACCTGAGAGAATCCGCCAAGTAGTATACGGTTAGAAGGTATACCATTTTTTGCCTCATGATCAATAATGGCCTTAACTTTAGAAAAAGGGAAAAATAAATCCATGGTCAGAATACTGTATCATCAAATAATCTTGTCTTATTTTACTCTATGAACATTTTTGACAGAGATTTTATTTCTTTTTTAACTTTAATTTGCTACATACTGTTTTCTGCTGCTCTCTTAATGCCGGCCTCGTCTTCTGGAGCTTCTGGATTTAAGCCCATCAGATCAAACCTGGAAAACAAAATATCCTGTTATTGCAAAGAAATCAATACATGCTGTTCTACACAAATAAACTCTGTAGAAACATTCACACCTGACTGCTCCTAAGAATATGCAAAGTCTTACCATGAGGGCATGGTCATTTTCATATTGAGTGTAACCGGGATTCTGGGTCTGTTGGAATAAGCAAATGGCTTAATGAGTTTGTAAATAATAGGAAATAACAGGAAAGTACCCTCCAGTATATACAAATATCCAAGTTTAATTCCAGTCATTCAAAATTTTGTACTTTTTTTTTTGTTGAGAAATTCAATTCACCATTGATGATGGAAAAAAAAAAGAAAAGAAAAAAAAAAGATTATCAACCATCCATTTATTAGGTGATGTTATGCTTTCTTGTTTCATTTTCTATCATTCATCTTACACTCTGAATGGGACACTGGTTTATCATGGGACTCCAAGCACATGTACACATTCATAATCTAATTCACAAAATATTTTATTTAAAAAAAAAAACATGACCAAAAGATTAAGCATTACACGCCCATGACATTAAAACATGAACCAATAATAAGCAATGTACTTTTTTTTTTTTTACACAGCTTTTCAATTAAGTCAAAGCCCAGTAATGTTGGACCATTTCAGATACCTACGCATGTGGGCAGATGTACTTTATGTAGGGCAGCCTAATGGATGTCATGGAATCAGCCCAGCCATGCCTGGGGGGAAAAAGTGACAATATTAGAATCACAGATGGTCATAAACATAAATGCGATGCATGATGCACATCTTTATAACTCAATAGTTTAACAATAAAACTAGGTGTAAAGGAATGATTTAGGTAATCATTAAGGTGAGGGTGATCGTGTCAAGACATGCAGGATGTTCATGTTCATGACTATATCTATAGTCTTATAGCTTTATAACAAATGGAAATCTTTCATAATTTTCACTCAATTCCTTAAACAAAACAACATTGCAATGTACATGTTTCACTGTGTCTAACACTTTTAAACAAACATCATAAATTTCTACCAACAATTAACTGGTGTTGAAACTGCAAAACACTATTTGTGAAAAGTGAAATTAACCGTTTTAAAAGTCAAGATTCATTCCAGTCCAAGTCAGAGTTTAATAGAAAGGCAGCTTAACTTAATAATTAAACCTGTAAAACTCCCTGTAGAATACTACTTCACCTATGTCCAAGCTATTATCATTTCTTACTGATTATTAATTTTAAACACATGTATTAATAATGGCCTGTCTCAGCATTAGGATTACCTGTCTCAGCATGACCTGCTTCACCCTATATGAATGCACAGATTAGCTGCACACCAGTGATGGGCTTTCATTTCTGTACAGATGCAGAAATCAGAACTTACCCAGTATCACCCAGACCATGAAGGAAGATCACCTGTATTGGAAAAAGAAGTGAAAGGACTGAAAACAGTGAAAAGATCTTGATAGTTCTGTCAGGTTATCAGGTCTAAGAGTTCAAACGCTATAACAGTCATGCTGAGTCTCTGACAAAAATACTTCTCCTTCAGCTACTGAGCTGCATGTTTAGATTGCTCCAATTTATCCCAAGAAGCAACTTTAGTTAAAGCCAGTTAAACCACATGAACTAATGGTCACATTTCAAGTGAAACCTGAATAATGTTTATTTAAAAAAAAAAAAGAAAAAAAAGAAGCAGCGCCACTAAGTATTTGTGGTTCTTTTCCTCATATCAGTGCCAAAATATTGCACTCCCAACTGAAAAGTCAGATCACAGAGATAAGGTATTCCCAAATCATAACGTGTAAGAAAAACTTTTTTTTTTTTGATCAGTCTCTCACCGCAGCGGTCTCCTTCTCTGCCCCAGAAATGGTCACAGCCTCGGCGAGCAGCGGCACAGACATGTTGTTGCCACACATACACTGGAAGGGTGCTTTCACCAGAAAACAGACAGTGTTAAATTCCAGTTCAGTTCTGACGTGATGTTGGGTGATATACTTAGAAAACGGAAACGTTTCTATTCCATTTAGTCAGCAGATTGGGAATTAATTAACTCGGTCCACGAAGAGGACGGCCCCTGTAATTAATGTTCATCATAACTATT
This sequence comes from Chrysichthys thysi, assembly GCA_030068315.1. Classification (NCBI taxonomy): domain Eukaryota; kingdom Metazoa; phylum Chordata; class Actinopteri; order Siluriformes; family Claroteidae; genus Chrysichthys; species Chrysichthys thysi. The sequence goes on from JAQLOM010000023.1 coordinate 17,476,633, forward strand.
TAAACAGGTAAGAGAAATACAATACTTAGCAACGTGCAAAGCAGGAAGCAGTTAATGTGTAAACCTTGGACGTAAATCATTAGGCAGTTACAATTACAGTTACACAAGCGAGTCTTCGGGATGTAAATCCATCATGGAAATAAGCTGATTGTTTTGACTGCCTAAGCCAGGAAAGCTTACCTGTTTTGTCTAAAGACACAAGCAGCCAAGAAGACCTGAGATAAAAATTTCTACCAAGACGTGTCTGCTATACGAAATATGTCAGGAATCGTCACCATTTCATTCTGGGTCTCGGAACATCTTTTTTAATAAGGGTGAGGGTAACTTTCCTTGAACTGGGCTTAGCGCCAGTCTTTTCAGGCGCATAAAAGCCACACAAAGGAGACTATATCCCACGTTAACGCCTTTTGAATCCGAGAGCAGCACAAAACCTGTCTGTGAGCTACTTTGGTCACATCTCTGCCATCACGAGACTTCAGCTGACTTGAATTAGATTCAACAACAAGCGACCTATTCTGCATTTGAAGAATACAAAGGAACAGAAACAGCAGGCTGCCCAGTACAAAAACATGTTGTTGTTTTTAAACTTGATTACTTTAAATGTTACATCAAGGAAATGTAACCCTGGTGCTACAGATCTGGGAAATACAATCCAAGACCCAATAAAATAGGGCAGATTGCTTACACATTCACTGGTAGTACTGCTTCATACAGTACTATAAACCTTTCTCGCAGATCCCAGAGGTTTTATCTAAACACTTGTCATTGCAGTTCCTATCAGGTGACTGGATAGCCTTTTCCTGAGGTGTGTTTATTTACTTATTTATTTTAAGTCTCATGAATAGTATCATGACAAGTAAAAGCTTTCAGTGCGATATGACTCACAGAAGGTGTGTTAGTCAGGGAAGTAAGGGACTGTATAAAGGTTTGTAACCTTACTCCTTTCAATTCCCATTTTCAGACTTTACCAGGAAGACTGTTTTTTTCTCCTTCTTTTTATGAACGAAAGTGAAAGGCAAGCCAAGTCTCTCCAACAAAAGAAACCAACACCACACGGATGAGTAATAATTATCGACCACCTTTTCTTAACAGCAGGGTTATAATGTTTTATACCTATAAAATATCAATCCCTTTTCCCAGATGGACTAGTCTTTCAGGCCACCGATACAGTCCATACAATGTGCACCACGGTAGCTACAACATGGCTACATCACCAAGATCACATTCAGATAATTAATTAAATTACCAACATATATAAGGAGCGCCCGTGTGTGGCGTTTTGAGCCTTCCTTCATTTGCTATTCAAACTCATAGGAAGAAGGGTGGACATGGAAAACAACTGGGGTGGAGATAAGTAAACAAGGCTGTAATATCTCTACAGCAAACCAGCTATCATTCCACATATAAGCAGCTTAACCCTGCTTAACCATCCAGCTCCATTTTATTCTCCATACACACACACAGAGCTTCATACATGCAGTGAGCTAGTAGCAGGCTGTATTGTGTGCTAATCCCGCTCCCCCCCTTTACTACACTGCATTATTAGCTACCTCAGGAGCCGAGCTATCGCCTCTTCGCCACACACTGCGGCGGTGTCAACTGCTTACCGAGATGGCGACAACAGTTCGTGTTTACAAGGAATAAAAGAGTAAATAGAAACGAAAGGCCCAGTGCTGTAAATTCATACACTCACCGCTTGCTATTCCAGGTCACAACGGAACTTCCGCTGCTGCTGCCGGAGATGGGCGGGGAATAGTCGCCGTGACGTCACCACCAACCCGTACCCCCCTCCCCCTCAATCCAAAACATTTGACCCAAAACTTGGGTCTGTTTTTACGACGGAGTCGTAAAGGATGAAGTCGACACATCGAGATTAAAGTCGACATCTAATTTCAACTTTATTCTGGAAATTTCGACTTTAATCTCGTCATGCCAATTTTTGTTTCTTCATATGTGACCCTAATACTCCGACGTAGTTTTACTTCCTGAGACCCAAACTTTAATGTTTTTCCTTGCCACCGTCGCCACAGACTTGCTCATTAGGGAGCATTATATTAGGGCTCATTATATACACACACACACACACACACACACACTGGAACCTCGGTTTGCGAGCATAATTCGTTCTGGAGACGTGCTTGTAGTCCAAAACACTCGTATATCAAAGCGGGTTTCCCCATAAGAAATAATGGAAACTTAGATAATTTGTTCGACCACCCACCGATATTTATATTAAAATGATAAAATATAAAGTAGAAATACATAAAACTGTCATGAATCTGGTTTTCCACCTCAACACCACGGCTCATCACATGGGTGGGGACAGGTGTACCGGATTGGGACTGATTGCAGGAGCTATAAAAAAAAGACTTGCTATTTTGCACGCTCTTGTCAAGTCTTACTATTTCCATGTTTGTTTTCTCCGGGTCTGACTAAATTTCTGTTTCTTGTTATTCATTCCCACCACACCGGACAACAACAAAATAACCTGCATTTTTACCTTTAAAAAGACTCGTGTGGTTGGTGTGAGGGAGAGGGGAGAGGACAAAAACTACAACTCACAGAATCACTCAGTCTGTCGGCTCACTGGGATCTTTTTTCTTTTCGTGTGACTTTAACAAGGAAACTATACAATGATGGCTGTTTTTGCCTCCGTTTGAGGGTTTGGCAGAAATGCATCATTGCATTGTCATTAAACAGATGAGTGACCCACACACTAACAGTATATACTAACTCAGAAGTCACAATCCTGCAGTGAGTGAAAGAGAGAGAAGTTGTGTGATCACATGAGGCTCAGCAGATGAATACTACTCATATTGCAAAACCTCGCTCATAAACAAAGTCAAAATTTATTACAAATTTTTGCTCGTCTTGCAAAACACTCAAAAACCAAGTTACTCACAAGCCAAGGTTCCACTGTATGTGTGTGTGTAATATATACTTCTAGATATGTTTATCTCAGGAGGTTCAATTTAACCCTGTAACAAATACAAAAAAAACAAACTGTTTATATGCAAACTCATTTTCATGATCATAGATGTTTTCCCTAACCTAATTACTCAAATTTAGCCTGTACTAGAAAGCTCTTTATTGGTCAAGTCTACTTTTCATTCATTCATCTTCGGTAACAATTTTTACCCAGATCAGGGTTCAGGTGAATCAGGAGCATATCCCAGGAGCAATGTGGAATGATACCCATTCATCCCAAGGCACCATGCATACAACCTTACTAACCAATTATACATAGCTATGATTTCACAAATAACAAGCGTGTTTTCATGAGGGAGGAGGAAACCAGACAACCCAGGGGAAACCCACTCAGATATAGGGAGAACATACACATATAGCCTGAATACAGGATCAACCGAGAGACCCTGGAGCTGTGAGCAGGCAACACTTTGCCTAGTGATTTTTTTAATACCTTCTATAGATCATTGTGTATTTAACCCTTACCAAATAGGCCTTTCCATTTTCATTTTATGTGTACTTATATTTAAAGTCGTTTCAAATACCATTTGCATTCATTCAAGGAGGACAAACATTTTTTTTCCCATCTCTGAATATTTATTGGCACAAAAAGTTTAAACCAAATCACCAGCAAGAGCAATCACCATTCCTCTTGAAACGAGTCCAACATATTAATGAATATCTGCAGTAGAATTAATCTCTCTATTATCAAAAAATCACCCACACCTATTCTCTCTCAATACAGACAACTTGAGCTTGCATTATTTGTCATGAAATGAAGTGTGTCTGCGGGGTAATAGCTTCCAATTTATGATCTGCTGGATTTGCTGCTGCCTCATAGTTACAGATAGTCACCTCATGTCTGTGAGCCTGCAAAAGAAAACAAAACAGACAGCAATTATTCAATCACTTTAACCATATTTATAATTCATTCTATAAATAAATTATATAAATTCCAATTAAAAAAGATATTGATAGACAGAGATAGATAGAACCCTATAACCACATTAACAGTATGTTCGAACACCAGTGACTTCTTTGTTTCCATTTCTTTTTTGTTTTTGTACGGTCAAACATTCAGAATGTAGTTCTGTAAGTGTTCAACATCAATATTCATTCATTCTGCTTAATCCTGTTCAGGGTCACGGGGGAAGCTGGAGCCAATCCCAGCTGCCTTCGGGCGAGAGGCGGGGTACACCCTGGGCAGATCACCAATTGACTGCAGGGCCAACACAAAGACAGACAGACAATCATTCACACTCCCATTCACACATACAGGCAATTTAGAGTAGCCTATAAGTTGTGCATGTCTCTGAACTGTAGGAGGAAACCAGAGTACCCTGAGAGAACCCATGCAAAGACAGGGAGAACATGCAAACTCCACACATCGAGCCGCAGGGCTTGAACCAAGACCTTCGTGCTGTGAGGCAACAGTGTCAACCACTAACACCACCGTACCACCCCAATAACACCATAAGTAAATAAAATGCACTTGTGTATTAAAAAAATATCAGAATTGACAATATCAGATCATATTAAAGGCTGGTTTGACCCACATACAATGATACATGTGAAAATATTTCCTGCTCTAAATATTTGTGGATGCAACTACCAAAAACTACCCCGATTCGTCCTTCATTAATTCATCTTCTAGACCCCAGTGAATACCTCAGTATATTCTCCTCGAAGTCCAATGAAGTAGACACGAGTAGAATCAGCCCCAAAGTTTCGAGGAATATGAATAGACAAACTTTGGACATTAGAAAAGCGTGCAATCCTGTAAAGGAAAAAAAATGGCTCTTAAAATTGGCCATCACACAGGTCAAGGTTAAAAATAAACCGGTGTGTTAACTTTGTGTTTGTGTGCGTGCATCAACTGTCTTAGAAACTTACTTAGTTGGATACTCAAGTTCAGCCAGTGGATCCCTGTTAAGACGAAATGCTTGTTCTGGCTCTCTGCTTACATCATCAAATGACATCTGCGGTATGTTTTTGTATCTGCACAAACAGAGACATGAAAATCCACATTACCAATATATAAATGGACTGCCAGACAAGAGTCATTTAAAGCATACTTCACTTACAGCCTCATCTCAGCTGGATGGGACTCATCGTCCTCTCCAGAAATGATGATCCCTTTCAGCTTTACGCTTCCAGTAAACCTGACAAAACAAACAGCAACAAAAGACCAGAAATCAAGACAAACACAAAAAGAAAATGGTCCATATATACTGGGTATAAACTATATGAGTGCAGCACTTATGTGCGTGAGAGCAGAATGACTGTCTCACGGGATATTGAACAGCAGTTCCTCATCAGCGTCGCTCTCCACAAACTAGAAATAAAACAAATAACAGATTAATCAACCAACCTATGACACCAATTATATTTTGGAATAAAACATGCTGAATGGCTTATCATAAACATTAGATCATGGTGGTTTTCCATTTATGTCACGTAGCAAATAGTATGTGGAATAACCGAAGCAAACCTAAATCTTTTTTTGTTTAAGATGAGGAGGTATTATGACAAGCCTTCAGTACCATGTCTGCATCTGACTGGCAGACTGCCATTCCTGGGGCATGTCTGAAACCATCTGATTCACTGCATAGTGCACTATTCTGGGTGACAGTCAAGATGACTGGATGTCTCTATATGAGGAGTCATGTACTGCTTCCTATATCAGTCAGGAAAAGTAAAGAATTTACTTCAGGGATTGTTTACTTTAAATCATAGACAAGAAAGCTAGAAAAATATACCAAATAGAACACTACAGGGGTTGTACAGGTACTGCTGTCATATTTGACATATTTAGAATCTTTTAGTTTGGGTGACGTTCTGTTTTGACTTACACTGCAAGTAGAAATAACGCATTTTATGCAGAAAGCTCATCGACTGTTCCTTCTGCTACAGAAGAAGGTATCAAAAGGCAGGGATGTGGGATTTTTTTTTCCCCTCTGTGATGGAGTGTTTTCACATTCTCCAACCCAGTTTGGTGTGGAAACTGATCAGGTGATGACAAGAAGGAGCTTAAAGTAGTGAAAACAGCATCAAAAATCATTGGTATCAGAGATATTTATAAAACACTCATATACATAGGATGGGCCTGAAAATGATCAATGACCTCCCTCATCCAGCTAATGCACTTTTTGCTCCCCTTCCATCAGAAAAACGTTAGAGTATCAAGAGCCGAACTACTCGATTGTGTAATAGCACACATCCTGAGGCAGTGAGGACCCTCAACTCCGTGTCATTAATTCAGTTCATGAAATCAAAATCATATTAACTGGGTCCTCTAGCAAGTTTCTTAATGCACCTGGCACTTTGTGTTTTATTTACTCTGTTTAGAGTAGGTTATATGCTCATGCTGATATTTTGTTCATTTATTTTGTCAGAATACTTTTGATGCATTTATGTCATTGTGTATTTGAATTAGTGTTGTTAATGGGTGGTATTGTACAATTTTTTTTTTTTTTAATTGTCATTGTGCATTTATATTATTTGCCTGGAAACCAAACCAAGACAAATTCCAATCAAGGCTTCATTGAAATGATGATAAATTATTGAATCGTGAATCTCAGACAGATAGATATTCAGAACAATACATGATATCTTCTTCATTAAACAACAATTAAAGTACATTTCACCTAACTTTTCTGGTGACAGCATCTTCTCAGCTAAATAAATTATTTTAATTCTAACAGCAAAAGGCTAGATTTTTGTTTTTTTAATCAAAGTCCTGTATGTTGATGTACAGTGCATTCAGAAAGTATTCAGCCCCCCTTTCAATTTACCATTTGTAATGTAGCCTTAAGCTAAAATCAATCAAATTAAAGTTTTCCTCATGAATCTACACTCAGTACCCCATAATGACAGCACAAACACGGAATTCTAGAATTCTATACAAATTTCTTAAAGAAAAACTGAAATATCTTGTGGATGTAAGTATTCAGACCATTGCTGTGACACTGACATATTTAACTCAGGTGCCGTCCATTTCTCTGGATCATCTTTGAGATGGTTTTACACCTTGATTGGAGTCCAGCTGTGTTCAATGAAACTGATTGAACATGATTTGTAAAGGCACACACCTATTTATAAAAAGGCCTCACAGCTCACAAACTAAGCCATGAGGTCGAAGGAACTGCCCAAAGAGCTCAGAGACAGGATTGTGGCAAGGCACAGATCTGGACAAGGCTACAAAAAAAAAAAAAAATTCTGCTGCAGTTAATGTTCCCAAGAGCACAGTGGCCTTCATTATTCTTACATGGAAGATGCTTGGGACAACCAGGACTCTTCCTCGCCTGGCCGCCCGGCCAAACTGAGCAATCAGAGAGAAGAGCCTTGGTGAGAGAGGTAACCAAGAACCCAAAGATCACTCTGGCTGAGCTCCAGAGACAATGTGTGGAAATGGGAGAAAGTTCCAGAAGGACAACCACTGCAGCCCTTCACCAATCTGGGCTTTATGGCAGAGTGGCCCGAAGGAAGCCTCTCCTCAGTGCAAGACACATGAAAGCCCACAGAGTTGTACCTAAGGGACTCCCAGACTGTGAGAAATAAGATTCGCTGGTCTGACAAAACCAAGATTGAACTCTTTAGCCTTAATTCTAAGTGGTATGTGTGGAGGAAACCAGGCACTGCTCATCACCTACACAGTACCATCCCCACAGTGAAGCATGGAGGTGGCAGCATCAGGCTGTGGGGGTGTTTTTCAGCTACAGGGACTGGGTGACTGGTCGTAATTGATGGAAAGATGAACGCGGCAAAGTACAGAGATATCCTGGATGAGAACCTAGTCCAGAGTGCTCAGAACCTCCGACTGGGCCGAAGGTTCACCTTCCAACACAACAATGACCCTAAGCACACAGCCAAAACAACACAGGAGTGGCTTAGG
>JAQLOM010000023.1:17509618-17529145 GCA_030068315.1 Chrysichthys thysi
TTGGCCAGGCTGCTCAAGCTGAACAACACAGAGAGAGAGAGAGAGAGAGAGAGAGAGAGAGAGAGAGAGAGAGAAAGACAGAGAATAAATGCACTGATGTTAGTATTAGTAATAGCACATTAATTCCTATTCCTTTCTGCCACAACTCAAATGATTGTTCAAGAGTGACAAAGGCTTACCAGTGCAACAGTAACTCCACTTACATCACTACTAGAGAATGAAAGCAAGCTTGTTCTTTGTATATATCTCCTCTAGGTCAAAGAAAGCTGAGGAGTTTGAGTGCTGGTAAATGAGTGTAACATAGTACCTGGGTAGCTTGGGCATTGAAGGGATGAGTGAGCCTGTGCGTCTGTAGTTCAGGAAAAGCCCGATGGCGAGAGCTCCACTTAGGAGAATAATAATCACTGCCAGCAGCACAGCGACTGCTAAATAGAGAACACAAGAGATATCTATGAGACACTGGATATCTGTGTGTCTGGACTACACTCTGTTGAATAAAATGTTAATGCTAATCCTGTAATTCATTCACCTCTGCTGAGTAATAGGGTGTGAATAGTATAGTAGGACCGTGGGGCTGGTTAGGACATTTAGTCAGCACCAGTGAAATGTGACAATAAGTAAAAAAAATGAAGGAACTAAGATGTTAATGAATAACTAATCATGCATTCAGCAGCCTTGACCAAAATCAGTTCAGTACATGACATGTGTATGTCATTAACTCGCGCCGTTAATATGTAGGACACTGGAGAAAGGACACTAGGTGGCTGGTCTTAACTGGTTTGGGAAGTGAGAATAATCCTGTCACCTGTTCCAGCAGGTGCTCCTCGGGACTTTCCTATTTCACAGTGCCTTCCCGAATAACCATACTGACACCTGTGGGGGGCAGAATATCATCAGACTGTAATGACTAACAAACATGATGTTTGCCCTTGTTCATTTACTCCATTATATAATCCTTCATCCATTAAAAGGGCATTTGATGAAGTACCCCCATTACTGAAATTAGGTTTGATAATGTTTATCGGTGCATTCCACTTGTTAGACTCACTTGCATTTTGGCAGGCCTGGTTTGTCAGTGGAGCATGTTCCACCATTAATGCAGCCGCACTCAAGTGGCATGGCTACCTCTGGCTGGATAGCTGTAAGGGCAAGGGGCAATCACAAGATTAGAAAAACCCTGAGTGGATACAGTTATAATGCTCCAAAAACAACCACCAACAGCAACAACAACGACAACAACACTAATAATAGCTGGGTGACATCATGAATCATGATGAATCATGTATTTTTGTCAAAAACAGTAACGTTTGAAAAGCAATATAGAACAGCATTATTTAAGATTAAAATAAAATAATTTATTTAATTTATTGATTATATATATATATATATATATATATATATATATATATATATATAAAAGTTTAAAAACTTGAATACAGTTTTAAAACAACTTTTAAGACTTGATTATTATTTTAAATCATAAACTTCCTACAGATAAACATGCAATAAAGTAGGAGTCATAACTGTATGTTGTAACTATTAAAAGCTGATATTTCAAAATAAAATATCTGGGTTTGTTTGAGGATATATAATCCTCATGGTGATGTTTGCCTGCTATCCAAATACTATAGACAGACATGTGTTTCATATGATTTTTTTTTTTTTTGGGAAGTTACATTTATATTGAGTGACATTTTAAGGGGCTGATTTTCCTGAATCCAATTTTTAAACATTATTCTTAAATATAATAACAAAATTGCACAGTACACCTCAATGGATAGCTGATATAGAAATTATTTTATACTGCTTTTCCCTATTCAATTGTATTAGCTTGAAGAGTAATGTGTCTCACACCTGCGTCACACTCATTCTCACTGAAGCTAACCGGGGAGGAGCCTTGTGGACAGGCACAGGTATATCCACCAGGCCGAAGGAGACACAGATGACTACACACATCTTTACAGGGGTTTGCCACTGAAACAAAAGAATTACTAAGATTATTATAGGAAACATTAGTTAAAATGCTTTTATGAATTATAAATGAACATATTTGCTGTAATCACTGGTGAGCAATTGCTTCTCACCTGAGCGGTTGTATCTGTGCTCGTGATAGATGCGGACCTGAGTCAGCCAGGGGTTTATAGTTAACACCTTCACTTTATCCCCCTTCCCAAACTTGTCAGCCTTCCACACTTCACCCCTGACCTTTGTCGTCCAGTACACATGACCTTCAAACACGTCCAGACTGTAGGGGTTTCCAATATCTGCAAGCAAGACCAGTAAAATAAAAGTCCTAAAGAAAATTATATCTAAAATACCTGGAGTAGGCAAAACTTTCACTTTAACTATCAGAATTGTATATGTGGGATTTAAATTTAAAACAAGGAAATACAATACGTATAAATGTATATGTTTATAATATTATATCATTTGTATATGTTTCACTATGGTTAACCTCCTGACATGACGATCTTCCTGTCTGTTCCATCTGGCTTCATCGACTCAATAATGTTCTCCTTGGAGTCACAAAAGTAAATCCTGTTTCCATTAAGGTAATCCAGACTGAGTCCTGTTGGCCATCCCAGATCCTCGTCCAGTAGCACTTGCCTGTGCTGTCCATCCATCCACGCTGCCTCAATCTTTGGTCTTCTACCCCAGTCAGTCCAGTACATCATGCTGGGTGACAACAAAAAACACATGATGTTTAGTGAGAGGCATATCTGGACAACAGAAATGGGAATGGGAATTGAATCGTCCATGAATCGTTATGCATGAATTATTTTACGAATACAGGACAGTAAAAAAGGTAAGGTGGTTGGTTACCCAAGAGCTGGGTTGACAACTATTGCAGCTGGTTGGTCTAGATCAGAATGGATCAGCCACTTCCTGTACCGCCCATCCAACTTTGCCACTTCAATACGATTGGTGCCAGCATCTGTCCAATAAATGTGTCTAGAATATAAAACAAGGTATTCTTAATCCAGCTCAACAAAGCTATCATTTCAAAAGGAATATCAGAGAGAATGTTGAACAGTATATGCAAAACAACTAAATACACTAGAAGGCATTTCACATACCGCCCAACCCAGTCCACAGCAATTCCATCAGGACTGGAGATGTATCTAAGATTGAGATCTAGCTGTTTCATTTGGTTACTGCCATGGTCATCAAATGTGGTCATATACGCCCTCTTTATCGAGCCAAACTGAGCACCATGACCCAAAATGGTCCAGTACGCAATACCTAGCAGTAGAAACGTATTAAGCAGTATTATGAAATGTCCTTGAAACATGCACTCAGCTAATTATAAAAAGACCGGTAAGTAATCGTAAATAATCCCTCAAGAATAGAAATACAGTGGAACCTTGGATCTGCGAGTGTTTCGCAAGATGAGCAAAATATTTTAATAAATTTTGACTTGGTTAATGAGCAATGTTTTGCAATACATGTAGCATTCGTCTGCTGAGCCTCACGTGATCACAACTTCTCTCTCACTCACTGCAGGATTGTGGTTTCCGCGCTAGCATATACTGTTAGTGTGTGTTCTCACTCATTTGTTTAGTGACAATGCAATGCCGCATTTCTGCAAAATCCTCAAAAGGAGGCAAAAACAGTGATCATTGGATAGTTTCCTTGTTAAAGTCGCATGAAAAAGATCCCAGTGAGCCGACAGACTGCAGTGATTCCGTGAGTTATAGTGAAAGTAACACACAATAATCCTCCTGCTCTCTCATCTCTCCTGCTCTCTGTCATGGATCTGCACTCGCGGAGCGCATGTGCAGCACGCCCGTTTCGGGCACTCCCAATAGCAGTGCATGCCGGAGGACTCACGCCATGCTCGTGCGTCACGTGGGTTACTACAGGTGTTCAGCATTAGGACTAATTACAATATATAGACTATAAATAGACTGAATCATGAATGCTAAGTTTGCGAAGCATTAGTTTGCATTTCCGCACGCTATTGCCAAGCCATGTTCTAGTGTTTACTTTGCTCATGTTTTGACTCTTGTTTGTACTCCAGTTTCCGTGTTTTTGTTGTAGCCTTTGATATTCCTGTTTCTGACACTCTCTCGTCTCCCTCACACCAGCCACGATTCTTTTCACAGCTAAAGTGCAGGTTATTTTGTTTTATGTATATTTACTTTATATTTTGTATTAATCATTTTTGTACAAATATTTGTGGATTGTGGAACGAATTATGAGAGTTTCGGGGAAACCCGCTTTGACAAACAAGTGCTTTGGACACAAGCAAATCTCCCAAACATATTATGCTCGCAGTCCAAGGTTCCACTGTATTAACGTTCCCTCATACTGTGCCACAAGTATACTTTATAATGTCTGGCAAAATGAGTCCCCTGCCCTGTATTCAACAATGTACAGATGAGTGAAATTTTAAGAGAAAACTAAAAAAGAAAAATAAATAAATAAGTGTGCATGTGTTCCAGGTATGAATACTGCAGGATACAATTATACGATTAAAAGAAACAAATAAATAAAATCTCACACACACACAAATGCAAAAAAACAAAACAAAACAAAAAAACACACTGATTTCGGTTCAACATAGCAAGAGGAGAAAGCTATGAGATTTTGAAGCAGGGTTCATTATTAGTGCTGGATGAGAAAATGAAAAAGACGTTTATAGGAAAAGTGACTAAAGAGACATCTGTACCTTGAACTAGCGTTATTCAAAGAGCTGTGTATACTTATTGAAACTACCTGAGGAAACAACTAATTTTACATCTATGGAAGGAGTTTCTACATCAGTGCAAGGAGATAAAACTGCTACTTTACAGGGATTTTGGGGGGGGGGGGTGTTCTGTGGGGAATGTTGAGGGCAGAGAACTTACCCTTTGTGGTATTTCCATTATGTGACCCCACATCTTTCCATTTTAAATTTCAAGGGAAAGGATGAGTGGAATGGCTGTTTGAGGAAAGTCATTTTGTAGCTGTTCCAAGTGTCACTCTAACAATTTGTAAATGTTGTCAATATGACAAGGTACAAGAGGAATGAAGATCCAGAAAAGAACTTCATCACCCTGTGAGTAAACATTATGATTTCTAGCTTGAATAAGAACCTTAGTGAAGATTATCAAATGAGCTAATAACACCGATATAACAGGCTACGAGTTAATCCGGAGTATTCCCTCTCAAATCAAGACATTATAAGCAACCAATAAATCCACAAGAACATTTACCAAAATCTGGCAAATGTTTATGAAGGACGACTTGTATTTCAGCCTTCTGATTTGGCTTTGTTTTCATTTCTTTCTTTCGATTTTTCATAAACAGGTATCGGCTTCAATATGGATAGATCAAAAAACCTTGCTGTCCTAAAAAGTGGCTACATAAACGTTCCACTCACTCATATGCAACTAGTGTTCAATATGTGCACTTATGACTAGATCCTGACTCCAGTCAAGATAAAATAATAATCCATTCGTGGGCTCATGACAGGAATTGTGGGCAACTGTCACCAAAGTGACCCATTCATACATTTGTAAGCAACAACTATATTCAAATCAAGTACAGATCTTAACCCACATATTAACACTTAAAAAAAAAAAAAAAAAAAGGCCAAAGAAAAGTCAAGTATATGAAACATTCTCACCTTCAGCCCCTTCTCCAGGATCTCCTCGGCCTTGGCACCTCGAACAGTGCAGTGGACTGCAATCTTTTCATTCCTACGGATACCAAAGGATCTCACAGTGTAGCGGGCTACGAGGAGAGAAATCATGTCCAAGTTACTTGTCAAACGCCATGTTAAGAAAAGATCATCAACCATGTCACAGAAGTGCATTAATTGTACAGGGAGTCCTCGGTTTACGGAGTCATCGACCTACGGCGTTTTTGCGGTTACCATCTCCTATAAATTCATTAAAAAGTCTTAGAAATAGGGTTTGTTTACAATCGCCACTGATATATAAATGAATATGGTGCTCAGGATTGACCTCTCAACCTCTACAAACCCTGAGCACAAACGTGCAGACCAATCAGAATCGAGTCCTTCGCCTCGGCAGTCAATCAGCGCGACTGTTTTTCTTTCGTTACCTAGTTGGAGATCTGGGTGTTGTATTAGGTGTTCTATTAGGCTTTTTTAACACCTACACTATTATACAGTGTTGTACAGTGTGTGAGTTCTGACTAACGGCAAAAACCGTGTTTACGTCGAGCCGTAGGAACGGAACTCTGCCGTAAATCGAGGACTCCCTGTATACGTTTTTACCTTTGGAGAAGACAGGAGTCTGGCCTGTGAGCTGCTCCAGCACCTTGGCAGCGCGGGTCAGCCTGTCACCACTCTCACCGACACAGATATTCAGGCAGAGTTTGCGAATGCGCAGCTCCCTCATGGGGTTCTCCTTCTTCTCACCCTGGTCCTGAAAAGAAACCAAACAAGTTAAACACAAATATCTGACAGTGCCAAATACACGATATAGGCTCATGCAGGCATTCTTCACCACACTATAGCGTTCCATCATTGTGATCACTATAGCAACTAGTGCAAGATCTACAAGTAAACAGATCATGATCAGGCCCTGTACTCTGTATTGATCATTAATACCTATTTCGACATCAAAATGTGGGGGAAAAACAACCAAATGTGGAACACACAAGCACTTCGAGGTCCTTAGCTCCAGCACTAAGCATGCCCGGACATATCCTCTCCCTCTGTACCGGCTCCGAGCTTCACCAAGAGCTCACACTGCAATTACAGAAAAAACTAGAAATCTAAGTTTATAAACGAATATCTACTCCGTTCCGGACCATTTTCACTGACACTAACCACATACACTATGCCCCAGTTCTCAGCTTGTGCCTCTCGTCCAACCGGAGCACTAGCTAACAGGTAAGCTAACGGCTATATATATATCTTTATCGCTCACATTATATCACTTCCGTATCAAATACAACCTTATTATCCTAAATCTAATCAAACTCTACCCCGGACATCATAGACGTCCCGAAAATACCACGGGAACAAGGCGATGTTTTTAGATTTCAGCTGAACACCATTTTCATTAATGTTTCGTATGCACTCACCGCCATGTTGGATCGCTAGAAGAGGACGTTACGCTTCCGGCGCAGAGTATTTATAACAGCGTGTTCACTTAACAAGGAGCCGGACAAAACACTGTTCGTGGTGTATAGTTCCTATGTTATTGCCCTGGTAGAGAAAGGATAAATGATTAAACATATAGTGTTTTTTTCCTTTTCAAAAACGTTAAACTGCTCTCAGTGTACAAGAAGGCGATCTGTCATGTGTCTCCTACCATTAGTTAAGCAATCTACTAACAACTGTAATAATTAAATGAGTTATTTAAAGGAACTATATAAGCAGCATTTAGCCACATAAAAATCACTTAAAATTATGTTTCTGAAAGGAAACAGTCAAACTAATGGTTTAATCAAACATGTATTCCTTTTTGAAGTTATTTAAATTATTTGATAATCTCATTATTATAGTTAATGTATTATGTTGTGTTGTATTGCATTGTATTGTATTGTATTTGTTTTTCCATGATAGATACATTACTTTTCTGAAATATTTTTTAAAAAGTAGTATAAAAAGCTGACTTAGTAAATCTGATTCATATCAGACATACAGTACTGTGCAAAAGTCCTCATTTTTTGGTACAAAACTATTGCCTTCTTTTTTTTTTACTGTGCACCTTATTTTTTGGTACAAACTTTATTGCATATATTTATTTTATGAGTTTTGTATTATGTATGTATACTAGTGATCATCACACGTGAAACACACCACACCACAGCATAGCGTGACACAGTGAAATTACTTCTCTGCAATTGACCCATTCACCAAGTGAAGCAGGGCAGCTGAACAGTGCAGCACCCGGGGAGCAGTGCTTGAGGACAGTACCTTGCTCAGAATACCTCAGTGTACCTTCTTGGTCCTGGGCCTTGAACCCACAACCTTCTGACTGAAGGGCCAATGCCCTTTTTGTATGTCAGTAAAGAAAGCAATATATTACAAAAGAGACCACTTCAGACAAAAAAAAAAAAATGAAGACTCCTGTGTGCACCAGGCAAAGAATAACTGCAGAATAACTGTGGCAGATTTTCCAAAATAGACTACTCAGTTAAACTTACAGCCCGGTAGTACCTGGGACTTCTCACTTGCTGCTTAATCCTGTTCAGGTGTGGGGGGGAAGCCAATCCCAGCTGACTTCAAGCGAGAGGCTGGGTACACCGCAGGGCCAACACACAGAGTCAGACAACCATTCACACTCACATTCACACCTACGGGCAATTTAGACCTAATAACCTCTGTGCGTGTCTTTGGTCAGTGGGAGGAAACCCACATGGACACAGGGAGAACATGTAAGCTCCACACAGAGAGGCACCCAGGTCGACCGCAGGAATTGAGCCCAGGACCTTCTTGCGTGAAACAACAGTGTTAACCACTATACCACTGTGCCACTCCCAGGACTACTGTTTAAGGGGGAAAAAGCAAAGTGGCATCACACCAAATAATGACTTTGTTTAGTTTATCACTGTTTGTAGCACACTGTAGTTTTTGTTTTAATTATTAAAAATGTATTACTTTTAATTAGAAAGCTTTATTTTCATCCAATTCTTGGGATGGGGTGGAAACCTATACAGACACAGGGATAACACATAAAGAAATTTCACACAGCTCAGGATCAAATCAGGAACACTGGAGTTGCTGGGCAATAAAACTCCACACTGCAACTCTGTGCTGTCCTAACTTTAAAAAGCAATTTCAAAAACACTCCAAATGCACACGATTGGAAAGATTTTATTCATTAAATCATAACCTGTACATAGTAAATATGTTTTTATGTATTTACACACAGTATTGGGATGTCATTTACAGTAAAAATAGTTGTCAAGCTTTTACATAAAGTGCACACACAATGGCACAAAATATGATGGCCAATATCAGCCAAATAGCCTTCCATGTGAAAGAGCTGATTGATTGTGCGAAAGTGATTGGTTTTGGGGAGACTTGGGGAGACTGCAGTTGAAGGGCAGGACTGCAGCAAAGTGCTGGGACAGGATCCGGGGCCCGCAAAAGCGGAAGCCCTGAGTCCATTTGCTCCCGCAAAGCCTTGCCCAGAAAGAGAAGGGAACGCTTGGGGAAACTGGATGGAGAAAACAGATTGTGGCCTGGAACAAAGAAGTGGGGAAGTGAGCCATCTTTTACAGCACGCTCAAACCGCCACAGAAGTTTCATAAAGCAGACAGAGAGCTGGCCAGGAGTCCACATTGAGTCTTCAAATCTCTCACAAAGGTTGTAAAAGAAGGCTGTTTTCCCATGGTAGGAGCATAGAGACTCAAGTTCTTTGGGGTAGATCTGCTTCAGGTTCTCAAACAGGCATTTGAGGAGCCGCAGACACAGTTTTCTAATAAATGACAGGGACCATTAACAATATCACAAGGAAATTACATGTAAAAACATCAAAATAAGTCACATTACATGCTGTTTCTTACCGGCAGCATTCATTTTGTTTACCCTCACAGCACGTCTTTTTGTTGCCATGGAACCTGATCATCTCTTTCTCAATATGAGAGAAGGATATTCTCCAGCTCTCTGCAAATAAAGATACACATTTCATCAGCAATCACACAGCACCTAAGGTTAGCACTTTATGTAATGGACTAGATATTTTGTTTTTGAATATGTAATTTTCTTAACATTTGATTACACTTTACCCACTATTGGTAATTCAATAAGGCATAAATGAAACAAATGTTCTAGAAATCTTTGTTTTTAAGTGCTAATATCTGCTCTCAGATTCTAATGTGACTCTAAATGAGTGCTTTATTAAAGTGGAACAAACGAGCAGTTACTGTACCACTCTAAGTTACTGTAGACTATAGATTTGTCTTATAGTTGATACTGGACAGTACTTGCTGTCACAGTCTGCTATACTGTGTTAGTCTCAATTATAAGACTAATATATTTTGGGCTACCTAACTATAATGCAATACCAACTATAATACTAAGTACATTCTAACTGGAAAGATGTTATGTTAACATCTTATGTTATGTTAATAACATTCAGAAACCCCCAACTGGCAGTGTAGTTCATGTCTCATAATTAGGACCTTTTTCATCAGGAGAGAGTTTTTGTGCTTTGGGTCTCTTTGGGACAAAGTAAACAGGCTTTCCAAAAATTGCACGCCGAACATTTTTCCCAAGCCATTTGTCCACATCCAGGCCGACTCGTGCCTCTTGTGGCCAGCCTTGTGGCACCTCGAGGGCAGGAACAATATCCACAGACAGTATTTCTACCCCCGCTTTTTCATCCAGCAATGCCAGGGTGACAGCTGGAGAATTGACCTTTTTCCTGCACTTCACCCAACGACCGTCACCATCAGGCACTGCAGCGTAAACCAAAGAGTTTGAGATTATGAATTTGATCCAAATTTCTGATATTACCCAATAAATGGATTTCACACGGAATCAGGAATTTTAAAACTGTCATCAAATATGTGACACATATTCATATGCAGTACAAATGCATGTACACCTTGGTGTATTTCCATAAACTAAATGTGTTTATCTTAAATGTGCCATAGAAAAATTGGCATATTAAAGTACTGTTTGTTGTGTGGTGCCCTGGGGGCCCTAAACCTAAAGCATTTTAAATTACACATAAAGTTATATCGTTTTTTCTCTGTTTTCTTTTTATTTATTTTCTGTGAATCATTGAATCACAAAACCTGTTCTTGCAAAGACCATGCAAATAAATCCACTGAATATATGTTTATTTAAGACTATGGCCTGTATGGTACAAAAACTGGAGTAGTCTATTCTCTATAAGGAAAATTATTAAATAATGTCTATTGTTCTTTCTGCTAGCCTGGGAATTTAGTTTGTAAAATAAAGACAGTAGTAAGGAAATAAAAGCAATGACAAAATTGTACCTTTATGTGCTTTCATGAACTTCTGAATCAAATTGTGCATTTCATTGATTATTTTGGAGGCTGAGATAGTGAGGCCATCTTCTAAGAGGAATGCTCGTATTTCACTACGTGGAGGTCGGCAAAGGGAAATTGTATAGAAAAGTCCGTTGTATTTCTCCAGCTTGTTCCATTTGATTCGGGGTGTTTTAAGTATCAGCATGATGTCAAATTCATTGGGTTTATTAATCTAAAACAAACCAGGAAAAAAAATTCTGGTAAGAAAAACAATTTCCACATGACGAAATTTATACAAGAAGAATTTCATTCCACTACCTATGGATTATTGTTAAATATATTTAAATTTAAAGCTTTTAAACCAACCAGGACTTCCAACTGCCCTATTCATTAATCCCGATTTATAGGGTTTAGTTTTTCAAAGACTATTCTTAATATGCGAAAGACATTTCTGACAGCACACTTACAAATGATTCAGAACCAATAACATACTGCTTACAGCAAGATGTCCTCCTAAAATGACTTAAATGACCTCAAATATCATATTAACCCCTCAGACTGAACAACCAGAGTCAGTCTCTGTGCCTCTGTGAGGTTTGTCACATTAAATTAGTCATTTTAATTTCTTTCATACACTATAAAATCAGTGTTTTCCCCCCAATAATTGTAATTAAACTGAATATAATAATAAACTTGTAATTAAACTGGTTGAGAACACAGTCCTGTGTGAACATGGCCAGTGGTTTTTTGTTTGTTTGTTTACCTTCACATATTCATAGTAGCTGCCACTATTGAGAACGGTAATATCCCTAAAAAAAGGTTGCTCATCATTTTCCTTCAAGAACGTCACTAAATCGTCTCTCAGGTGATTGACCAGTTTCACAGCAGATTGTCGGTCAGCCTGGCGCAGTCGTAAGTCTCGGCCTCGCTGCCTAATCCAACGGTCGAGTTCATTAGGGATAGGCAAATCCTCCATGACAGTACCTTCTTCTCCAGAGTTCCCTTAAAAAGAGAAAGGATTAATTTAGGGCATAGTCTTTTGTAGTTTAACCATTTACTGCCATTTTGGCAATTAAATTTGGAAATAGTCCTATCAAATAGGTACGTAAATCTTTACCTACTTAAGGACTTATTCATTGTTTACACTCCGATATTTATGAAACTCTAAATGAGTCCTTTATTAAAGGCAAGTGCACATAGTTTGATAAAGCAGTTGTTGTAAGTAAGCTTGGATTTGTCTTGCAGTTGATATTAGACACTGTTAGTATCGACTGTATGCATGTCATGTGCTACAAATCCCTAATTAGAATAATCCAAATCAACATTTTCCAGTTAGAGATAGATTTTTTTTACCAATGAACATTTCTCAGATTACCTATACCCATATCTCACTTAGATTTTCTAGAGTATTTAAGTTGAACCCATTTCCTGGCGCTAAAGCAAAATGTTCAAATAAATTGTAGCTAGCAGTACAAGTGGTTACATTTTTCAAATGTGCATAGCAAAAATAACTAAACCTCAGACTTGCACAATCAAATAGACATATGGCTGATAAATTAATCTGTAAATCTGTAAAATAACTCCTTATGTCGGCAACATAGTACACAAGACTATTTCATTAAGATTGGTTAAATAGGTATGAAGAAAATACTGACATTGAATAGATCTCAAAACCCTGAAAAAAGCTATACTAGCAGATCAAACAGAATACTGCAGAAACTATTTATCATGAATCACTCTCTTTTACACATAAAGAGTAAATGTTGGTGTTATAAACACATCACATAATAACTTATACAATACATGCAACTCACAACTCAACTCAATATACTTCTAATTGAAGAAAGGATTTGACACCCAAGACTGTACAGTATGTTCACTACACAGTGTATAATTTCCTTGTTTTTATATATATCCTCACATTTAGGGCAGGGTGACGTCTTCTGGATGGCATGTGGCGGAGGTAGATTCTTGATATTTTCCGGTTCAACAGGAGAGCCTAATATATCCTTGTTGTCATCTCTCAGCTTCTTTAGAGGCTGGCCTCGCACCATTTTGAATTGTCAGTTAAAGCTATGAATTCAGATGATAGCGTTAGCAAGTACAGTATAGCCATTGGTTCCAGTGAATCCTCACACTTGACAAATGATCATTATTATATCCAAGAACACTTTCAATAATCCAGGAACCTCTGATTAGCCCATGCAAGGAATATAATTACACACAGATTTTATACATGTATATGATAAATCGTTGCTACAAGGATCTCTTACCTAGGTCATGCAAACTCAGCTCTATATGGTTCTATCTGCCGTTTTGCTCTTAGTAGTTTAACAGTTTAAACTTTGTCAATGTGGGCTAATTTGTTATTTTGTTATTTTACAGGGTTTGGGTGTAATATTTTTTAAAAACGACAGGTTCTGTCTCCTAACTCACAGAAAAACCTAGTTTTAATTCAGTGCAATTGAGTTTATTGTCATTATACAAAGCAGAACCAGTGCAACGAAACTTGCAACATCAAACAGGGTAGCACAGCACAACAGGAGAAAATAAACAGAACGAGACATTCAACAGCTAAGAAACGAGTGAAAAGAAATACAATACAATACCATACAATAGCATGCAATATAGGACAAGCTAAAGAAAAAGTGGCAGATAAGTGAGTTGATTGATCATCTGTTATTACTGATAAAGTTAATGATATTCATGTTATTGGTAAAGTGACAATACAAATCCCGACAATAAACCAGTCAACATCCAGATCGACTCAACATCCAACATGAACTTAGGATGAATGCAACATAGGCAGCCTTGATGAATTAATATCCACATTTTAGTGTATGAACTGGAGGAGTAGCTTTTAGCTGTAAATGTTCTACATATGCTCAGTGACAATAATAAAAAGTACGTGATCATCACAATTACTGTATATGAGCTTGTTGGATATCTCATTCCAAAATCATGGGCAGTAATGCGAAGTTTTTCTTCACATTAGCGTCAAATTAGCGTCCAGTCCTCTGGGAAAGATTTCTACTAGATTCCGCAGTGTGTCTGTGGGAATCTGTGCCCATTCTGTCAAAAGAGCATTTGTGAGGTCAGGGACTGAGGTTAGGAAAAACGGCCTGTTGACCAGCGGAGACCCAGCAGGGCAGACATTTCAGGATCTCTGATTGAGGAAGTCTATTGCTTGTCTGTGGAGACTGCATTGCTATGTAACTGATTTTACAAACCTGTTAGCAAAAGGTGTCACTGAAACGCCTGAACGCAATCATTAGGATTGGTGTCCACATACTTTTGGCCATATAGTGTATCTTGTAGTTTTGATCGTAAAGAATACATTTAGAAAAATAAACACTTATTGAAAAGCCGCATGATTGCAATGTAGTCTTAGTAGATTTACAATGTCCCTCTCTGTTGAATTTATTACCTTTTAAAAGTTATATAAAGAGATTAAGAGATGGCTTACCATGAATTACCCATACATAGACTCAAACACTAATTGATCCTACAGAATAATAGGGTTTTAACAGTATTTACCTAGTGATCAAAAATTACTTTCTCATAGCCTTAGAATTTTGCTAATATAAACTTGGAATGTGAACCTTGTGAGCTGTAAGTATACATTTGGTTAATTCAGAATTTTGCTAGCTGGAATGTCAAAATCTTGACGTCGCACATCTCAAACGACTCTTCACCCAGACAGAACATTATAATACAAAGGTTACAAAGTGTGAAATGAATACAGACTTACCTGAAATCCTAGGCTGGAGGATCTTACTTGTTGGTTTACAGCTTTTGTCCACAAATACAGCCTTGCACAAAAATATATTTGTTGGTCCTGAGCGTGTTGCTGCTTGCACAGCGCTTTTGGGAAAATAAGGCTTTCCACGGAGACATACAGGAAGCAAGAAGAGGTAAATAGGAGGAGCATTGCGCAATCAATCACTACTGTTTCAGTTTCCTTTCACTTTAAATGCCACTTACTCTCAGAACAACTTACTTTGAAAATGCTGTTCCCAAACCCATGAGACAGGAAACTGGAAAACATTACTCATAACATTAACCCTTCACACCTTTAATCCCACACCAACATTCTGTAAATACTAATTCTCTGCACAAAGCTGTCACACTAGTGTAGCTTCTTTCAAAGCTTCATCGTCAAAAGACAAATTTTTGTTATGCGCTTCAGATGTTCTCCTGTACAGCATTCAATAGCCACAGGGCTGGAATTCTGAATCATTCAAGACCTGTATTCCCATTTCATAGTATTTAATGGGAACATCATTTAATGGGGATTTAGGAAGTTCAATTCATAAAGAATGTTTTACTGGTAAGCCCCGGCCTAGAATGATGATTCAGGCAGGCATACAGGAAATGACTCCATAAAACTCATGGATTGTGGCAAGCAAATTACTTTTTTGAAACCCAAACAAGACAAAACAACATTATATTATACATATTCTTTCCTCATATTTTCCACTCCCCTTATTTGTCCTTAATTTAAACTCCATCTAAAAACTTACATTCTTAGTTAACTTACTGATTAAGTGCAATTGCATTAATGTAAATAATTTAAAATGGTGTTGCGTATAATTAGACACCAGTAGCAACTTTATATATTTTTTTGAAGATGCAAGTTTAAAAAAGTCTAAAATTAGTTCAGTACTTTAAAACACTAAAGTGATAAGTGGGGCAGTGGTAGCTCAGGGGGTTAAGACGTTGGGCTACTGATCGGAAGGTTGGGAGTTCAAATCCAAGCACCACCAAGCTACAACTGCTGGGTCCTTGAGCAAGGCCCTTAACCTAAAATTGCTCAGTTGTATAAAAATAAATGTAAGTCGCTCTGGATAAGAGTGTCTGCCAAAATGACAATAATGTAAAACATATTTAAATAAACAGTGGAAGTGATGCACTGAGTGATGCTTTGACACAAGCAGAAACACTAAAAGCATTTTCTTATTAATAATATTTTATTTTGGTAATCATTTTCTCCTAAGGTATTTTAAAAAAGATAATCTCCTTCTTTCCTGCGGAAGCTTTTGCGATGGGTTTTTATCAGCATTAACCAGTCCTTAAGAAGCATGTTCAGGTTCTGAGACACTGCAGGCTGGAACACCCTGCACATGCTTTGGGTGTCTGATGGAGGGGTTCATTTGCTTTTGGCGGCCTTCTGAGCAGACTTGGTCACCTTGCCACCAGTAGCAGCTTTCTTGTCAACAGATTTAATGACGCCAACAGCAACGGTCTGCCTCATATCACGCACTGCAAAACGACCTGAAACAAGTAGCCCAAATGAGTCAAGCTGGCAGTGATTTGTGAATAACATACATCCTCTATTTACCCTACTTACCCAGTGGTGGGTACTGGGAGAAGCTCTCCACACACATAGGTTTTCCAGGGATCATAAGGATGATGGCAGCATCTCCAGACTTCAGGCTCTTGGGGTTGTCCTCAAGCTTCTTTCCAGAACGACGGTCAATCTTCTCCTTGAGCTCAGCAAACTTGCAGGCAATGTGAGCAGTGTGGCAGTCCAGCACAGGAGCATAGCCCTGAGAGATCTGACCAGGGTGGTTCAGGATGATGACCTGAAAGATGGAAGAAATTAAAACGCTTTGTAAAACCCACAATATAGATTTTATTCAATAGATTACAGGTAATTATTTATTAAAGATTAAGGATAGGAAAGAGTTATGCTATGCCAGTTTCATACAGTCAGAGAGATCTCTGTGAATTCTCATTTTTAATCAGCAAGCGTGCATCAGATGACGTGAGAGGTATCCATATGCAGGAAACTGCAAGGGCACAACTACTCATAAAAAGGCTATTTTATTATTTTAATATTACACTTATGAAATTATGTAGTGCTCAAGATAAGTGTTAAATAAATCAAAACTGTTTATATTAAATTCTTAACAGTATTCCTGATGAAGCGTTGCACACTTTTGGCATCAACCAGCTTCAAGAGGGAGCTTTACCCAAATACTTTTCTTAAAATACCCAAACAGGCCCAGCACTTACTGCCTGTTGCTATTTAGTTCTATGTAAAAACCTTTGTTTAAATTGAAAACTACTAATTGGAAATATATTCTGATTCAAAAATGATTTCATAATTGGCCATTATGTTCACTGGGTATACTTCCTTTCAAACACCACAAATTTCAACTATAAGCCTTTACTAGGGCTGGGCGATATATTGATAAATTATACTTTTCGCAGTATGATCATTCATATCATCAGACAACTGAATATCTTAAGTATCACGATTTACCATTAATATCAACTCCTTAAATGAACAGGAAGCTGCAGTGTTTTCTGCCCCCATGAATACATCAGTGAAGAGTCTGAGTAATGTAGCATGAAACGTAGAATTAGCTTAATAAATATTTGGCTTATAATGGTACAAACTAACTGTGTGTACAAGAGCTCATGAGCACCCCCTTGGCTCCAGTCTGCTTGTGCTGCATGTTCTTTTGTCTCTGAACATTATTTTCATTGCATAATATATACCATGATGAATATCGTTATCGTGAAAATGTCAGAAAATATTTCAATATAATTTTCAGGTCATATCACCCAGCCCTAGCCTTTACCTTTGCAAAATCTCATAAATTATCTAATATCGATAATTGTGACCGGTAATGTACTTATAAATCTATTTATGAACATATTTGATCATGTCCAACCTGAGCTGTGAAGTTGCCAGCCTGCTGGGGTGGGTCGTTCTTGCTGTCTCCAGCCACATTACCACGACGGATGTCCTTCACAGACACATTCTTCACGTTGAAGCCAACGTTATCACCAGGCAAAGCCTCAGCCAAAGACTCATGATGCATCTCAACAGACTTGACCTCAGTGGTCACATTGACAGGAGCAAAGGTCACAATCATGCCAGGCTTGAGAACACCAGTCTCAACACGGCCCACGGGTACAGTTCCAATACCTGACCGAGAAGCAAGAATAAAAATTTTATATGTATATACACAAAAATGACATATATGTATCTATATATAAATTTCTACTAATTAGCTAAGCATTCAATTAATCTAAATAATTAATTAATCAGCTTAATTGTTTGTACATTGGTTTATTTGTTTAGCATATAAAATGCAGGTCGATTTTCACCTCCAATCTTGTAGACGTCCTGCAGGGGCAGACGGAGAGGCTTGTCAGTGGGGCGGGAGGGGGGCAGGATGGAATCCAAGGCCTCCAAGAGAGTCGTTCCATTGGCAGGACCTTCTTTACGCTCAATCTTCCATCCTTTGAACCATGTCATCTACAGAGGGTAGACAATTTTACTGTATGGTTTCATTTTTTTGCAGATGTAGATGTATCAGATGGATTATTAACTCACGTTTGAGCTGGGCTCCAGCATGTTGTCTCCGTGCCACCCGGAAATTGGGACGAAAGCAACAGCAGCAGGGTTGTAGCCAATCTTCTTAATGTAAGCACCGACTTCCTTGGTGATCTCCTCAAAGCGAGCCTGGCTGTATGGGGGCTCGGTGGAGTCCATCTTGTTGACCCCAACAATAAGCTGCTTCACTCCCAGGGTGAAGGCCAGGAGGGCATGCTCACGGGTCTGTCCGTTCTTGGAGATGCCAGCCTCGAACTCACCCACACCGGCCGCAACAATCAGCACGGCACAGTCAGCCTATTACAATGAAAGAGAAAACAAACAAAAAAGTATCTTGCAGGTTGTCTATTATTATGTGGACTAAATAAATTATATTATTCACTGTAGGTTTTTAAAATTGCTAAAAAGGCAAATGCAAAATCAAGCTAGGTACATACCTGTGATGTACCGGTGATCATGTTCTTGATGAAATCTCTGTGCCCAGGGGCGTCGATGATGGTGATGTAGTATTTGCTGGTCTCAAACTTCCAGAGAGAGATATCAATGGTGATACCACGCTCACGCTCAGCCTTCAGTTTGTCCAGCACCCATGCGTATTTAAAGGAGCCCTTGCCCATCTAGTTGTAGAGAAATATAATATTTCCTATCATCCAATATAATTGAAACAATGCTAGAATTCATTTTGACTGACTTGATTTGTTACAACAAGGAAGATAATAATAAATACATTAATTAATATTAACCATATTATTCATACAGTGTGTAACTAATGATATTGAAATAATATAGTTTGTACCTAATAATACCGAAATCATACAGTATGAAACTAATATTAATGAAATCACACAGTGTGTAACTAATGACTTAGAAATCATACAGTGTGTAACTAATGATAATGAAATCATACAGTGTGTAACTACTGATACTGAAATCATAGTGTGTAACTAACGATAAAGAAATCATACAATGTGTAACTAACAATAATGAAATCATACAGTGTGTAACTAATGATAATGAAATCATACACTGTGAAACTAATGATAATGAAATCACACAGTGTGTAACTAATGATAATGAAATCATACAGTGTGTAACTACTGATACTGAAATCATACAGTGTGTAACTAACGATAAAGAAATCATACAGTGTGTAACTAAACACTGAAATCATAGTGTGTAACTACTGATAATGAAATCATACAGTGTGTAACTAACAATAATGAAATAACAGTGTGTAACTACTGATATTGAAATCATACAGTGTGTAA
>JAQLOM010000023.1:17559523-17579225 GCA_030068315.1 Chrysichthys thysi
AGCCTGAAAATATTTATAAATAATAAAAATTAATGTGGCACGGCTGTATCGCGGTTTCACCTTATGCGGGGGGTCGGAGAAACGTAACCCCCGCGATAGGCGGGGGATCAATGTAGTGGCTAAATAATGTTACTAATGTGTGTTACTATAAAATATCAAAAACTAGTCAGTTATATTTGGTTTAATTATTTCTAATATTAAGTTATGTTATTAAGTGTTAATATTTATTATGAAGTTTATATGAAGTGAATCTTTTTTTTTTTTTACTCAGCAGGCCTGTAGTCTATCTATCCATCCATCCATCCACCTCCAAACCACTTTATCCTGTTCAGGGTTGGGGGCACTGGACCCAATCTCAGGTGACTTCGGGCGAGAGGCGGGGTACACCCTGGGCAGGTCGCTAGTCCACTGCAGGGCCAACACACAGAGGCAGACAACCATTCGCACTCACTTTCACACCTATGGGCAATTCAGAGTAGCCAATCCACGTAATGTCTTCGGACTGTGGGAGGAAACTGGAATTCCCGGAGGAAACCGGCACTGACACCGGAAGAACATGTAAGCTCCATACATAAAGATGCCCAGGCTGACCCAGGGATCCCTTCTTGCTGTGAGGTGACTGTGCTAACCACCACACCACCGTGCCACCCTCTATCTATATATCAGACACAAGTAGCCAGGATTTTCTACTGTTAAATATCCAGTGACTAAGAATAACTACTAACTCAAATAAGCTCTGTAGCCTTAAAAAAAATCCACAACAGATCTATGCCTAAACCCGTTAAATCATATTCTACTAATTTACTTCCATGATGTTCTACACCAGGATGAAATCTAAGCCCAAATTATAATTACATACAATTCCACACACAACCATGACAAGAACCCAACCTGTAAGTTTTTCTGCTTGTCCCCGAAGCAGTGGTGTTTCCTCTTCTTCCTGATCCTCCAAAGTCGAGTTAATAGACCATCCATCAGGTAGAGCCATGGTAAATGTTCAACTGTGACAATTTTAAGATGTGCTCATGCAACCATAGTGTCCACAAGTCCTGTACCCAAAAACAATCCAGATAAACAGCCTACTACTGAACTCTGAATTTCAGAAAAATCAATAACAGGTTCTTCTAAGCAGGCAGAAAAAGTGCACACAGCTCAATAGTTCAGAGAAAGCAGTGTTCTTTGAAATGATTTCATATTTTACAATTTACCAAAAAGTTCCAGGCTGAGGTATATCGCGGCTAGTCACTGATCCAAACTGCCCTCAGAACATGTTTCAGGGTTTGCTTAGTCACGTAGTCCTGTATGGGGAAGGAAAAGATGTGATCATAACGTGACATCAGTAATCCAAAGGTACATCCTTTACAGGGGTCTGTTTCAAGCTACACCATTCTGTCCTTATCTTATTCCACATCTATAACTGTAAGCGCTGTACATTCCCCATTGTTTATGATATGGGGAAATCGCATGACTGACCAAATAAGCACATGTGACTAACTGAAATTCAAAACAAGTTGTGTTTCTTTTAAGGATATCTGTAAAGGGATTTCATTACACTGAAGTAGGATTCAGTAGGATCTGTTAATTCAGGTTAGGATTTTTAATTAAACGTAACATTTATAAGTCTTTATTTATATATTTTTAAATATTTGTTAATATAATAGGTTTAATATGATTTAGTTTATTTATTTTTTTCTAATGTACTGATCACAGCAAATTCACTGCATGGAAAATATAGCAAATCAGAGAGGTCCTGATTCTCAGAACAGTTGCTCCAGGCAGTAAATCTATCTTCTATCTATATATATATATAAAATTCTCTTCGCATCTGAAACGGAAATGACGTATATGACCATAGAACATATTATACGTGCGTATGACCGGAAACAGCGTAACTAGCGCTTATATTTTAACTAATCACTTCATTCTTGGATGCCATTTTTATATCGTCTTTACGAATTATTTATTATTTATGTGAGAGTTATTTTACTGATATTGAAAAGAAGTAAACACCTATTTGGTAAGTAATTATTTAAAAAAATTCTGATCTAAATACCGGTATATACAATTCTTTTCGCGTTTGAAACGGAAATGACGTATGACCACTAGTTGTTGAAAAATAAAATTGGTCATTAAGAAACTTATTTTAGAAATACCGCATTTTATTTTTTTCCCTTGCACTCAGTGAGCGAAGCCACTGGGGAATCAGCTAGTAGTAAATAAAACAATGTTGAGCACATTAAACTCGATCTAAGCTTGCTAGACATACTTCAACTGCACTAAAATTTCAATACTCACCATGCACATGGACTTTTCCTTTTATTACACTTATGCACTTATTACTTAATGTCTGTGTAACATTATACAACACAACAACAAAGGACTATCGGTGTCAAGTTTCAATTTGAAACAGTGTAGTACACAAATTGACAAGAAAGCACATATACATATCTTATCCCCTTATTATATTTACCTTACCATAAAGTGTAACTGTTCAGTCAGAAGATGCTGGTGTAGAATAAGGGACTCCAAGTGTTTTTTCTCCCCAAGTTCATGCTACATCGTGAAACATCCAGCCAGTCGTACAGGATCACCTGAAAGCCGTAGGTGTGTTCAATGTCGCAACGCTTCAGCGAGCCATTACTGAGTCGCACTGAGTCCACAGCCTGGACATGGAGCTCAATGTGCGCAGCCGGTGTACTCCGTGAACACACCCCCCGCGCTCCTGCGGCGTCGTCAACATGTCGGTCATGTGACTGGAGAAACAGGAAGTAAAGCTCAACGTCCCACTAATCTATAGTACATATGGATTGACCGAACGTGGTTCTTTTAGGCTTGGAAGAAGCTTTTAAGCATGATCTAAAATACCGATGTTTTCCCGAGGCAAGGCGAAGATCGTTTCAGTAGTCATATGATTCATTCTGAATCCAGGAAGTGAGTCGGTAAGTCTCCAGATTATATGGAGGTTACACTGTTATGGAAATGTTCACTAATTGTAAGGCTTGGTCAGTTTGAGAGAGTAATCGATAAATGCATGAGGAAGTGGGGAAATCTGTAAAAGATTAATGGGCGGATCATAGACTTAACGTCTAGTATTTGGATCCAGGCAAAAACTCCATGACGATGAATGACGTCATCACCATGCTGTGGCCTTATTTGCAGCTGGAATAAAAACATGCCTTGCTCTGTGTAACGTTTCTCCCTTGAGCAGTCACGTGGCTTCCTGTTGCCATCCTGTGGAAATCGCCCACTGGTTGGTGTTGTATGTGTTTCTCTGCAGAGTCGACATGGCATCGCTGCTGCTCTTTGGATCAGTGCTGTTACTCCTAGGAGCAGCTCAAGGCTCCAATAACTCCATCCCTCTGGTCATATGGCATGGAATGGGTAAGAGCACTACTGTGTCCAGTATTAACTCATGTGAACCAGGGCCACATGATTTACCATATCAGTTATAAGTATTAGTACATAAGATGCAAATGCATATGATAATGTCATGCATAATATCTCTTGTACTACAGTAAAAAGTAGTGCATTAGTATACATGAACATATTATGAACTTATACATGAATACACGACAAGCAATGCGAACAAATCTGTGAACACTTATATTATTGTTTGTGTCAATGTTGATTCGAGACTCATACGCTGTGAGGCACGGTGGTGTGGCATCGCTGCCTCAATGTTCTTGGGTCCCCGGTTCGATCGTGAGCTTGAGTTAAGGTCTGCGTCGAGTTTCGTATGTTCTTGTGTGGGTTTCCTCTGGGTTCTCTGGTTTCCTCCTGGTGTCCAAAACTATACAGGTTGGTGGATTGGGGAAGGTAAATTGCCCCTAGGTATAATAAGTGAGTGTGTGAATGGTGCCCTGCGACGGACTGATGTCCTGTGGTGTCCTGGGGATGGGCTCCAAATGCCTTACCAGGATGAAGTGCGTACTGAAGAATAAATTAATAAATGATAAAAAGAAAAGGCATACCTGTATTTATCCCTGATGGGAAGAGTAATGGTAACCCAGTGTCATGATGGTAAGAATAAGAGAAGAGAGGCAGAAAATAAACAAGTAAATAAATAAGTATAAACCACAATGGCAGTATCAGACTAAAAACCGAAACTTATTCTATGTGTGATTAAAATAAATTCACATAGATGGCCTAAAGTACAACAAAGATCATAATTACAGCATATTTTTAAATGTTGATAATCAGATGAACGCTAATCAGGGGGCTTACCCTTAAGCCTTATGATTAAATTTCACAAATTATCCACCAAGGACAGATTCCTTAAGGCTTTATTTTACAATTAAAAGAGCTTCTTTGTTTATTCATGCTTAAACAATTATCAGTCCATATAATAAAATTAACTTGTTAATGCTATTAAATGCTTTTCTAATATTAAGTAATAACGAAAAGGTTAGGAAAACTTACATAACTGTAAAGTGTTGTCTGTAAAGTGTAAAGTGTAAATCCAGTGAATAACAGACCAGGCACACAGATGATTTCAGTCTTGTTTGTACAGGGGATAACTGCTGCAACCCTCTGAGCATGGGGGCTATAAAGAAAATGGTGGAAGAGGAACTGCCTGGTATATACGTGCTGTCTCTCATGATTGGAAAGAATGTAGCACAGGTACTCAAGTTATATGTCATGATGTATTTTGCGTGTTTTTTAAGCATTTGCTTGTTTTTCTTTTGTCAAAAAAGAACAAATGCCGTTTTAAAGGTTTTTTGTTGTTGTTTTGCTATTTAATCTGTACTACAGGACACAGAAAGTGGATTTTTCATGGATGTTAATGAACAAGTGGCCTTTGTGTGCGATACGATAGCACAGGACCCTCAACTGAAGGGCGGATACAATGCAATGGGCTTCTCTCAGGGGGCACAGTTTCTGTAAGTACTATGATACTAGAGTCCATCCATGATGATCTGGGAAGAAAACATGCTGATGTTCCCTCATTTTTTGTGCTGTTCGGTTTCCCAGACGTGCTGTAGCGCAGAGATGTCCTTCCCCTCCGATGAAGGCTCTCATCTCAGTTGGCGGACAGCATCAAGGTAGTGGAGTAGCTGTTCATTTGCCAACAGGAAATGTGCAAGTGTTTGACAGTGTAAAACATATTCACCAGTTTAGGGACACAACTTGATAGAAAATGTAATGTAAATAGAAGATAAACTCTCCATGATGAAAAGTGGAAATAAGAGACATATTTAACCATTTTAGCTAAACATAGTCTGTATGTCATTTCAGGTTTCATTATCGTGTCCTTTTCATTTCATGTTCCCTTTCTTGGTTTGTCAGGGTTTTTTTTTTTGTTCTGCTTTACACAGGGGTTTATGGCTTGCCTCGATGCCCTGGTGAGAGTTCTCATATTTGCGACTGGATCCGGAAAGCACTGAACTCTGGGGCTTACACAGATGCAGTGCAGAAACAGTGAGATTTAGAATTCTTTTGCAATAATGACAGTTTTATAGCTGGCCACTGATGATATCCGGCAATAGAAAATCTGAGGTGTTCTCTTTAATCTTCATATAACAGTGTGGCTGAATTGTCAAATCTGCTTAGTCAGATGCTGTCGATTAATTTTCTTTAACGGCAGCTTTTGCATCAGTATTATTACTATTAATTAATGATTAGCATTAATATAAGAGAATGGAAAAAATATCTGCCCAACCGTATACAACCGTATACAACTGTACACCTGCTGTAACATTAATGATAGCGGGAAGTAACTTATCTCTCACAGCATTAAATGCAACTGTTGTTCATTAATAAATAAGAACTTGTCAGCGGAAATGCTGTGGAATCTGAGGGGTAAAACACTTTGAGATGTGCTGTTCATGGGACATATTGGGTGGTAATGCATCACACCACCCCATTGTTGATTATTCCCCAATAACAGCTCGTTCCCAAATGTTTTCGTTGCGTACTTTTTGTAATTGTGCAAATTCTTTGCTTTAGCTTGGTGCAGGCGCAGTATTGGCATGATCCACTCAATGATGACTTGTACAAACAGCATAGCCTGTTTCTGGCTGATATAAATCAAGAGCGGGTAAGTCCGAGTTATCCATCAAGAGTTGTTTGGAGGAATTCTTGCAGAATGTTCTTTTTTTGAAGTGCAATACAAAAGATTGTTTGTCTCATTAATGACTTAGTACTGTGTTATAAGTTGCGTATGTGGCGTTTATGTTCTGGTACAAAAGATATGAATATATCTGATCGTATACCTTATTGCTATTCCTTAAAGGTGGTTAATGAGACCTACAAGAAGAACCTCATGACTTTGGAGAAGTTTGTGATGGTTAAATTTCTAAAAGACACCGTTGTTGATCCTGTGATATCAGAGGTAAGGCATTAGGCATTAAAGGCTATTCAGTAAAATCTTGGCAGTTGCGCACTGTTGTTTACTTTACTTCCTGTCATAGTGGTTTGGCTTCTTCAAAACTGGTCAAGCTGAGGAGACTGAGACTTTGCAGGAAAGTGCCTTATATAAAGAGGTAAGCTCTGCACCTTAGGTGTCCTTTTCCTAGGTTAATAATAATTTAGTAAATTTTTATTTCATCCACGGTAAGGAACTTTCAAGTAGAAACGTGGTTAAGACCAAAAAGTCTCTGTTCTGCTACTGTTTTGCAAGTGCGATTTCAAACCATGAAGCCATTAGTTTGTCTTGTGATGTTCTGTAGGATCGCCTGGGGCTGGCAGAGATGGATAAAGCAGGAAAACTGGTGTTTCTTACCAGTGATGGAGATCATTTACAGTTTACTCAAGAGTGGTTCAACGCCAAGTTAATCCCCTATTTGCGGTAATCTCCCAGTTTCCCGTTTTAACCCCAGATCAACAACAGGAAGAGACAGAACCAATGTGCTTGCATACCCTAATGCTGGGCTACTTACGTCTATCAGTCTAATCACACATTACGTATTAACTATAGAACAAACAAATTTTATTGCACTGATGTTTTTACTTCATTGAGCTGACCTGACGTAAATCAGACTCACCTGACCCTCAAACCCACTTCTATAATTTGGGGTACATTTCACATCAAGAAAAAAAAAAATACAATGTTGTTTTTCAACAGAACAACCAACGTGTCCAGTTAGTACAATCCTTTAGTCACTTTTGAGTTCGTCAACTAAGTTACTGAGAAACTAGATGTTATTACAGGCATTTAGTTAAATCTTTACACTTGCAATTTTAAGAGCTCTTGAGTCTAATCTGCCATGCATGCAATAAAACTTTTGAAACATTTTAAAAAATGATTATTATTTCTAAAATCTACAAGTGATTTGATTACACCTGTCATTAAGGAATAAAATATTTTTCATTAAAAAAAACTGCCATACTGGGCATTTTAAACATTTTAAGAGGTGCCATTCAAAACACCAACCTTTGCACATGTACAACATGCTTCAAAGGATGTCAGAGGCATAATTTTAGTTATTTTAACTTGATAAGATGAGGTGTAACTTATTTGAGACTGAAAGTCACACGGTTAATACAAGTAACTTAGCTGAATGGACAAAGGTGTGCTTTCCTCCAGTAGGCCCTTTTGCTACTTTTTTCTCCCTCACTCATCTCTGACACTGTTTTCACCTTTCCATGTGACCTTAGCCTGTGCCATGCCTCCCTCAGCTTCTCCAAATATACTGCCCTCCTTGCTCGATCAGCATCTTGACAAGCCCTATATCTCCGCTGTTGACAAAGTGATTGGAGCACCTGAATTCAATGATTTGGGGGTGTCTCAAACTTTTGCCAA
This sequence comes from Chrysichthys thysi, assembly GCA_030068315.1. Classification (NCBI taxonomy): domain Eukaryota; kingdom Metazoa; phylum Chordata; class Actinopteri; order Siluriformes; family Claroteidae; genus Chrysichthys; species Chrysichthys thysi. Next base: position 17,567,265 of record JAQLOM010000023.1, read on the forward strand.
TATAGTGTATTTAAAATAGGAGGATTTTATAAAAATATTTGTACCCAGTATGGGTACCTTAGTTGACAATTTCCCTATTTTTCCTCATATTTTCATTGTCAAGTGTAGCCTAGTTAACTACATGTCATTTTCTTTTGTCTATTTTTGAAGAAAAATTGAAAAAATGAGAAGACACTCACCATAGTGTGCTGAAAATGTCCGCCACATAGGAAAATGGCATCGCATCGTGCTGGTCACATGGCATTGGGGCAAACCGTTTTTAAGCTTCTGGGGTGGGGGGAGTTTTGTTAGTAACTTAGTTGACAGACATTTTGTGGACATTTATAAATGAGCATATGTAAATAAGGAAATTACATGTAAAATTGTTATTTTTCCTTAGTATTTAACCTTCTGAAAAGCGTTCTAAAAATATTTTTATTGACTTTGATGTTTTTAATAGGGTTATTTTGAAACCGAAACTCTGTCAACTTGAAGTTGAACATAACAAAAACTGATCAATGAAAGCAAAAAAAAGATCTGAAAAGATCAATGAAGCAAAAAATACATATGTTTGTATAATGTTATTGCATGATGTCATTTCATACATAAAATATGATATCTCTGAGGAAAAAATAATAAAGTAAATGTCATTAACATCAGTGGACATGGGATGTACCCCAAATTATCGAATGACTAGCTTGAATAGAATAGCTTGCTTAAAAACATAAAAATATCAAAATTATTTAAAATTTTATTATTTAAAACCCATAAACAGTAGAATGTTCTGTACCTGGTGTTCATGTGGTTGTGAAGGTTAATTCAAGAGCAGATGCACCTGATGAACTAAACTCAATTTTGGCTAATCACAAAATGACTCTCACTATGACGAGAAAACCTTCTAACTTGGAACGTGTACAAGGGAACAGCCTGAAATTAGACGACAGCCATTTTCACATCCAAGTGACTGCTGAATTTACTGCTTTTTTTTTTTTTTTTTTAAACACTTCTTTTAAGCTTCATAACATCGGGTTCGGGTGTATCTGATTTACAAAACCTGCTGACTTTGCATGGCTATCAGATTCTAGTGGAGCTGTGTGTTCTGTGTCAATGAAACTAATAAAAAGTCTGTCACAAATTCTCAATCATACATTTATTTTACTACTTTATTGCTCCCAGGATGTAGAATTCAGTTCCTTAGACTCTGTCATTTCCTTTTTTTTGTCATTTAAGTCCTGTTTGAAAACTTGTATCATCACGCTGTACCACAGTTTTTAACATTTTAAATGTTATGTCTTCTTTATGTTCAGTCTTGTTCATCAACCTTGAGCTTGTGAAATACACTATATGAATTCATTTGATGATGAATTTAAAGGTAAAGCAGATAACATTGTGAAGATTTCTTGGATGATTTTGTAAATGTAATCTAAAGTATTTCTCTCCCTTTGTGAACATTTTGACACGCTGATCGGGTTTAGCTTCAAGTCACATGAGATAATAAAGGCGGGATATGGATGTGCACTTTATTTGTGGGCAGGCAGAAACCCAGATACTTGATCTGGTTCCTGTATTAGGTTTATATTCATTAAGTCCAGTTTCTGTTCTCTTTTAGAAAGTACAGGGGGAATTTAATCAAACATAGTGGTTTATCACTGACTTTTGATTTGATGTACACTCCTTGACAGGTAAAGGTTAATTATGAGCTGATAGATTAAGGTCATAGGACACTTTATAAGAAACCTAAATTTGGAGACTTGCTTACTGTAGCAATTTGACATCATGAAAAAGAAGGAAAAAAAAAACATGACTAGAGAATTACTAGAAAATTCAAGCCACAGAGTAATGACAGAACAAAGTGATATTCATTGCAACCGTTTTAATATTACCTTACTCCAGTACTAATGATGATGAGCAGAATAAAAAAAGAAGACAAAACCTAAAAAACAAGACAAATTAAAATAATAAAAAAAGAAATTTCAAATGGCCTGAGTGCTATGAGAGGAAAAGGCTTTAAGAGGATTAAGTAAAAATAATGGCTGATAAGTCTACTTGAAAATCTTATACGGACCATCATAGGAACCAGTTCAACAACTATAATTCAGTGACTGCTCAGTTTGATGATTCAGACAACTAAAGTCTCAGTGGGAATTCTGCAGCTGCATTTATGCCTAAAAGAAAAAGAAAAAAACAGATATTCCATTTCCCTAGTGGAAATGTCCACTGTCTTTACTGTACCTCTTATTTTCTGTTATCATGGAATGTGTTACTTGTTACAGTGCTTTAGGGAATGTGCTTTGTGCACTGGAGTACAGTATGAAAGAAATAATATTCATTTTATTGTTACAATCTTTTAACATTATTTTTGCTTCAATGATAAGATGGTATGAAAATACACCCATTGCCAGGATGCAATCCATTATTTTCTCCATTTAGTCTGATGTAATTTGGGCGATTCCACAAATCTTGGTTTTAGTTACCAAAGTAGTTTAGCCTAGATTTTGTCCGAGGAAGAGGTGTATATGTGCTTTAGGACAGATTTGCATATATAGAATAGAAATCACTAGGACTCCCTCACCTCAACACAAGTTCTACCCCCTGATCATGTACACCAAAAAAAAAAGGACATCAGTCAATTAAGACTAAACAATTAGACAAAATATCTAATGAATATAAAGAATATATGCATAATTTTGGCGGTTCACATTTTATTTTCCTCGGAATGCTTGAAAACAGCAAAACAAGTTGATTGTTGGCAATGAAGGAATTGCTATTAAACATCAAATGGATCAAAAAGTTGCATTATGCCACATTAAGCAAACAGCCATCTCATTGGCTGAAGGAATGATCAGCCATGCCTTTGATTGGCCGATGGGGAGTGTGGACATGATTAGCATTTCAGTTTTGTTTGTGATTGGCTGGTTGGTCAGTCAGTCAGGTAGGCATTGGCAAAGGGGGTGGAGTATCATACACAGATGAGGCTTTTATCCTGCAATCTCTGTGGCTGTAGTGACCAGCTTTTTGCCATCCCATACGGTTTTGAATTGCTCAGGGACAGGGATCTCAGTCTGGAAAAAACAAACAAACAAACAAAAAAAAAAAACCCAATAAAATTAAATCTCACCACCACCTTGCATATTTGCATTTCTTGGGCAATCTTTTTTTTTTATTCATAACATAATTCATGTCATCACTCACAAATTCTCCATCTTTGCCAGGCACCAGCACATTCATCTCTGAGCTCTTGGCACTGACAATCTCACACGACAGAGAGTCCTTACTCAGGTACACATGGCAACCATCTGTTTTATTGATGGAAATAGTTGGAATCTTGCCCAAAACCTGCATGTAGAGAAGACATTTACATTTTTGCATTTTTTGTTGCATATATAAAAGGTCATGTAAGGCTCATGTAAAGAAAACCTTAATGTTTTTGAAACCGTATTCATTTGCACACTGAACTGAATTTTACATTTTTAATAACATGTTTATACACACACACACACACACACTTTCACTACACAAGACATAATGTAACAGCACTGCAGAGCCATCAGAACTTTACCGACACTCCGCCAGACAAAATAAAAAGATTCCAATAAATGCATGATGAGACAAGTTAAGTACTTACACTGAAATAATCATTTATGATCACTTGTTTGTTCCTATATATCCCTCTTAAATATTTAACTCACCTGGACTTTAACATCCTTGCTGTTGATAATCTCCACAATACCCACAACATCATCAAAAACAAGGCCCAATTTCTTGCAGTTGTCTGCATAGAAAGTGACATGGTTTAAAAAAAAAAAAAAAAAAAAAAAAAAAAGTCTAAACAAATGTGATGTGTAATGTAAAAAACAAACAAACAAAAATCCCATCTGTGAAGAGGGCAGTGCTGCATCCATACCTACAGTGATGGAGTTGATCTTTCCCTTTATCTGCAGAGTGCTGTTGTTGCACTTGAAGGCATAGACCACCTGTTTGAGCTCTGTGTCACTGATCACAAGGCCCTGAGCACCTTCTTGGTTCTCCTGTTAATTAAATTGAACAACAGGAAAAAAGTTGAAAATAAGGGGAATGAAACATGGATATCTCCAGAGACTTCATGACAACCCTTCCCACTCACCACTTTCCATTTTTTGCCTTCCAGCTCCAGCACAGGGGGCAGAGTGCGGGCTGGGGAAGCAGTGGCAGTTGGCCGCGGGGCTGAGAAAGGCTTGGGTCCTGATTGTACAGGCACTGCCTGAGACCTCAGCTGAGGATTCTTGTGAGTCTTCTGGTCGTCACTCACATGCTTCAGCCCTGAATGTGTATAAACAGGCACAAGTACTTTATGACCACTCTGTTGGATCAAACTCTGAATCATGAACTAATTCCTTCCGTTACTGCTGCACTATTGCTATACATCTAATGGTTTGAGCATTCATTAGCTCATCCACCTGCATGCTGTTCTTGTACACCTGACTTATCTGCTCCATAACTAATTCTGTGATTGCTACAGTTTAAAAGTACATGCAGATAAAGACAACATTCAGAACCAAGAAGGCTTTTTAAGGTACCGTTATTATAAATACACCTCAGAGGTTAACTTTTAATTGTAATGCAACTTTTTAAAACAGTTTATTGATATAATTGTGGCATGTACCATTACTGAAATTTAAACTATTTCTTTACAATAACCATAATTTATTTCTCTTAATTTCTGTAAGGGGGTTGCCTTTGAGATAGTCTGACCTTTCTGTTTACAGTCAATATCATTAAAGTAAACCAGTTAGAAATTTAACATCATTCATAACATAGTTTAGTAATGAGTATTGACTAATTTCACCTTTAGTAATGTCAGCTCCCTTGTTGAGGGAGGCAAAGAGAGCATTACGGCTGATGCAACCTGTGTCTCCACCACCCGCCTTGTCCAGATCAGCAGGTGGAGGAGGAGGACCGGGAGGAGGAGGAGCAGCTCCACCGCATGGAGCAGCAGGAGCACCAGATGTTGAGGCAACTGGACCCTGTGGTAGACATAAATAATATGTACCATAAATAATACACCCTTATTATTACAAGAAAACCAAGTCTATAGCAAATTAATCATAATCATAATCAACAGCAGGTGCAACAATAAAGACAAAACTAAGACCACAACTCACTGTCTTGCTCCACACCAGTCCGATGGTGTGATGTTGCTTTATGTATGCCTGCAGGTCAGTCCAGATTGACAAGTAGGCCTTGACCCAGTCCACATGAGTTTTGTCCCTATAAAATAAGGAACATAAGACCGTTAATAAATGGTTATGAGCACAAAATATGGAAAACGGACAACTTAAAAAAAAATTTTAAAAAAAATTCAAAATTCAAAAGCAATCTAGAAGGACACTCAGAGTGTAGACCTCAGGCAAGGACAACAGTCGACTCTACAATATGAAAATCGGCAACTGCAACCACTTTAATGTGTCTGCATCTACTTCCAATGGAGTCATTGTATTTCTACATAGTCCATGTTTTGCTATTACTATTAAACTTTATTGCCATCTACTGGATTTTATGGCATTGTTAAATGCAGACTTATGCTAAGGCCAAATGCCAAATCTGTGGATCTGCCCCATGACTCTGATCCATCCCAAAATTTAATGGGTTCATCCTTGGCCCATGCTGCACCTTGTCACCAAGTTTCATGGAAAACAGTTTGTAGGTTATGCGCAAGACCGAGCCAGACAAAGAAACAAACTAGACTGAAAAATAACCTCCTCGGCGGAGGTAAGAAGCCAGTGCACAGCTTACTTGTCTTTGTAATCCTTGAGCACACGGTTTGTGTAGAACATGGCAGCATCCTGCATTTCCTTGACAAAAGGACCTGGCTTAGGGGCCTAACAAAATGAAAGAGAGAGGCCATTCAGCTTTTTCATCAAGATTTCAATTTATGTAAATCAACATTAGGTTTCAGGTTTAACTGGAAATATCAACAGAACAGAAGTACACAACAAAACCTATTTTCCCCGCATCTATATTACTGCTTAGTAACAATTCAAGACACAAATGCCTCTAGCAACTAGGCTGAAACACTAAGCCATTGTCACCAAATCATAGACAAAACCTAGCATACTGTCTCACTGTACAAAACTTTTATTTTCCCCCCTGCATGAATGAATGGATTGTTTTAATCAAATGCCCACTGAGTTTTAGTAAATGACCATTCATACACACAAACACCATACTGACAGCACTCACCATGGCGACCCAGCCGAGGGCAGGCACACTTTCGCTGACAGCTGAAAGGTGGTTGAAGAGCGGAGAGGAGCGGTTCTTCTCTCGGAAAGCCTGCACTTGCTCAATCATTTTAGACACTGGAGCCAGCAGAGATGTCACAACGGCCTAAGATCACCAAACACGGGTGACAAATTAGACATAATTAACTGAAATTAATCTGATCTTTATTTTAAAAAAACAAAACAAAAACCTGAACTTGATCCCATTTCTTACTACTTACATCAGAGGGTTTCTGGGAGCGGGAGGCCATCACCAGAAACTGCCTCTGAGAGCTGAAAGCTTGTTTCATCATATCAGCCTGCAAAAAATTCAGAGTACAGCACAGTAAGCATGGCAGAAGAAACACAAGTGCAATTCATCAAACACAAGACTTGCTGGTTGGAGGGTTGATCTGTAGGCACTCCTTTACATACATGCTTCTGAACATCGCCACCTATCTTCTGACTCAGGGTGATGTATTCAGCAACCGGGCCTGAGAGCAGGCCATCGAAGGCCTCGACATACGCAGACACAGCTACAGACGGGGAACAAAATCAGAGCATGTGAGCATGTTCCATCGTGAAAAAAGCACTGCACATACAATGTTTAATTCTTCAAATTGACTGCAGACTTTACTATCTAAAAACAGCCTAGATTGGCCAGTCAGATGTCCTGTGCATTCCTACAAAAATATGGATCGCACAAGATCAGCAATAAGGAAAGAGACAGCGTTTCATCTGCAGTACCTCCACCGGCCGCAGGAGATCCACTTGCGCCTCCAGCGCTAGAAATGGCCTCCAGGCGGCCAACAGCAACCTCCAACCTTTGCACCAGACTCGCCAGCTCTGCCATGCCTATCAAAGAGATACAGTGTTAGTGGTGACAACATGAAACGATTACTCTAATCACCAAGTAAGAAGGACAAACCTTCACTAAAATATGCTATGACACTTGATATGAACTCTTTATGAAATATACTGTGAAGCATGAATAAAAGAACAAAAGCACAATCCCACAGTTGCCTGTGCCACTGTCTGCAACAGACAACATACTGATAGACTCCAGAGCAAGTGAGACTGGATGTGTCCCAACTCGTCCCACAGGGGTGAAAAAAAATGCATACTTCATACTCTCAGAAGAACAAAGTACTGAAAGTCTATTCAAATTTTCATATGAAGGGACCATTTTAGTTTTAATGAATAGAAAGCAATACAACGTTCCTGACACGTTGTTGTCTACTAATGGGATATTTCTGAGCAGTTTTCTTTATTTGCTTATATCTCTTGCAAACACATGTACACCCAGCTTAGAGAGAAACCTGATCCACCAATCCATGCAATTGACTCATCGTGTCCACCCGAGGGCCTACGCACAGGAAAAACACAGGTAACCCAGGTGCGCCGCCAACTACCTGATTCTAATGAAGCCTTGTGCTATTCTGTAGAGGAAACTTCTAGAGCAATTATATCTGTTAACAAGATTACATTAACCAAGTGAATTCTGCATGCACACAAGCAAGAGAGGCTTTACACTGCAGACCTTCATAATACTGCGAGGCCTCTCAGACAGATCAGGTAAATACAAAGAGAAAAGAAGAGGGAAATTGAGAGAATTTGAATGTCAACGCAAATAACTTGCAGGTTTCTTTTTACAGTCTCCCCTGCCCTAACAACACATACAAAAGCTCAGAACTGCTTTCATCCAAACTACAATTTCTGTACATTTGAATCCTTATTCGTGTATATGAACACTGTGTTGAAATTGTATTAAATCAAGCTCATTTTAACCCAGATGGCTCACTTTGCACATGGGTGGTCAAAAATGATCATTCAGGGCTTCTCAGTAGGAAATTGTTACTTGGATCAACTTGGTCCTATGCTCCTAGAAACAATCGTGTATAAAAACAAACACAAACGATACGATCTATTTGTATCTGTTTCAATCACAGCCCGGTGATGTCAGACAGTGACACTATTCACATATCCATCACTGGGAAAATATACTTAGCATCTAAATGACATTGTTGTGACAGTCCTACCCTAAAGACCTTAGATACTTTAAAGAAGCTCTGATTTTTATTTATTTTATTTATTTTTTGTCCTGGCTGTTTACATATGCACAAGCCTTAACCCAAATGTGATTCCCCTTTACATCATTCCCCAGCATCACTGTGGTTATAGAGAGCACATGGGATGCCTCTGTGACTACTGTAGTGCTTAACCTCAGCATTTTTCCTTAAGATGACCTGGGAAATACCCACGTAGACAGCGCAGGCTCTGCAGGTTTTTATAAACAGGTGTACACACCCAAAGCCTGATAGGATACGTTTTCATACGTTTCTACCAAACTGGACTGTTGCTTAAATAGCAAATGATTAATTTTGTCCTAGCATATCAGCACACAACTTCATAAACCCATTTGAATGTCACCCCTATTAAGCTACATGGGGAAAAGAAAAGAAAGTCACATCCAAGCATTTTACATTTACTCAACAAACACCCAATTTGTGTCAGAAATCAGCGGGGGGAAAAAAAGAAACAAAACTGCAGAAATTGATTGCCAATGTAAATACAGCCTAGAACGCAAAAGGCTCAGGCTTAAAACTACTAGGCTACAATGTTCACTGGGAAACTGTACATAGCCATGTGGTAATGGTTTAACAGCCTGAGGGTTGAGCAGGTTTGCAAAAGACATGAAGGGATAAAACCACAGTCTAAGTAGTGTGGACAAAAACAGGTCATTTCTGCTTTGGGAGAAGTAGGCCACATTACATCCATTCTTAGAGCAGGCTGTGTGAAGGGTGGCACATTCACTGCAGACTGCATTAAAGATTCAGAAAAGTGTATTAACCGGTCACCAAAAGGGCTGAAATGAATAAATTATTATTATTATTATTCATTATTATTATTATTATTATTATTATTATTATTATTATTATTAATAATAATAATAATAATAATAATAATCTATTGACAGATGACATGAAACTGAAGATTTAGGATGGTAACATGATGAACAATTCCTTTTTACACACACACACACACACACACACACACACACACACACACACACACACACATAAAGGGTACAGTGAGTACAGCTCATATAAAGGCTGAGTTCCTGCTATTTCCTGGAGCTGCCCAGCGACACACTCTGCACAAGCAGCAGAAATGCACAAGCGACAACTTTCCTTCCAGTGAAATACTCTGATTTCTGATCGCACGTTCGTCCGACACAACGCACCATCCTGTTTCGACCCGACCAAAACAGACCGGCTGGCCTTAAAAACACGCCTAAGCGAGCCGCTGTCACTGCATGCCGAGTCACCGCCTCGGATTTCACCGACTTGACTGAGAGCTAACGGCTGCAAGCCGCAGCGCCGCTTTGTCAGGAACAGATTTCCACCTTCACCAGTGCAATAACATCGGTTTATTATGGCAGAGGAAGGCCACTATAAAGCATTTCAAACTCATTTCCTTACCTTCGCCTTCTGACAAACGGTAATATTCTCCAAGAGAGCCTTTTTCCTCTCCCTAGACCAGTGGGTGTGTTTTTGGTTTCTTGGTTCCGTGTCTCTAGTCTTCCTGTATGATGAGTTCCCATCAGCCCCCGCGCGCCATTTCCGCCCCGGCTCAACAACGCACCGTTCGACTTCCTTATAAGGGCAGAGGAGAGGAGTGATAAAGTAAAGAAAGAAGAAACGGGTAAGCAGGAAGGACGAGAAAAGGGGGAAGATAGCACAAAAACACAACTGCTGGAAGATAGAGAAGGGAGCATGATTTGCTGAATGTGCGCTTTTCAGAAGCAGAAATGGATGGATAGAGATTTGGAAAGAGTTGAGTGAGAAACCTTGGAACATGAACATACAAAACAAAACACATGCAGTGCACTAAAATCACCCTCAGCGTTTTGTAATTTTTCACTTATGTTAAATGATATATGTTACAATTAGTCTTAAGGTACACCTCTAATATTATCAAGGAAAACCTCACTGCAAAAAATAAATAAATTAATTAAAAAAAATTTTATTTATATATATATATATATATATATATATGTGTATGTATGTATGTATGTATGTATGTGTGTGTGTGTGTGTGTGTGAAGGTCTGTACTGTTTACACACATGGGCGTGGTCACATGGGTGTCACAGGTAGCGGTTGCCACCCTTGAAATAAGCCTGGTCACCCTAATGCTTTCTGAGAAGTCTACCACAGGTTTGTAATTCATGAAGAAGCAAAGAAGCATGTCTAGCTATTGATTTGTAGCACTGTAGTTATTTGAGCAAACCCCACGTATGTGTCCGAAACTACCGAGTAACTCTAAAGCCAGGACAATGTCATTATGTTGGCATTTATTGTGCACCAAAAATCAAAATGGACACTGTGTAAATACAAATATGTATACATAATTTAGGTGGTGTTGTCAAAGTGTGCTTTAGCCCTGATGCAAACACACAGTTTACAATATTTAAATGTGGTTCCTTGTTTTTGACCGTTGCTTTGGAAACCTCTCAGCTAACAGAATAATTGCTCTGCCATGTTAATGCCACATTCCAGTAAAAGCTTAGCATAAAGCTCACTCACTCACCTATCTTCTGCTCTCTGAATCCTGTTCATAGTTGTGGAGGGAAGCTGGGGCCAATCTCAGCTGACTTCGGGCGAAAGGCAGGGTACACCCTGGGCAGGTCACCAATCCACAGCAGGGGCAACACCCAGAGACAGACAGCCATTTTCACTCACATTCACACCTACAGGCAATTTAGAGTAGCCAGAAAGCCTAATCCCCTCTATGCATGTCTTTGGACAGTGGGAGGAAACCAGAGTACCTGGAGGAAACCCACATGGACACGGGGAGAACATGCAAATTCCACACCAAAAGGCACCCAGGTTGACCTCAGGGATCAAACCCAGGACACTGTGAGGTGGCAATGCTAACTACTATACCACCTGACGTTCACAACTTGTTTGTTTTATACATCATTATGAAATGTATTGATTATAGCTACATCATTCAGCTCCTGAAATCTCTCTTTTTTTTCTTTTTTTTTTTTTACATACAATTACACTTAAAATCGACACCACGACACAGCAATTAAAATCGGCAAATTTTACAAACATTCTAAGAAGTTTAACTGACTTTTGTTAATTGTACTTTTGTTTTGAACCAACTCTTCCATCTCACTCTCTAAACTGAAAATGTAAAGCCTGCATGCTTGGACTTGCTCTGCTTCTAATCCCTTGTGAATTGAGGAGATTCAAGTGTACTGAAGATAAATTTGTATTCTGCACTGAGGGCAGGATGTACTGGGCTCTAATGAAGCTATACTGTGTTATGTATAAGACAACAGTTTCAGTTAAGATATCAAGCAATGCAACCAATGACATTGGTAAGTGACAAGCTTACTGTACATGTTATCAAATGCAAATTAAAATCCTGCTGGTGTCACTCTTAGCTAAGATTCTGTAGTTTGGTGGTTGTAGCATTCTGGAGTGATCTCGCATAATCCACTTGTGTTAATATCGAAACTTTTATTTAGACTGTGGCAATGTAACTGATTAGGGATAAAGATCCAGACCTGAAGTTCTGTAAATCTGTTTGGTTACAATATCTGAATCTATTATCTACTGTCAAAAGCCCTATACAAATCAAACTAATTAATTAATATTATATATACAGTACAGGCCAGAAGTTTGGACACACTTTCTCATTCAATGTGTTTTCTTTATTTTCATGACCATTCAT
>JAQLOM010000023.1:17597103-17609909 GCA_030068315.1 Chrysichthys thysi
TATTAAGGTGATATTTTATTAAGGTTTTATTAAGGCTCATTTTATTAAGGTGTATCCATATAAATGGCCCACCCTGTGTGTGTGTGTGTGTGTGTGTATATATATAAAGTTTAATGACCCTGAAGTAAATTGCTTATGTTATGGCTGCACATAATAGAATAACAATATAAATACAAAAATACACAATGCGTAATACAGGGTTTTTAAAGAGGTAGATATAAATATTACACCTAAAAATATTGATGTGATGTCCTATAAAATATTGCAAGAAACTGTAGATAAGAAGAAATTGCAGATTATTGTGTGGAAGTGTGACAGAGGGAATACCTAGTCAGTTTTTATTTTTTTTTGCCAGGCCACTAACCGTCCTGATCACAAAGGAAGTTAGAAAGCAGTGCAGTCTGGGACATGGAGTACTTTCAGGAATTAGCACATTTTAAACATAAACTAAAACTAGGCCTATGGGAGGGGGAAACCCGCAGCTTTCCATGCTGTTTAAGTTTCTGGGCTGGCTTCCGGCTGGAGGGATTCAGTTATGGATTTGTCTGTTAAAGACCAGTTTGAACGTTGACGCTCTGGGAAAGTTGGGAGGAGTTAAAAGGAAAAAAAACTGGAAGGAGGACAGAGCAGTTCCTCTTCGCAGTAGGCGCTGTTGTTGCCTGCGCACAGGCGAGCGGAACGGAGCTCCAACAGGTTTTGCCGGCACTGGTTTTTGGCCTTAAATCTGAACAGAGCAGGGTGGAGACCAGGAATGTGACGCGGCGCCATACCACACTCGGTGGACTGGGGAAAACGAGTCTTCCCGGCCTGAACAGCAAGTTATCTTAGGGGCGACTACACAAGCGCTTTGTTAAAAACTCAAAGGTAAGCAAAAAAGTACAGATATACTACCTCCACCGCTCGATCACCTTGAAGTTGTCGATGAAAAAGGAAACAAGTCTATGGCTGGAAGGGCATTAGTCTGTACTGCTTAGGCCAGGAAACACTTTACACTGTTTAATAGTCAAGATGATGTTGTTGGGCTTGTTTACATTTATTAGAAAGTATAGCATACCTATCATCATCAACAACAACAACAACAACAAAAAAAAAAACAACAAAAAAAAACACACAAAAAAAAAAAACCCAAAACCAAACCAACCTTTGCCCATGTTTTCCTGCTTTTTAAAGGCAGGGCTCATCATTCCACACAGAGTGTACCGTAAAGGAGATATATTAGACGTTTATCGTAAATATCTTGTTGTATATAAATAAAGGTTGATGTTTAAAAGGGCTTCATTATGGACTGTGCAGATTTCCACATGTGTGTTTTTTAATGAAATTTTAATTTGAATCCATGCTCACAATTTGAAGCCATGTAATATCATTTCAGTTTGATTTATTTCACCTAAAAAGCGTACAAATAACTTGCAGTTAAAGGCATAAAAATTCAGAATTGTACGTTTTAAACCGCAAGATTTTGTAGCCGATAACATTTCTCATCCCACACCCAATTTCTTTGTATGTGAAAGACTTGAGTGTCATCTTATCTACAGTACATGGATGTTGCATTACTTGATTTCATGCCTAGTCTTGTCTTATCTGTTAGGACTTTGGTTGATATTTAGATCTTATAGTCTGCTCATGCAATCCTCATGTGTTATATAACTAAAGGAAAAATTAGCAGTGAGATTCGTGTAAAATACGTTTACAGCTAGGGACAGGGTGTAACTGTAGTTTTACATTGTGTGCTGAATATATTTTTAATGTAAGTGGATCTCTTGTATTATTTGCCTACTGCTGAGAGTGTAGTCATTAAAGACTAACATGGTAAGATTTATTAACATTATGTATAATGCCCAAGCAAATCTTACAGGCTTACAAAATTGACATAGATCTGCATTTAAGATCTGTGCTGGTATATTCTATGATTTTTTTTATGTGGTTGAAAGAAAATAAAAAAAAAAAATTAAAAAAAAACCCCAAGAAGGTATTTAGAAATAACAGGCCTTGGCCTGACTTCACTCAAGGCAATGGCTATCAAGTCTCAAAGATGACAGTGTGTGCTAAACTGGAAAAGTTAAGAAGAGTTAAGGCTACATAGGAGCTTAACTTTATTTTAATCTAATTCTTTACTTTAAATTTAGATTAAAAGACATAAAACGTTCTGTTCTGATAATTGGTTTTACAATGTGGTGTTGTTCGCACACAACTTAGTAATTGTGGACTCCACAAAATATTGTAGGTAGAAGATCTAAGAGACATTAACTGGACTCTTATGGTTAGAATTTACCCAGCATTTTAGGACCTTATTTTGAGCGTCACAGAAGAAGAAAAAACGTTATGACGTACATTTTTGTTAGCATAAAGTAACCATAAAATAATAAAAGTAAAAAAAACAATGAAAGTCTGATAACATTTAAAATGTATTTTCTTTCTGTATAATGTAATAATAATGCAAACCTTGAAGAAAGGTTAGGCAAGTCTATAATGACATTTCTATTAAAAAAAAACAAAAACAAAAAAACATTGGCACATATTAAAGCAGCACCTAGGAACTGCTTCAGGGACTAGCATTCCAGTAGACAGTCCTAAATTTTACAACAAAGCTTTGGTGTTAGAAGAAATGTGCCAAAAAAGGAAGTAAACATCAGTATCAAATCTGAGAGAAAAAAAACCGCAATGATTTTATTAATAGTGTCACTGAGATTATTATTATTATTATTATTATTATTATTCAGAAACTGCACATACAGCTAGCTGTACTTAAATGGCCATGCAAATGAAACTATCTTTGGATAGAATTTGGTGAGTTTTATGTATACATGTGCTTATGTGCATGCATTTTAATGTCATGACTTTTAATATCACATAATATAAAAACAGGCCATGATGCCACATTAACATGAAAGCAGATATAAAACTTTCAGTTTAACAATTGTGTATAGATTTATACTTCCCTGTCAATTTTATTTTTCTTACTTTAACAGAGAAGCATAACTCAGATGCCAAGTCAAAATATATTAGTGCATTATTTCAGTAATAATACCACACTACAGGGGCTGTTCCTGAGGAAAAATAGTGAAAATAAAACTTTAAAACAAAAACAAAAAGAAAACAAAACATGAAAGTAAAGCATGTGTAAGTAAATTCATACTTACATTACATTACAATACAGTGAAAGAAAGAAAAGCTTAAGCAGTGAATTAAAACATTGAGTGCAAGACAGAACAGTCTGACAGAGATGGACTTGTTCTACAAGGAACAATTCATGTTATTAACCCTTTCAGGCTCAAATTAAGTTTTAGTAACAGTTTTAGTAAGTTCTTTTAACTGTTGCAAATCAGCAACGCCTGCCTTGAGAGGGTTAAAATGCTCCTGAAATCATAATAGGTGTTTTTTTTTCCCCCTAAGTATTGAGTATGACAAAATGATACTAGAGCCTAAAAAACACAACAAACAAACAAATAAAACAAGAGCATATGGAAATGTTCTTTTTAATTGCAGGAGATTTTTGATTATTCATATCTAGGCAAAACTTTGTGTTTTATCTAATTAAATGATCTCTAAAACCACATATCTCTTGCTCTACTTAGTAGTATCTTGTTAGCAGTAAGCATGGTTCATCAATGTGAGTTTGGCTGTTGGCTGTGTATACACTATTCATATATTCCAGCATCCTTTCTCTGGTTTGAGGGGAAAAAACAATTGGAGTTTAATTGTTTGGAAAAGGACAGACTTTATATGAGGATGCAGTTTTGTAACAGGCATTTCTCAGAGGTGTTTTCCCAATTTAAAAGCTGGAATATGTTGCTTCCTCAGGCTAAGGAAGAAGGCTATTCCAGCTTCATACACCATATGGACTTTTCAGTATGTTAAAGGCTTTTGTTTATTGCACTGCTGCTCTGTAGATTCAACTAGCTCGCTAAGCTACCGTCAGGTTTGTGGTGTCCTGTGTTTTGAACAATATTGGCTGTTGTGTAAGACAGTCAAGCACTTCAACACATCACTCTGATGTCCTTTTTCAGGGGGAAAATACCAACATATGGAATCAAATCATAGCTAAGAAGCCATTTAACGGAGATTGTAATGCCAGTATGAAAATATATGATGTCTGTTTCCTTAATACAGAAACTAAAAAGAGGATCTTGTATAATTAGCAAAACCCTTTTTTTGCAATAATGCAGCTTGTTATGAATGTGATCATATAAACATACTCCATTATTCATCTCATTACTCAGACCAGAGAGTAAACATTTTTGTAATGTTCACACGCTTTATATAAATAAATGAAAAATGAGTATATTATAAACTTGCAAGCTTCTTACTATAAATGTATTTGAAGACAAATGCTATGTTGGTAGTCCATTATCTTTTTAATGAAAGTGATCATAGTTTTATGTGTATGGTATGTAGGAAATAATATTGGGAGAAATAATATGAGGATTTTTGGGTTGTGTGTTAAATAAACCCTCAGGGGCGAAGCAATAACCTTTTACTCAGTCTTTCCCAACACCCTGCACTGTGCAATGTAGTGGGTCAGGCCATGAAAATAAGCCAGATATGCGAGATTACATCTTAAAAATTATGTTGTCCAAAGCAGCATATGAGTCAGGTAAAATACAGTCCATTTCCAAAGGAATCAACAGTGATAAAGGTCCAGCAGAAGCCGTTTTCACTAGTAGACTAGAAACAAATAGGCTTGGCAAAGCAAAGAGCATGACAACTAAACATCAGAGCTGAAACAAGTGCATGAACTCAGGAGTGACATCTTTTAGATGACCACCACAAATGTCTGATCTTTATTATATATTATGTTGCAGCCACATTTTGACTTGGGATTGTGGTATTAAATATTTGTGTTGCTTTGTGCCATGGAGCTGCACGGTGGTGCAGTGGTTAGCTCTGTTGCCTCACAGCAAGAAAGTTCTGGGATTGAACTTGGAGGGCAAATGGGGCCTTTCTGTGTGGAGTTTGCATATTCTTCTCATGATTGCATGGGTTCCCTCCCACAGCTACTCTAAATTGTCTATAGGTGAGAGTGAGAGTGTGTATGGCTTTTCGTCCCCGTGTTAGCTCTGTGATAGAATGGTGACCTGCCCAAAATCAGCTGAGATTGACATTAGCTTTTTTGCTTTTTTTAGCTCAGAAGTTAAGATGTTGGACTACTGATCGGGAGGTCAGGAGTTCAAATCCAAGCACTGCTAAGCTGCCACTCAGTTGTACAAATGAAAAATATAAGTTGCTTTGGATAAAAGCGTCTGCCAAATGATGGTAATGTAATGATGGATAAGCACTATAGAGGATAGATAGCTGGCTTCTTGCTCTTAGAGACGCATGATAGTTTGTAGCTTTTGGTTGAATTTTCAGTTCTGTTGTTATTTGAAGGGCGTGGTTCAGCAGCGGTCAAGCAAACAGGTTTCAGGAGTTATGTGTAGTTCGGAAGCCAATTCATTGCTTTACACTGAGACTTGTTTGCATTGTTTTTAATTTGTAGTTACTGTATTGTAGTTGCTATATTGTTAATTTGTTATATTGTTAAAAAATTACCAAGTTAGTAAAGGGATTTAGCAAACAGAATCAGGCTCATTAGCACTGGTCATAATCAGCACGAGGAAACTACGATTTTGTAAGATTAAAACCTCGACCAGTTACAAAACATTTTTCATTTCACTGTTTGTGAACACTGCAGCATACCTCAACTAAACTTGTGTGGTGAAACCTTAGGAAATATCAGTGCCTCATGCCCAGACTTGTGCATGCTTGCTCGGACATTTTATGCAGATAACTTGCTATTGAGATCATTAGGTTTAAACACACTAATACAATACATGTCTATTTGCATTCAAAAAGGCATGAATGTAGATTACAGAGAAACTATTGTTATCCATGTGAATGAAACTAAAATATGACTTCAGTTTAAAAGAAAGTTGACACTTTGCTATTTCACACTATTATATGAAAATCTTTTAAACTTTTTACTCATGTATCCATAAACAGACAGTCTGTCTTATGGATAAGCTACCCGGAAAAACAGCATTTCTACAGAAAACTGCTTTTGTGTCAAAAACTTTTCCTTCTGTTGCCACCCTCCTTCCCTTACCCACAATGAGTCACGCAAAAACCCTCAGTCTATGTTTCCATGGTGACACACAGTACAAATAAATGCACACACTCACAGGCAAGCCACAAATAGCATATTGGAGCCATAACAGGCAAATCACACAACCAATAGGAATTTATGTTTAGACCCAGACCTTTCCTAAATAAAAACCTACATGTCTGTAGTTGTGGAAGGTTGGTTTATATATATTCAGATCTTATCAATATGAAACTTGGGGCAGTAAAAAGAACATTTAAAAGGTACAGTGTATGAAATGTGTTTTCTTTACTCAGATTGTGCCCGCTGTTCCATCATGGCCCATCGCTCGCAGTGTTCTTCAGTGGGAGACAACCCTCTGGATCCTAACTATCTGACACCACATTATCGGGAAGAGTACAGACTGGCAATTGACGCTCTTGTGGAAAATGATCTTGACGGATACTATAATTTTCTGCAAAATGCCAATGTTGTTGATTTCCTGTCAAGGACAGAGATTGAGCACATTAAAAGTACTGTGCATTTGCCACAAAGTATTGCATCTGTACCGGAACTGACATACCATGAAATGGATCAGGAGGGCTCCTCAGACACATACTGGCCGCTGCACTCTGACTTGGATGCGCCAGGTTTGGATCTTGGTTGGCCACTGCAACAACACAGTTTTGTAGGGCCCACTGAAGTTACAACACTGGTAAACCCCTCAGACCCTGAAATGCCCAGCATCAAAGAACATGCCCGACGACTCATCAAAAATGCACAACAGGTCAGTATATTAGAATACAGTAATCGATTTAGTTGCACAAAAGAAAGAAATCAAGAAAAATAAGGTACAGTATAATTATATATAGTATCCAACATTTACGTAAGAGAAACTGACTAGCATCCTAAGCAACTAGCAGATAAGGATTCAGGATTAAACTGATGTAACTGAATCATAATTCCCTTTATCCAACAGGTCATCGCAGTGGTAATGGACATGTTCACAGATATTGATATATTTTCTGATCTGCTTGATGCTGCTCAAAGGCATGTGCCTGTTTATATTCTACTGGATGAACAAAATTCCCATCACTTTGTTTCCATGGTGACAAGCTGCAGAGTTAACCTGGATATGGTTCATGTAAGACCCATTTACCTTCCTGTAATAAGAAATTAATTCTATAATGCATCGGAATGTATTATAGTAATTTTGACTTGATTCATTCACATGTTTGGACATATTACGCAGTGGCATCCTGTTGAATATGTTACAGATGATGCGGGTGAGGACCGTTGCTGGCATTACCTATTTCTGTCGCACAGGAAAGTCATTTAAAGGACAGGTGATGGACCGCTTCCTTCTAGTTGACTGCAGAGCAGTGCTCAGTGGGAATTATAGGTGAGTTTAGGCCTCTACACTAAATCTGTTTAAAAAAATAAAAAATAAGTGATTAAAATAGTCTAATATTACTAAGCGAAATCAGTAGTTGTCACTTTCTTATTCCTGAATAATTTCTTGTTTCTACAGCTTTATGTGGTCATTTGAGAAACTACATCGCTGCATAGCTCATCAGTTTTTAGGAGAACTTGTGGCCACATTTGATGAGGAATTTCGCATTCTTTTTGCTCAGTCCCAGCCCCTTGTCATAGAAAATTCCTTGGTGCCTATGCCACCTGACAGCAATAGTAGTTACTTAAGCAGCCAGTTTGGATTAAAAAGGTCACAATCTCTGAGGAATCCTCGAGGATTTCTTCGGCACTCTGAGCTTTTGGGATACCCATTTGGGGGAGACCGCCTTGATACCGCTCTGCCGTTCAGAAGGGATGACTCCTTCCGCCACTCCCTTGAGCCAGGAGCTGTTGCTTTGCAGGTTGGAAAATTCACTTCACATCAGATGAGAATGCAGCAGTCTTTCTTGGAGCAAGGCAGGCCAGTAATTGCTGCACGTCAGCTTGAAATGAACACGTATAAAAGGCATAGCTATGCTGAAGGTACCCGTGAAAGCTACTCCTCTTCTCGACAGTACATGAAGCAACGTGTTATGAACAACTTGGAGGAGCTTGAAGCACACTATCAGAGAGACCAGCAGTTTTATCAATGTGAGGGTACAGGACCAGAACCTGGACGCTTTGACCCTCTTCGGACTTCTAATCTTCACCAACTGGAGCAATACTCTGACCCTGTGTATCCACTTGAACTAGAAGCACCAGACAGTCACAGTGTCTTATCCTCTGAAGATCTTGGCCATGATCCAGAAAGCAGGTTTCATCAAGGAGCAGCTCATTTTGCTCAAGCAACCCAAAAACGGCCAACTCTCAGTCATGCATATGCCTGTCAGAGCTCACCCACTCAAATTCATCCTCCAGACCATAAACAAGTGTTCCCCAGTGGAGAGCAGGGAAGACAATCCCAAGACCCAACTGTTAAGCAGGGATTGCGGAGCTGGAGGATCAACTCCTACCTTAATACTTATGAAAATACTGGGGAAGAGGGCTTGCAACAACCTTTGGGCCCTGATGCTTTTGATGAGCCACAACCTGAACAACCTGAAAGCAGACAGTACAACCCAGAGGCTCCGGTGCTTCGCTTTAATGTACAAGAACCGCCTACCATACCAAGTAAACCAAAACTTGATTTACGGCCGCGCTTTGGTAAACCTATTTTACCAGACAAGAAGCAAGTAAAAGATGTAATCGCTGATCATGCTTCTGCAGGAATGGATTCTCAAAAGAAATCCGCTATTACCGCTGCACTGTTCACATCAGCAGAAACAGACAGTGAAAAGGAGATGGATTTAAAGGATTCAAAAAATTCAAAGGAGATCAGCATCACCAAACACGAATCATTCCGGAGCCGCATCAACCCAGTGCTGCAGAGGAGCTCAAGGTTACGCTCCTCCCTCATCTTCAGTTCCTCTAAGGTAGAGCAGCACAGCTCTGCTGTTTCTGGAGAGAAGCTTCAAGAGGATGAAGAGACCAGCTCAATTAGAACCTCTTCAATTGTAGCAGAAATTTTAGAAAAGAGGAGGTCATTTTCTAGGGAGCCCTTTGACTGGAATAAGCATAAAAAGATGGAAGAGAAAGACAATAAGGAATTGGTGCAAGAAGAAGCAAATTCTAAAATTTCTAAAATAGAGGAGGACCCTGCTAAAGACACTAAAGAAATTAAAGAGGACTCAAAGAATCCCATGCTTGAAGAAAAACACATTAAAAAACAAACAGAGCCTCTATTGCCAAAACAGAAAATGCCCTCTTTGGATATGAATGATCCAGCAAGTCGTCTGCAGTACTTTAAAGAACTGTCTATAAAGAGAAAGAACTCAAAAACAGAGGAAGTGTTAAATAAAAGCCAAGAGCCTCTTTCAAAAAAACCAGATCTATCTGTTATTCAACCAAGTACAGCCGCAGCCACAGTTCCATCTGTTTCGATTATCGCTGTAGATCCCTTATCGACATCAACAGCAACTCCAACAACGGCATCATCAGCAACATCATCAACAGCAACCTCAAGACCACCACCACTACCACCAAAGGTACAAATAGATTCTGCAGTCAAGTCAAAGCTTAGTGGAGAAAATATACATGTGGATAGTTCTGTGCTCATGGAGGAGTCCACAAATGCAGCAAAGAAAGAGACAGTGAAG
This sequence comes from Chrysichthys thysi, assembly GCA_030068315.1. NCBI lineage: Eukaryota > Metazoa > Chordata > Actinopteri > Siluriformes > Claroteidae > Chrysichthys > Chrysichthys thysi. The sequence goes on from JAQLOM010000023.1 coordinate 17,606,809, forward strand.
GAGCCAAAGTTACCAAAACCCTTTCCTTCACCTAAGTTTACTCTGAAACCTTTCAAAAGTTCTCACACACGTCACACATCATGTGGCGAAGACATTCTCACAGATGCAACAGATGCTGAAAAAAGTGAACTTAAAAAGTCTCGAAGCCTCAGCTCATCAAGCATGCCACAGACAGAGGCCAGGGAAAGTGTTAGCTTAAGTCGACAGGGCTCCAACATTTCCCTCAATACTGCAGGCTCTGAAGGGAAAGACACAAAGGCTCTTGATTTTCTGAAGAAGCAAACACAGAGACTAAAGGGTTTTCTTGGGCCCAAAGGAGAGAAAAAGAATGCGGGAGGCTTAAACACTGCAGAGGACAAACAAATGAAAACTGTCCCCGAAGTATCAGAGGAAAATTCCCCTAAAGGGCAAGAAACACACGTCGATTTAACGTCAACATCGACAACTGACAATTCCAAATCAATCAATAAGTCAAGTCCATCTCGCTATCAGTCCTCTACCTCTAATGTGCTATTCAGCAGCAACCTTAGGGATGATACCAAGGTAATCCTGGAACAAATCTCAGCAAACAGCCAGAAGAATAGACAGGAGCTGGCCAAGCAAGCTGATGAGACTGGAAATGCTGAGGGGGAAAAAGGAGACTCATTCCAGCGATACCAGATTCGAAACCGGTTCAGCCGAGCTCAAGTCAACCCTCAGGAGCGGGACAGCCTACTGAAGAGAATAGAGAGTATGCGCAAAGAGAAGAAGGTCTACAGCCGCTTTGAGGTAGTCTGATAACGTCTAGAATAGTGACCTGAATTTGTAGATTGTAAAACAAGTAATTAATGCATAACATTAACATAATGTAGTTCATGTACAAATGTGAAAATGTAGCAAATTGTGTTAATATTTATATTTTATTTCTTTTAAATGTACCACAGTATGTTTTATTGCAGGTTAAATTTCTAGCACTTACTAAATGTGATCAGATAGGTTTAGCTTTTAGTACCAACCTTTAATTTTATATTTCATCTCAAACTATGTAAGCTCACTTGCTATTTATAGAAAAGTTTTATAGGCTGAAGAGACGTATTAGTAAGATCTTGTTCTACTTACATGTTTGTTCTTCCACCTCTCAACAGATGGGGAATAACCTTGGATAACAAAACATGGCAGAGGGGACATACAGTCTACAAAAAGGTCTGAGACCTCAAAAAAGTGCTGGCAACTCATGTGATAACCTCTGAAAAACAGCATAAAAAACACAACCTCAAATCTGAGACGTCTGACAAAAGTAATATTCCTCAAACTGTGCCAATCTGGGGCTTGCATTCAACTTATTCTGCTCATAAAAGGCATCAGCACACACTGCCTTATAACAGAAATCAAATATTATTCCTACTGGATATGTAAACACAACTGGCCAAAAAAGTGTTCGAACTGTTGAAAGAACTTTTATGATTTATGCATATGTCAGTTTGTGCAGAGTTCAGTGTTTCAGCGACTTTTCATTATTATGCCATTCTCAGATGTGTAAAAGTGGACTGACATGCCTAGACAAAAGTATGGCATTAAGGAAAAGAAAAAAAAAATCCACAAAATCATACGCTCTTCTCCAAGACACATCATGCTTCAGCCACACCTGTGGTTTAGCTGCGCCAATGGAATACATGTATTAAAGAGTTCAAACCTGGCTGGTTGAAGGAGGAAAAACTCAGCTTGAGGGGAAAACAAAGCAACATGAAAACGTAGACGGGGATGGTGTGGGGGAGGTAAAAGAGAGAACGTGAGTGGAAATTTGAACATGACACACTGTGACAGAAGGGAGAGAGAAAAAGACAGTAAAGAAAAAATGAAAGGCTTCGAGATTTGAAAGAAAAAGAAGGATTTGAGGTTTGTTAAGGCCGTCAAGAGATTAATAACTGAGGGCAGACATGTTCTTATCGTAACAACAAAGCTAGCAAATTTGAGGAAATCCACTTTTGGATTATTTAGGATTTATAATGCTCTCCCTAAATGGTGGGACAGTCAAGTCAACATTGTAAATGAATTTGCAAAAGAATGGAATAAAAAAATATGGAGCAAAAGTTCAGAATGAGAGAGTTTTTTTTTTTTTTTTTTTTTTTGGTATTTTTCAGAATATATGTTTTTAGTACATTATAATCAGTAATAGCTTTTGACTTCACTGTCTCATTGCCTTTGGAAGACAATGTACTGTATATGAGTGAACGTTGACATTTTGCCATTTCCCTGACAACACAAGGTGATTTTTTTATCATACATGTCTCAGGACTGGTACTAGGCTCTATTTTGTCAATGCAAAGTCTTAATTATAGTACCAAATAAACTGGTACTGTTAAAGACCAAAGAACTCCAAGTGCATCTAATCAGGTGCAAGCTGTAAAACATTAGGTATTTGATAAAGGTATGATTACATTTTACTATTGATACTATGTTGATTATACTTTTGTCTCCAATATACCTTTTGGTGAACATACTGTAAATTTTGTATTATGTGAAAAAATAAAAACTGAAATTCTGAATAGGTGGATTTGTACCCTTCACTTTTTATTTGCATGTGCTCAGCCAAGACTTCCAACATTTTAATGTGAACAACAACAGAGAAAAACAATACATCCAAAAAAATAAACTCTGTAACTTCTGTAACGTTACTCCAGTCTGTGCAACTCCACTGAGAAAGTAATATGCCTTTTTCTGAGAAGAGGTGTGACTATCTTTTCATTAACACTCTCTCAGGTATGTGAAACATGTAACAAAGATTCACCATGCATCTGCGTCACAGCATCCAGGTGCATATTTGTGTTCTGGGCATTACTCAACTCTTCCTGCAAATTTGCCACTTGCTCCACCTTCTGCTTTTCTACCTCAGCATTCACAGAGACACATGTGTCACATAAAATATTAGGTTAATTAAAAGAGGAGGTCATTATGTATCAACTTCACCTTCACATACTGCAAGTTACGTATATTTACATACCAGCTTTCAGCAACTGCTCTGTGGTGCATTCAGCAGATTGTACCTCAGTAGGGAGTCTCTCTGGAGACTGAGGAAGATAAAAGAATATAGATGCAAACATTATATAACAATAATGTACAAG